>OU343221.1:250363790-250505711 GCA_910596185.1 Chrysanthemum makinoi
CTCATTAAAGATGCGATCTCAAACCCTAATTCTCCCTTTAAGAAACCTAAAACCGATTACTTACTCTCTCACGCGGAGGATATCGTGGAGACAATCCTGATATAACGGTGTTTTACTATTGTTCTTAGTGCGGGAATCTCAAGCATTAAGATCCAATTGATACGGGAACCGGAGTCCAAACAAGGAACTCCCAACTTTTGTATCAACAATATTAATGCTGAAACTTTAGATGCTTAGCTTTTATTTATTAGGATTCAATATTGTTGGGTCCAATAAATTGACCCAATCACCCTGAACAAGATTTGAAAATAAAATAGCCTAACTCACTAAATAAATAGTGAGTGACTCACTGATAAAGAAATCAATGATTGTTGTTTAGTACTCTTTACTTACTGATACGGTGTCAGTGAGTAAAATATATGAGCTACAAACAACACCACTGACACTGAGATTTTGACAAATGTCTCCGGTGATCCGAAGACCTATCTACATACAGACTGAAATGTATTGGTGGAACTTCCAAGAGAAGAAGTCAAACAAGTACAAGACTTTATCAAAAGAAGTGAGAATATTGTATGACACAAAAGATAAAGATGGATCACATGAGGGACCACATGTCACCATCATCACATGTCTTTGTATTCTTTTATTCCTTGTACTATTCTTTTCCTATATAATGTCTTTAATTGTAATAGATAGGTATGAATCCTAAACAAACAAAAAATACATAGTATTAGTTGATAGGATCATCCTCTCATTTAAACACAAGCATAGCTTGGATCAATGAGAGTTTATTTGTCATTCAATGGGGATAATAAATTAATCCCGTAAAAGATGGATGTTATCATGTAGTCATAGTTGGTATTGAAAAATCTTGTAACTATTGTTCTTCATTATTAATGAAGTTGTTCTTTATTTTATCAAGATTTTCTCAATTATTTGGACCAACAAATACTGATACTGACTGAATGACAAAAACCCACCCAAATTACCCACTGATTGAAATAATCAGTCAAAAAAGTAACCGCCACCACACAAATCTTATCCTCCACACACACAGATCTCGACACAAAAAAATCATCACTCACCTTCACTAAAACAATCTCTCATAAACCAACACAAACAAAAACACCATCAATCCTTCACCTACAAAATCAGATCCACTCCCGATCAATTTTATCATCATTTCACACCATCCTCTCACACAAAAAAAAACTCTCGATCAAAAACCCATAAACCCAGATTTGTTACCAGATCTCAAAAAATCCTATTACCCAACTCACAAAAAAATCGACACTTACAAAAAAACCACCACTCAAATAAAAAATCACATATAACCTCAAAGACCAAATCCACCCACACAAAAAAACGACTCACAAATCACTGATATCTACAAAACTCCACACAGATCCATCATAACCAAAACACGAATCTCCACTCTCGATCTACAAAATTCACCACTAATCCATCAAAAGAAGTAATCGGCGGCAACTATGATATCTCCGGCACTAACTCCGGTAACAACTATTGTGGTTATACCACCACCGACTGTGGTGGGTATTAGAACAAGTAGTAGTGGTGTATTTCGGTTGTGTATATCAGGTGAAGGGTTAGTTATAAAGATTCATTGTTATGATTGTCTTATTGATTGGTTAATGATTCGGGATTGCAAAAGAGAATGGACACTGATGTATCTAAAATGAACCAGGTACCTCTTAGCATCAAAGTGAACCCATGGTCCCACTGAAGAACCGATCACTAAACATCACGAACCTTGTCCTACACCTTTACCAATCACCTTAGGCTATTTGTATATTCAAACAGGGGGAGACTGTTGGGTCCAATAAATTGACCCAATCACCACTGAAAGATTTGAAAATAAAATAGCCTAACTCACTAAATAAATAGTGAACTCACGTAATCGATGATTGTTGTTGAGTACTCTTTACTGCACGTGTACGTTGGTAAAATATATGAGCTACAAACAACAACAGGTGACACTGAGATTTTGAAAAATGTCTCATGATCACGAAGACCTATCTCTACATACGGACTGAAATATATTGGTGGAACCAAGAAGAAGTCAAACAAGTATAAGACTTTATCAAAAGAAGTGAGAATATTGTATGACACAAAAGATAAAGATGGATCACATGAGAGACCACATGTCACCATCATCACATGTCCTTGTATTCTTTTATTCCTTGTACTATTCTTTTCCTATATAATGTCTTTAATTGTAATAGATAGGTATGAATCCTAAACAAACAAAAAATACATAGTATTAGTTGATAGGATCATCCTCTCATTTAAACACAAGCATAACTTGGATCAATGAGAGTTTATTTGTCATTCAATGGGGATAATTGATTACATTCGAAACGTCAAGCTTGACTCACACAAGCTAGCCACTTGTGAATGACTAACCGTGAGAAACTTAAAACGGCTCGACACGACCAATAATAAGAAGTGTAGTATATGGGTAACTAACGTGTTAGGTTTGAGCAGAGATCGTTCGAGACGAGGGTTGAATGGAATTTCAACTCACGTCTCAATATGAGTTTGAATAAGATAAGGGGCATAAAATGATATATTCTAAACTACGGGATAAGGAAAGCAAAGGGAATAAATCTAAGGGAAAACCTAAGAACTGGTACTACACATCTATGCACTAAAACGCCATACAAACGCGAATAAAAGCAATACGACTAATCTAACTCCTAAAAACAACCTAAAACTACTTTTACTCTAAAAATAATATTAGAAAACTAATTAAGAATTAAAACTATTTTTATGGAATTTTCTTGATTTTATTTCAATTAAAAACTAATTATTAACTTTAAAAAATAAGACTAAATAACTAAAATTATGAAAAAGAGGTGAAAATTATGGAATTACTTTCTAAAAATCTAAAATAACATGAAAGACTTTTCAAAACTATTTTTTGTATTTTTCAGATTAATATTCTATTTTCTATGAATTTAATACTATTTAAATCTAATTAAAATTAAGAAAAATACCAAATAAAAGGAGAAAAATAAGGAAAAATATTTTTATGCTTTTTATATTTATCTTAAACTATTAAAATTGAAAAATTATTTTTTGGAACTTTTCTCAATTAAATGCAATTAAAGCTATTTAAAAATGAATAAAAACTGATTCTAATCTAGAAAAATAGTGAACAGTGACCAAAATTAATGAAAAATTCAGGGAAATCCTAAAATGCTATTCTAGAGCAGAAAAATATAAAACTAGAGACTAAGTGGAAGAAATCAGAGTTGCTATGTAAACTAGTGGGAAATAAGCACTTTTTAATAAGCTAATAAGCAAAAGACCAAATGATACCAGAAGCTAAATGACACTAAGTCTACTCTACAGCATTTTTAAGCTAAATCTAACACCTAAATAAGCATGCTACCAGATTTAAGCTAACTGACAAATCAACAAAGCGATTGGGTGACCCTACTATAGTATAAGCAATGCTTATCTATTAATAAGCTACGAAATCTAAAAGCATGGTTCTAAAACCCACCAACCAGAGATCAATGTCCCAAATTTTCAGCTTATGATGACTAGTAATGGCGGTTAAAGATCAAAACAAAAAGTGGCCAATAGAGAAGCTGATGAATGCAGAAAACGGTGAACTAGGGACCTACTTGAGCTTATCTATAAGCTTATCAAGTAGCAAGCCAAAACAGATATATAAGTATTGAAGACAACCTAGCAAACTACAATATGACCAAAAATTAGATCTTAACTAACTGTAATGAACCCAATCTGAGAGGCTGCAAGTTTGGAGAAAAACCAGTGTTGACACAGTTTGACTTTTAAGAGCAGTTAAAGTTTGACCATAATGAGTTTTAAAATCAAATGTAGAACTGATTAAGGATGAAATAAGATGTGAATGAACTTTAGCAAGCTACTTCTACTGATTTTGAACCTATGTGAATAGCCTCTGCCAGGCTGAATTCAACAGTTGTGAGACGAGATCAGGGATGGTGTTGTGATATTGACTTAAAACTTAAATGACAGCAAAACCAAGGACAGAAATGATAATAATAGACTATAACAAGACTAAAGCAATTGATCTAACCCATTTTTTAGTCCTCTGAAACAGTTAAAATCACTCAACCAAACACTCCTTTATGAATCAAAAATGCATTAAAACTACTAAACTTGATGAGATTCTTACCAAGCTGATTTAAAACTTATATAAACATAAAACTTATCATTTCAACAAACTAAAACCAGTAATTAACATGAAATTGATTGACTTTATATCTTTGACTTTTGTTTGACTTTTTTTTTTTTTTTTGTGAAATGGGATTTTGAGAAAAAGCTGAAAAACTCTATATACGAAGCTTATGAGGCTTACGTAGTTTAAATAACAAGCTTCAACACAAGTTTATCAATCAAATGACAATTAGCAGAAATTCATGGAAGAGTTGAAAAGTAAATTTGCATTAATCAAGATGAAATTACATTTTAAAGTAACAATTACACTACTGAAAACAATTAAAATGACAGGAAATGTAAAGGTCAAAATCTCTCTAAAACCTAAGAGATTGGACAAGAAGAAATGTGAGCAAGTTTAGTTTTTATAGCTGAGGAGAGGTCTTTGCTTGGATTCCTTCAGAAGATGCCAAGAAGGCTATTGAGTACAAATCCCAATGAGTCACTTTAACCATGTCCTCCTCCATTATCCTTGATGAAGTGTCACGAGCCCATGTTGAGCCATTTGTCCACGTGTCTTTGCTCGGACAATTCAGAGGTTATCTAAGCTTGATAAGATTCTAAGTCTGAGGTTATGCAAGGTGGGTGGGTGAGTAAATTGGTGGTGTTTGGGTAGGTTGTTTGGGAGAGAAGGGAAGGGAAGGTGTTTAAAGAGCGTTTGGTTTTATGGGGAATATTATATTTATTTGACTTGTGGTGGGTTATTGGCCGGGTAAAAGCTGGGTCTTGGGTGGATTCGGGTATGATAGTATCAAAGGGACGGGTTGGTTAGTTTGTGGATTGGATAGGATATTGGGCCAGGCAAATGTTTTAAGGATTGGGCGTGGGATAGGTTTAGTGGATTTATAATGTGTATGTAATTTGGACTTGGATTAAACCACTTAGTAACCATAAGGACTAAACATGTAAGGTTGAAAGTTGAGGACCAAACATGTGAATTCTGAAAATCTCCTCCAAGAATTTGAATTAGCCATTCTTCAATAGACCAAGGGCTTTTTGCAATTTCTGAATCTTTAAGGACCATTCTTGTCAACCATAAATAATCCAGGGACTGATTTTGCAACTTTCGAATCTTCAGGGCCATTTCTGACAAATCTCGAAACGAGGGGCCATTTCGACATTTCTTCAAACTTTTGATCAAATCTTCACAAATCATCCTCAGAGATTAGAAATCTTCAAAATGCATAATTGACCTTCCGGCTCATTAAGCTCTCTTAATCTCCGTTCGTTTACGTCTGATTTGGATCCTTTTGCGTGTTTTTACATATCCATACACACTGAAAGCACAAACTCAAGAAAACCACAAATATTAACAATAGCGGCTCTTTCTTATTTTGGGTCTATTTTGATAAAGAAAAGGTATGTTTTAGCACATACCAAAATACCCCAGACGAAACTATTGCCGTGTCCTCACAAATGCAATCAACTCAGCTTCTAAAACCAAGGATTTCAATCTCTTTCTACTAAACTATATGAAGTAGCAAAGATTCCTCAAAAGAGATTAAGAAAGCCTTAATTCTAAAAGCGCCCGTTTACCTTTTTAATTCACATATATAGATATTACGGTTAAGCAGATTATGAATGACGGTTTGTTGAACTTTCATGTCGATCAATAACTCAAACATTTTTCAAGCGACACGTTAGGATCACGGAGTAGAAAACACAACACAGCGTGAAGTGACCATACGGATAGAATACATCGTCCCTGATTTTTCACAAGCTCCCAAACTAAGCGTAAACCCGAAATCATTGTTACAAATGATTCTAGATGCTAACACTACCCATGGAAGTTACTTGTGTACTTACTTTTTGTTCCCATTTTCCTATTTCCTCTAGACTTTTTTTATTTTTGAGAATGAATTTCAAATTCTCGTTTTCGATAACTTTTATTCCGATAAAGATACAAAGCTAAGTCGATAATTAGTTATCCGCCTTCTCTCAAGAACCATTGTGTAAAAAAATGAGGTCCACATCAAGGAATTTTTTTTTTTTTTTTTTTTTTTTTTTTTTTTTTTTTTTTTTTTTTGAACATTGCACTTATACTAACTTATATGAGCTGTGACCCGAGCTTCACGGGTAATTCCAAGACTATAGGCTTCATGAAATGAGGATCCCGGCTGGCTAGGCTAGACCTCACTCAATCCCGCTAAGATCCAAGGTCCGATCTCGACACCGCACTCACAACTTTACTTATTACATTATTACATATCACTTATTACTCATTGCTTATTTATTACGGATCCCTGATGTGTACCCAATTTTTAAAACAAAGATTCTTTTAAGAAGATAAAGAACTAACTATCGCCAAAACTCGACATCTCTAATTATTTAGACAGATATGGGGTGAAACAATTTTGTGGGAACAAAAAGCCATAAGTACCTTCGATGGGTCTAAGAGAACCACTACTCCACGCTTAGCATCTAAACTCATCAGTAACTCTATCATTTCTCGATCTCTGCAAATTTAAAATCCCAAATAATGAGATCCCAGATGCTTAGCCCTAATTTTTAGATTATCTATGGTTAAGGGAACAAGCTAGGGCTCACCACGCCCGGTCAAGTCAGAATTCTATTCCTACTCTCACCAGCGGAAAGTCAACAAGGTGTCAAAACATATATTAACTTAGCAAATGCTTAGTCTAATGAAATCAAGTTATGCATATTTAAAGTCACTCAGGGAAACTTTGCAAAATCTTGGCCTTGTGAGCTAGAATTCGCATTTTATAGCCTAAGAGACTAGCCAACTTTTCAATCAAAAAGACTTAACAAAAGCTTACAAAAATTTTTAAATTTTTCACATTTTTGCACAATTTTTCTAAGGAAAAACGGGGTTACGAGAGAAACACAACAGAAATAAGCAAGTGCGGTCAAATCAAATCGAAGATTACCCTACCCCAGACTAGAACGAAACATTGTCCTCAATGTTTAAAGCAAGGGTATCACGAAAATCTAAAAGCCGTTTATTAAGTATGCTAAAAGATAAACGTTAGTCGATAAGATTAGGATATTGGATTTCCATCAGCATCGATCATGAAACTCGAGTGGATAAAAGACAAACTTCGAGCACGAGAGTCTTCATATCGGGAACATCCTAAACAACATCACAAACAACCAAACACGAGAAATCGAAGAGGCAGACCCCTTCGCGTCACTTATTAGAAAATAGATAGAAGATAGAGATAAGCATGGGGTGCCTCCCACGAGGCGCTACTGTTTTTCTTAAACGAGTCGCTAGCCTGACTCGTCCCCGAATTCATTTGTCCTTGGAGAAGAAAGTGGTAGAGATACCAGGGTCAAAAACGGTGTCCTCATTCCCGAAAGAATGAGGCTGGGTGGGGTTGGGAGGAAAGAAAATGTCGGGGCATCAGCACATAAAGGATAATTCCTCCCAAACTCACATAAGGCATATGAAAGATCGATCCATCATCCGGCGGTTTTGCGGGCGGACGAAGGGATGAAGGATCAATAAGAGAATACTCCAAAGAAGAACGAGTCCATGTACAGAAGGTGTGGCTCAAAGGTTCATCAACGAAGGCATCCAAGGGAGGATCCTTATCTCGAATGACATTTTTAGCATAAAACTCATCAACGCGTATCCCGGGGTTGAAAATCTTGTCCTCACATGTGTGCTCAACGGGATAAGTGAGGGTCGACTCAACAGAGGAGGGAGAATCATCATTAAGCAAGCTTTCAAGAAAAAGGATATCTTGATTAGAGTCGCACCCGTCACTCTCAATACCCGGTGGTATTGGATCATCAAGAAATAAGTCGATTTCTTCCATATCAGAATCATAAGGCGAATCATCAAGAATATCGTCTTCAACCACTTTAGTCAATTCATCAATCTCCATAATATCTTCAGTGTCGGATTCATCACTTTCTTCGTCTTGCATAACATTACATGACGGGAGAGAAAGGTCGGAACACAGAGATGGGACAAGTGGTGTGCTCTGAGAGCTAGCAATATCCACCACTTCCGTTGTGGTCTCTGAATCGGACTCAAAATCTTGGTCGAAAAGAGGATTAACTTCACAAAAGGTGTAGTCATCTTTGAGTTCAAAAAGAGGATTTGAGAAAATCCCGGAAGTAACCTCGGAAATGTCAAGAGAATCACATAAAAGCGAATCACAATCACTGTCAGATACATCCCGGGAATCGGAAACATCTCATCATGATCATTCGAAATATCAAGAGAAAGCTCATCACAAATATCATCTACAACCTCAGACTCTCTTGGGATTGGGATAAGGCTCTCAACACAAGACGATTCCGTTTCCGGAATGGTGCTAAGAGGCTCGTCCCCCATTATGAGAGAGTCAACGGGATCAACAATGTTTGAAGAAATAGAATCATCGACCTCTTCCAATACGATATCGCTTCTCTCATCCGGCGTGAGTGAAGGGGAAGGGTCGGAAATGAAAGGCTCAGAAACGGGAGGGGTTTCATCCGACAAACTTGCATAGTACTCTTTCATTTGGATGGAATCCTCATCATCATCGTCGATGTAAGTCGCGAGCCATCGGGCACGTCTTGCAAGTGCTTCTCTCCTCAATTAAGTATTTCTTCAAGGCACTTTTCAATCTGAGCTGCTCGTTCTTCTTCTTCGATTAGTTCTAACATAGATATTTCGTTGCGAGATGCTCGATCTTCGGCAAGTAATTCACCATACGTTTTCTGATGAGGATCTTTTTCGATATCATGTTTATCCATAAATTCTTCGAGTGTATTAATACATCTTTGAAACTATCTTGAGAATTTGCGGAGGTTGTTGTTGAATCTCTTGGTATTGTGGAGGTGGGTTATAAGCATAGTCGTAATTATCACAAGGAACTTGCTCGTAAGCAATCGGGTTCTGCATCTGACAATCGGAATTAAAGTGCGGACCTCCACAATACTCACAACAGTATGTTTGTTGTGACGGGTTTGGTGAAGTATATGGATAAGGTTCATAACCAAAGGTCTGATTGTTATATTGAGTTTGGCATTGAAAACCTTGGTGAGGACCTCCATAGTACTCACACGAGTATGACTCCGTCTCATGGTATGGGGATTGGTTAAGGAAATCGGTCGTATCATTGTCGGGATATTGGTCGTAGACAAACTCGTTTCTCGTACTCACAATGCTACATCCGGGACAATTCCCACCATTTTGAGGTCCCCCACACCATTGACAACCATAATGGTAAGACGAAGACATCGAGAAGAATTATACGAATAAGAGGGTGAAGAGATAAAGAATTGACGGTTCAGAGGGTAAAGAAGAATATTTTTGGGTTTTTAGAAAACATATTTTGAAAAGGAAAATCTTTTTGGGTTTTTGAAAAAGATATATTTACAAGAATGACGGTAACTTCACTCGGGGAAGGATCTTCAAATGCACACGATTCGGACGGAATACGAAAACTCGCTACAAGCCCTCCCCGGCAGCGGCGCCAAAAATTGATTACTGTCGAAACGTCAAGCTATATCACACAAGCTAGCCACTTGTGAATGACTAACCGTAAGAAACTTAAAACGGCAGACACTGACCAATAATAGATGAGAAGTGTAGTATATGGGTAACTCAAACGTGTTAGGTTTGAGCACCGAGATCGTTCCGAACGAGGGTTGAATGGAATTTCCAACTCACGTCTCAATAATCGGGATTTGAATAAGATAAGGGGCATAAAATGATATATTCTAAACTACGGGATAAGGAAAGCAAAAGGGAATAAAATCTAAGGGAAATCCTAAGAACTAAGGTAAACTACACAATTCTATGCTAAAACGCAAATACGAAACGCGAATAAAAAGCAATTACGACTAATCTAACTCCTAAAAACAACCTAAAACTACTTTTACTCTAAAAATAATATTAGAAAACTAATTTAGAATTAAAACTATTTTTTTGGATTTTCTTGATTTTATTTTAATTAAAAACTAATTATTAACTTTAAAAATAAGACTAAATAACTAAAAATTATGAAAAAGAGAGTGAAAATTATGGAATTACTTTCTAAAAATCTAAAATAACATAAAAGACTTTTCAAAACTATTTTTTGTATTTTTCAGATTAATATTCTATTTTCTATGAATTTAATACTATTTAAATCTAATTAAAATTAAGAAAAATACCAAATAAAAGGAGAAAAATAAGGAAAAATATTTTTTATGCTTTTTATATTTATCTTAAACTATTAAAATTGAAAAATTATTTTTTGGAACTTTTTCTCAATTAAATGCAATTAAAGCTATTTAAAAATGAATAAAAACTGATTCTAATCTAGAAAAATAGTGAACAGTGACCAAAATTAATGAAAAATTCAGGGAAATCCTAAAATGCTATTCTAGAGCAGAGAAAAATATAAAAACTAGGGCCTAAGTGGAAGAAATCAGAGCTGCTATGTAAACTAGTGGGAAATAAGCACTTTTTAATAAGCTAATAAGCAAAAGAGTGAACCAAATGATACCAGAAGCTAAATGACACTAAGTCTACTCTACAGCAACTATTTTAAGCTAAATCTAACACCTAAATAAGCATGCTACCAGATTTAAGCTAACTGACAAATCAACAAAACAGTGGACTGACCCTACTGTATAAGCAGTAGTAACTGCTTATCTAATAAGCTACAGGGAAATCTAAAAGCATGGTTCTAAAACCCACCAACCAGAGATCAATGTCCCAAATTTTCAGCTTATGATGACTAGTAATGAGCAGTTAAAGATCAAAACAAAAAGTGGCCAAATAGACAGAAGCTGATGAATGCAGAAAACAGTGAACTAGGGACCTACTTGAGCTTATCTATAAGCTTATCAGAAGTGCTTAAGCCAAAAACAGATATAGGGTATTGAAGACAACCTAGCAAACTACAATATGACCAAAAATTAGATCTTAACTAACTGTAATGAACCCAATACAGAGGCTGCAAGTTTGGAGAAAAACCAGTGTTGACACAGATTTGACTTTTTAAGAACAGATTAAAGTTTGACCATAATGAGTTTTAAAATCAAATGTAGAACTGATTAAGGATGAAATAAGATGTGAATGAACTTTAGCAAGCTACTTCTACTGATTTTGAACCTATGTGAATAGCCTACTGCAACTGAATTCAACAGTTGTGAGATCAAGGACAGTGGTGTTGTGATATTGACTTAAAACTTAAATGACAGCAAAACCAAGGACAGAAATGATAATAATAGACTATAACGAGACTAAAGCAATTGATCTAACCCATTTTTTTAGTCCTCTGAAACAGTTAAAATCACTCAACCAAACACTCCTTTATGAATAAAAAATGCATTAAAACTACTAAACTTGATGAGATTCTTACCAAGACTGATTTAAAAACTTATATAAACATAAAACTTATCATTTCAACAAACTAAAACCAGTAATTAACATGAAATTGATTGACTTTAGATCTTTGACTTTTGTTTGACTTTTTTTTTTTTTGTGAAATGGGATTTTGAGAGAAAACTGAAACAACTATAACTCACAGAAGCTTATACAGGCTTCTGTGAGTTTAAATGACTGGAAATAACAAGCTTCAACACAAGTTTATCAATCAAATGAGAATTAGCAGAAATTCATGGAAGAGTTGAAAAGTAAATTTGCATTAATCAAGATGAAATTACATTTTAAAGTAACAATTACACTACTGAAAACAATTAAAATGACAGGAAATGTAAAGGTCAAAATCTCTCTAAAACCTAAGAGATTGGACAAGAAGAAATGTGAGCCAAGTTTCGTTTTTATAGCTGAGGAGAGGTCTTTGCTTGGATTCCTTTCAGAAGATGCCAGAAGGCTATTGTGAGCCACACAAATCCCAATGAGTCACTTTAACCAATCACAAAGCTCCATTATCCTTGATGAAGTGTCACGGCCAATCATGTTGAGCCATTTGTCCACGTGTGCTGCTCCTCTGACAGGTCAGAGGTTATCTAGAAGCTTGATAAGATTCTAAGTACGAGGTTACAAGGTGGGTGGGTGAGTAAATTGGTGGTGTTTGGGTAACTGGGTTGTTTGGGAGAGACAGGGAAGGGAAAGGTGTTTAAGGGCGCGTTTGGGTTTATTGGGGAATATTATATGTTAATTTGACTTGTGGGTGGGTTATTGACCGGGTAAAAATACGGGTCTTGGGTGGATTCGGGTATGATAGTATCAAAGGGACGGGTTGGTTAGTTTGTGGATTGGATAGGATATTTGGGCCAGGCAACTGTTTTAAGGATTGGGCCGTGGGATAGGTTTAGTGGATTTGTATAATGTGTAGTAATTTGGACTTGGATTAAACCACTTAGTAACCATAAGGACTAAACATGTAAAGGTTGAAAGTTGAGGGACCAAACATGTGAATTCTGAAAATCTCCTCCAAGGACTGAATTAGCCATTCTTCAATAGACCAAGGGCTTTTTGCAAATTCTGAATCTTTAAGGACCATTCTTGTCAACCATAAATAATCCAGGGACTGATTTTGCAACTTTCTGAATCTTCAAGGGCCATTTCTGACAAATGCTAAAACTTGAGGGGCCATTTCTGACATTTCTTCAAACTTTGATCAAATCTTCACAAATCATCCTTAGAGATTAGAAATCTTCAAAAATGCATAATTCTGACCTTCCGGCTCAGCTTAAGCTCTCTTAATCTCCCGTGCTCGGATTTACGTCTGATTTGGATCCTTTTTGCGTGTTTTTACATATCCATACCTGCACAAGCACAAACTCAAGAAAACCACAAATATTAACAATAAACGGCTCTTTCTTGGTTATTTTGGGTCTATTTTGATAAAGAAAAGGTATGTGTTTTAGCACATACCAAAATACCCCAGACGAAACCATTGCCGTGTCCTCACGCAATGCAATCAACTCACGCTTCTAAAACCAAGGATTTCAATCTCTTTCTACTAAACCTATGAAGAAGTAGCAAAGATTCCTCAAAAGAGATTAAGAAAGCCTTAATTCTAAAAACGCCCCGTTTACCTTTTTAATTCACATATATAGATATTACGGTTAAGCACATTCCGGTTATGAATGACGGTTTGTTGAACTTTCATGTCGATCAATAACTCAAACATTTTTCAAACGACACGTTAGGATCACGGAGTAGAAAACACAACACAGCGTGAAGTGACCATACGGATAGAATACATCGTCCCTGATTTTTCACAAGCTCCCAAACTAAGCGTAAAACCGAAATCATTGTTACAAATGATTCTAGATGCTAACACTACCCATGGAAGTTACTTGTGTACTTACTTTTCGTTCCCATTTTCCTATTTCCTCTAGACTTTTTTATTTTTGTGAGAAATGAATTTCTTCAAATTCTCGTTTCGATAACTTTTATTCCGATAAAGATACAAAGCTAAGTCGATAATTAGTTATCCGCCTTCTCTCAAGAACCATTGTCGTAAAAATGAGGTCCACATCAAGGAATTTTTATTAACTTATACTTTTTCAATTTTCATCATTTTTCAATTTTTTTTTTTTTTTTTTTTTTTTTTTTTTTTTTTTACATTGCACTTATACTTTAACTTATATGAGCTGTGAACCACGGAGCTTCACGGGGTAATTCCAAGACTATAGGCTTCATGAAATGAGGATCCCGGCTGGCTAGGCTAAGACCTCACTCAATCCCGGCTAAAGATCCAAGGGTCCGATCTCGACACCGCAGCTCACAACTTTACTTATTACATTATTACATATCACTTATTACTCATTGCTTATTTATTACGGATCCCTGATGTGTACCCAATTTTTAAAACAAAGATTCTTTTAAGAAGATAAAGAACTAACTATCGCCAAAAACTCGACATCTCTAATTATTTAGACAGATATGGGGTGAAACAATTTTGTGGGAACAAAAAGCCATAAGTACCTTCGATGGGCTCTAAAGAGAACCAACTACTCCACGCTTAGCATCTAAACTCATAAGTAACTCTATCATTTCTCGATCTCTGCAAATTTAAAATCCCAAATAATGAGATCCGCAGATGCTTAGCCGATAATTTTTAGATTATCTATGGTTAAGGGAACAAGCTAGGGCTCAACACGCCCGGTCAAGTCAGAATTCCATTCCTACTCTCACCAGCGGAAAGTCAACAAGGTGTCAAAACATATATTAACTTAGCAAATGCTTCGTCTAATGAAATCAAGTCATGCATATTTAAAGTCACTCAGGGAAACTTGCAAAATCTTGGCCTTGTGAGCTAGAATTCGCATTTTATAGCTTCTGATCTAAGAGACTAGCCAACTTTTCAATCAAAAAGACTTAACAAAAGCTTACAAAAATTTTTAAATTTTTCACATTTTTGCACAATTTTTCATTTTCTAAGGAAAAACGGGGTTACGAGAGAAACACAACAGAAATAAGCAAGTGCGGTCAAATCAAATCGAAGATTACCCTACCCCAGACGAGAACGGAACATTGTCCTCAATGTTTAAAGCAAGGGTATCACGAAAATCTAAAAGCCGTTTATTAAGTATGCTAAAAGATAAACGTTAGTCGATAAGATTAGGATATTGGATTTCCATCAGCATCGATCATGAAACTCGAGTGAATAAATGACAAACTTCGAGCACGAGAGTCTTCATATCGGGAACATCCTAAACAACATCACAAA
This sequence comes from Chrysanthemum makinoi, assembly GCA_910596185.1. Taxonomy (NCBI): domain Eukaryota; kingdom Viridiplantae; phylum Streptophyta; class Magnoliopsida; order Asterales; family Asteraceae; genus Chrysanthemum; species Chrysanthemum makinoi. The sequence goes on from OU343221.1 coordinate 250,378,619, forward strand.
CAACCAAACACGAGAAATCGAAGAGGCAGACCCCTTCGCGTCACTTATTAGAAAATAGAAAGAAGATAGAGATAAGCATGGGGTACCTCCCACGAAGCGCTACTGTTTTTCTTAAACGAGTCGCTAGCCTGACTCGTCCCCGAATTCATTTGTCCTTGGGGAAGAAAGTGGTAGAGATACCAGGGTCAAAAACGGTGTCCTCATTCCCGAAAGAATGAGACTGGGTGGGTTGGGAGGAAAAGAAAATGTCGGGCATCAGCACATAAAGGATAATTCCTCCCAAACTCACATAAGGCATATGAAAGATCGATCCATCATCCGGCGGTTTTGCGGGCGGACGAAGGGATGAAGGATCAATAAGAGAATACTCCAAAGAAGAACGGAGTCCATGGTACAGAAAGGTGTGGCTCAAAGGCTCATCAACGAAGGCATCCAAGGGAGGATCCTTATCTCGAATGACATTTTTAGCATAAAACTCATCAACGCGTATCCCGGGGTTGAAAATCTTGTCCTCACATGTGTGCTCAACGGGATAAGTGAGGGTCGACTCAACAGAGGAGGGAGAATCATCATTAAGCAAGCTTTCAAGAAAAAGGATATCTTGATTAGAGTCGCACCCGTCACTCTCAATACCCGGTGGTATTGGATCATCAAGAAATAAGTCGATTTCTTCCATATCAGAATCATAAGGCGGATCATCAAGAATATCGTCTTCAACCACTTTAGTCAATTCATCAATCTCCATAATATCTTCAGTGTCGGATTCATCACTTTCTTCGTCTTGCATAACATCACATGACGGGAGAGAAAGGTCGGAACACAGAGATGGGACAAGTGGTGTGCTCTGAGAGCTAGCAATATCCACCACTTCCGTTGTGGTCTCTGAATCGGACTCAAAATCTTGGTCGAAAAGAGGATTAACTTCACAAAAGGTGTAGTCATCTTTGAGTTCAAAAAGAGGATTTGAGAAAATCCCGGAAGTAACCTCGGAAATGTCAAGAGAATCACATAAAAGCGAATCACAATCACTGTCAGATACATCCTCGGAATCGGAAAACATCTCAACATGATCATTCGAAATATCAAGAGAAAGCTCATCACAAATATCATCAACAACCCCAGACTCTCTTGGGATTGGGATAAGGCTCTCAACACAAGAAGATTCCGTTTCCGGAATAGTACTAAGAGGCTCGTCCCCCATTATGAGAGAGTCAACGGGATCAACAATGTTTGAAGAAATAGAATCATCGACCTCTTCCAATACGATATCGCTTCTCTCATCCGGCGTGAGTGAAGGGGAAGGGTCGAAAATGAAAGGCTCAGAAACGGGAGGGGTTTCATCCGACAAACTTGCATAGTACTCTTTCATTTGGATGGAATCCTCATCATCATCGTCGATGTAAGTCGCGAGCCATCGGGCACGTCTTGCAAGTGCCTGCTCCTCAATTCGTATTTCTTCAAGGCATTTTTCAATCTGAGCTGCTCGTTCTTCTTCTTCGATTAGTTCTAACATAGATATTTCGTTGCGAGATGCTCGATCTTCGGCAAGTAATTCACCATACGTTTTCTGATGAGGATCTTTTTCGATACCATGTTTATCCATAAATTCTTCGAGTGTATTAATACATCTTTGGAAACTATCTTGAGGAATTTGCGGAGGTTGTGGTTGAATCTCTTGGTATTGTGGAGGTGGGTTATAAGCATAGTCGTAATTATCACAAGGAACTTGCTCGTAAGCAATCGGGTTCTGCATCTGACAATCGGAATTAAAGTGCGGACCTCCACAATACTCACAACAGTATGTTTGTTGTGACGGGTTTGGTGAAGTATATGGATAAGGTTCATAACCAAAGGTCTGATTGTTATATTGAGTTTGGCATTGAAAACCTTGGTGAGGACCTCCACAGTACTCACACGAGTATGACTCCGTCTCATGGTATGGGGATTGGTTAAGGAAATCGGTCGTATCATTGTCGGGATATTGGTCGTAGACAAACTCGTTTCCCGTACTCACAATGCTACATCCGGGACAATTCCCACCATTTTGAGGTCCCCCACACCATTGACAACCATAATGGTAAGACGAAGACATCGAGAAGAATTATACGAATAAGAGGGTGAAGAGATAAAGAATTGACGGTTCAGAGGGTAAAGAAGAATATTTTTGGGTTTTTAGAAAACATATTTTGAAAAGGAAAATCTTTTTGGGTTTTTGAAAAAGATATATTTACAAGAATGACGGTAACTTCACTCGGGGAAGGATCTTCAAATGCACGCGATACGAGACGGAATACGAAAACTCGCTACAAGCCCTCCCCGGCAGCGGCGCCAAAAATTGATTACATTCGAAACGTCAAGCTTGACTCACACAAGCTAGCCACTTGTGAATGACTAACCGTGAGAAACTTAAAACGGCTCAGACACTGACCAATAATAAGAAGTGTAGTATATGGGTAACTCAAACGTGTTAGGTTTGAGCACCGAGATCGTTCCGAACGAGGGTTGAATGGAATTTCCAACTCACGTCTCAATAATCGGGATTTGAATAAGATAAGGGGCATAAAATGATATATTCTAAACTACGGGATAAGGAAAGCAAAAGGGAATAAAATCTAAGGGAAAACCTAAGAACTAAGGTAAACTACACAATTCTATGCTAAAACGCAAATACGAAACGCGAATAAAAAGCAATTACGACTAATCTAACTCCTAAAAACAACTTAAAACTACTTTTACTCTAAAAATAATATTAGAAAACTAATTAAGAATTAAAACTATTTTTATGGAATTTTCTTGATTTTATTTCAATTAAAAACTAATTATTAACTTTAAAAATAAGACTAAATAACTAAAAATTATGAAAAAGAGAGTGAAAATTATGGAATTACTTTCTAAAAATCTAAAATAACATAAAAGACTTTTCAAAACTATTTTTGTATTTTTCTGATTAATTTCCTATTTTCTATGAATTTAATACTATTTAAATCTAATTTTAATTATGAAAAACACCAAATAAAAGAGAAAAAATAAGGAAAAATATTTTTTATGCTTTTTATATTTATCTTAAACTATTAAAATTGAAAAATTATTTTTTGGAACTTTTTCTCAATTAAATGCAATTAAAGCTATTTAAAAATGAATAAAAACTGATTCTAATCTAGAAAAATAGTGAACAGTGACCAAAATTAATGAAAAATTCAGGGAAATCCTAAAATGCTATTCTAGAGCAGAGAAAAATATAAAAACTAGGGCCTAAGTGGAAGAAATCAGAGCTGCTATGTAAACTAGTGGGAAATAAGCACTTTTTAATAAGCTAATAAGCAAAAGAGTGAACCAAATGATACCAGAAGCTAAATGACACTAAGTCTACTCTACAGAAACTATTGTAAGCTAAATCTAACACCTAAATAAACATGCTACTAGATTTAAGTTAACTGACAAATCAACAAAACAGTGGACTGACCCTACTGTATAAGCAGTAGTAACTGCTTTTCTAATAAGCTACAGGGAAATCTAAAAGCATGGTTCTAAAACCCACCAACCAGAGATCAATGACCCAAATTTTCAGCTTATGATGACTAGTAATGAGCAGTTAAAGATCAAAACAAAAAGTGGCCAAATAGACAGAAGCTGATGAATGCAGAAAACAGTGAACTAGGGACCTACTTGAGCTTATCTATAAGCTTATCAGAAGTGCTTAAGCCAAAAACAGATATAGGGTATTGAAGACTACCTAGCAGACTACAATATGACCAAAAATTAGATCTTAACTAACTGTAATGAACCCAATACAGAGGCTGCAAGTTTGGAGAAAAACCAGTGTTGACACAGATTTGACTTTTTAAGAACAGATTAAAGTTTGACCATAATGAGTTTTAAAATCAAATGTAGAACTGATTAAGGATGAAATAAGATGTGAATGAACTTTAGCAAGCTACTTCTACTGATTTTGAACCTATGTGAATAGCCTACTGCAACTGAATTCAACAGTTGTGAGATCAAGGACAGTGGTGTTGTGATATTGACTTAAAACTTAAATGACAGCAAAACCAAGGACAGAAATGATAATAATAGACTATAACAAGACTAAAGCAATTGATCTAACCCATTTTTTAGTCCTCTGAAACAGTTAAAATCACTCAACCAAACACTCCTTTATGAATCAAAAATGCATTAAAACTACTAAACTTGATGAGATTCTTACCAAGACTGATTTAAAAACTTATATAAACATAAAACTTATCATTTCAACAAACTAAAACCAGTAATTAACATGAAATTGATTGACTTTAGATCTTTGACTTTTGTTTGACTTTTTTTTGTGAAATGGGATTTTGAGAGAAAACTGAAACAACTATAACTCACAGAAGCTTATACAGGCTTCTGTGAGTTTAAATGACTGGAAATAACAAGCTTCAACACAAGTTTATCAATCAAATGAGAATTAGCAGAAATTCATGGAAGAGTTGAAAAGTAAATTTGCATTAATCAAGATGAAATTACATTTTAAAGTAACAATTACACTACTGAAAACAATTAAAATGACAGGAAATGTAAAGGTCAAAATCTCTCTAAAACCTAAGAGATTGGACAAGAAGAAATGTGAGCCAAGTTTCGTTTTTATAGCTGAGGAGAGGTCTTTGCTTGGATTCCTTTCAGAAGATGCCAGAAGGCTATTGTGAGCCACACAAATCCCAATGAGTCACTTTAACCAATCACAAAGCTCCATTATCCTTGATGAAGTGTCACGGCCAATCATGTTGAGCCATTTGTCCACGTGTGCTGCTCCTCTGACAGGTCAGAGGTTATCTAGAAGCTTGATAAGATTCTAAGTACGAGGTTACAAGGTGGGTGGGTGAGTAAATTGGTGGTGTTTGGGTAACTGGGTTGTTTGGGAGAGACAGGGAAGGGAAAGGTGTTTAAGGGCGCGTTTGGGTTTATTGGGGAATATTATATGTTAATTTGACTTGTGGGTGGGTTATTGACCGGGTAAAAATACGGGTCTTGGGTGGATTCGGGTATGATAGTATCAAAGGGACGGGTTGGTTAGTTTGTGGATTGGATAGGATATTTGGGCCAGGCAACTGTTTTAAGGATTGGGCCGTGGGATAGGTTTAGTGGATTTGTATAATGTGTAGTAATTTGGACTTGGATTAAACCACTTAGTAACCATAAGGACTAAACATGTAAAGGTTGAAAGTTGAGGGACCAAACATGTGAATTCTGAAAATCTCCTCCAAGGACTGAATTAGCCATTCTTCAATAGATCAAGGGCTTTTTTGCAAATTTCTGAATCTTTAAGGACCATTCTTGTCAACCATAAATAATCCAGGGACTGATTTTGCAACTTTCTGAATCTTCAAGGGCCATTTCTGACAAATGCTGAAACTTGAGGGGCCATTTCTGACATTTCTTCAAACTTTGATCAAATCTTCACAAATCATCCTCAGAGATTAGAAATCTTCAAAAATGCATAATTCTGACCTTCCGGCTCAGCTTAAGCTCTCTTAATCTCCCGTGCTCGGATTTACGTCTGATTTGGATCCTTTTTGCGTGTTTTTACATATCCATACCTGCACAAGCACAAACTCAAGAAAACCACAAATATTAACAATAAACGGCTCTTTCTTGGTTATTTTGGGTCTATTTTGATAAAGAAAAGGTATGTGTTTTAGCACATACCAATAATATACCGAAATTATCCCCGTAAAAAGTTGAGGATGTTATCATGTAGTCTAGTTGGTATTGAAAAATCTTGTAACTATTGTTCTTCATTATTAATGAAGTTGTTCTTTATTTTATCAAGATTTTCTCAATTATTTGGACCAACAAATATTGATGACATTTTTACCGTATTACTTTTTTTTATTAGGGTTCAATATTTTGCCTATAAAAGGAGTTCTAATCCTCTCATAAGGTACAACTTTCTCTCACATAATAACACACACTTTATTCTCTGACAAGAATGCATAGTTACTTTCACGTTGGAGCTTAATCGTGGGGTCCGTCCTCACGGTAAGGCTAACGGTTTGCTTTCATTTGTGCAGGGATCCAATCCACCAATTGGTTTAGTACAGATTCAGCCCATCAGTAGCCTGTTGGCCCAGCCCAACACGCGTCCTATACACATATTCTAACCCGTCACACTTTTTGTACTAACATTATACATATAGAAACGAGTCATATAAAATATTAGTTAGTAAATTAATACTTTTTCTGTTCTAAAATAATTGTTTCTCAACAAAAAATACGCAGCTAAAGAAAGTATAATCAATACTTCTTTCTTTTTTACTCGTATTTTTTGCAGCGTACATTTTTATTCTTAATTAATCAATTAGTAATTTCTGTAAAGTTTCTAATAATAATTTCGAACAAAAAGATATGGCAATCTCGATCAAAATTCACTATATGTTTTTAGTAATGAACAATTAATTTGACACGTCCTAAAAGAAAAAACGCACAATTATTTTGTGGCGGATCATGTATTTAAAATTTCACATATGCTTATAACATTTTTGTAACCACAACATTTACATGATGTTATAATACAACGACTCATTATTGTTTTTCTATCTAAAATTTAAGTAGAGATATTTGTGTAATCATCATTTTGACAATTTGTATTTTATTATTCGTGCTTGCACGAGTTAAAACTTTAAATACCGTCAAAACTATTTTAATTCTCTTATGTTAGCTTAAAATTTTAAACTAAATATAATTTCGATAGATTAGAATTATAAAGATTGAATTAGTGTGTTTAAAAAGGAAGAGTAAACTACAAAATAGTCATTGTGGATTACAAAATTTCACCGTTTACATTTATGTCAGATATGTTAGCTTGTTAGGCCATCTACATCCGTCTGTTAGACAATATATACATGAAAAACACTAAAATGAAAGACGGAAACACCCTTAAGTAAAATAGATAACGGTAAACTAGTTGGTCCTTAAAAATGTATATGGTGTAAAAGACTAAGGGTCCGTTTGGTTTGTAGATGGATTTAGGAAGAGAATTAGGATTAAGATTTGAATTTGGATTTGGATTTATGTAAGAAAGAGAAAATATAAAAATTGTGTTTTTTATAGGGCAAACTGCACAAAAGTGTATCCAACTTACGCTCAATTTCAATTTAAGGTACTCTACATTTGTTACTTTAATTTAGTGTATTTAACTTATTTTTGGTTGCAATGTAAGACATATAATGGGTTTCCCAGTTATTTTATATTGAAAAAATTACATGTTTCATCCCTATGGTTTATCCCAAATAACACTCGTAGTCTCTATTTCATTTTAATTACGCCAGACATACATTTTCGTCTGTTTTTGTCGTTTTCATCAGTTTTTATACGGTTTTATCCGTTTTTATACGGTTTTATACGTCTTCTTATGTTTTCATACATTTTTATCCGTTTATATATGTTTTCTTACGTTTTATCTGTTTTTATATGTTTTCGCCCGTTTTCTTACGTTTTCATCCGTTTTTATACGTTTTCAAAAGTTTCTGTCCGTTTTTATACGTCTTAATATAGATTTCTTACGTTTTTCTTTGTTTTTGTTCGTTTTTATCCGTTTTCGCCCGATTTCTTACGTTTTCGTCCGTTTTATACGTTTTCGTAAGTTTATGTCCGTTTTTATACGTTTTCATCCATTTTTATACCGGTTTATACTTTTTTATGTATTCATACGTTTTCATACGTTTTCGCCCGTTTTCGTCCATTTTTATACGTTTTCATAAGAGTCTGTTAGTTTTTATACGTTATCATCTGTTTTTATACCGGTTTATACTTTTTTATTTATTCATACATTTTCTTACGTTTTCATACATTTTTATCCGTTTTTATATGTTTTCGTCCGTTTTTCATAAGTTTCTGTCCATTTTTATACATTTTCATCAGTTTTTATACGTTTGCATTTTTATACCCGTTTTCTTACCTTTTTATCTGTTTTTATACGTTTTAGCCCGTTTTCTTATGTTTTCGTCCGTTTTCAAAAGTTTATGTCCCTTTTTATACGTTTTCGTCCGTTTTCTTACCTTTTTATCTATTTTTATATGTTTTCGCCCGTTTTCTTATGTTTTTGTCCGTTTTCATACGTTTTCAAAAGTTTATGTCCCTTTTTATACGTTTTCGTTCGTTTTTATATGTCTTAATATGATTTTCTTACGTTCTCATATGTTTTTCTTCGTTCTCATCTGTTTTTATTCATTTTCGTCTATTTTTATACGTTTTTGTCTTTTTTATACGTTTTTGTTCGTTTTTATATGTTTTCATCTTTTTTTTTAATACGTTTTCTACTGTTTTTATACATTTTCGTACGTTTTTATCCGTTTTCGCCCGTTTTTTCCATTATCGTACTTTTTTTAGTGTGTTTTCGTACGTTTTTATATGGACGAAAATGTAGTAAACATATGAAAACGTAAGAAAATTATATTAAGATGTATAAAAACGGACAAAAATGTATAAAAACAGACCGAAACTTATAAAATGTTGATAAGGATTTAAAACGTACACTTTTAAGGGGTCATTTAAGCCCTTAATTGATCACTTTTATATCCATTACTGCTTAATTTCGTTCCTTTTCACTTTTTAGGTCTCTTGGAAGCAAAATGCTAGAATGATGCATATTTGGACCAAAAGGAGTGAATATATGAAGAAAATGGCTAAGTCATGACTCAAGCTGCTGAAATTGAAGCTGACAGCGTCCCAACTAAAGGGTGACGCCGTCCCTATCTACGGATTTAATTAAAATACACCTGACGGCTCAGTAGACTTTTTGCTCAAATACACCTGACGGCGTCAGGCTTTGAAGAGGAAGGGCGTCACTAAGACTTTTCATCTCAAACGGCCCAGATCCAGAATCAGGCGACGTCTCTGCTGAAGCCCAACGGCGTCACAACTACAACGTGACGCCGTCCCAACGATAAATTGGCCAAGACGAAAACCTTAATGACGGCGATCTGACGACGTCCCACCTATAAGGCTACGCAGTCGCAAGTGTAAAATTATAAATAGAAATCGAATTTTCAGAATTTTAGGAGGTAGACTTTTGGAGTAAAAACCCTAAACGTTTGTAGTCCGACTTGGACAGTATCTTAGGGTCCCAAACCCTATTTTACACTTCAAGATAAGTGTTTTACTTCATTAATTTCATTATATCTTCCATTGAATGTGTGTATGCTTGCTTGTTTAACATGTCCGGCTAAATTTCTTGTGTGTTTGCTTAGATCTATGAAACCTAGTTGTTGATTATTTTTAGGTTGTCTCTTATCTTAATTGTAATTGGCTTAGGAGTGCGACTAGGCTATCGTTGTGTTTAATGCTTGATGAATCTTTGATAGTTTATGAATGACTTAGTGGATTTTGTTTACTACACTCAAGGGTGACTTCAAAGAGTTAGGGCATAGGCACACCCTACGACTTTAGGAAACACAACGCGTTAAGAATAAGGACGTGACAATTCAACCTACAATAAAAAATAACGAGGGAGTAACAGTATCTAGGTAAACACATTTTTAATCATCATACGAGCACACATCAATAGACATAAGACTACCCGTAGAATTAGATAATTAGATAATTAGATAGTAGAGTAATCGGTAGAAGTACCACCCCCCAAATCCAAGCCCTGAGATTTTACCCTTAGCTTTCTAAAAAATATAAAAAGATAAAAAAAAATCTTCCTCAACCTCAACCTTAGCATAGTACACTTCTTACTAGCATTCCTATTCCCCTAGAGAACGATATCAATCCCCGAGTCTTACCCAATACTACACTACAACGATTAGGTTCACTGCCTAGGGTGTTGAAAAACTTGCTTGACGAAAAGGAAGTTCCTTTGACCCCGAACGCGCTTCGTATGCGCATCAAGTTTTTGGCGCCGCTGCCAGGGAATAGAATAGCTAGTTAGATTTCTATCTCGTTTAGGTTCCCTTGCTTGATTCCTATCAAGTAAGATTTTTTTCTCATTTTTAGCTTCCTTGTAGTCTATCCCCTTCTTCGTGAATTTGTTCGTAGCCCCATCACTTTTCATCATGGAATGTGATAACCCACCAAACAACAATTCCCCATCAAACAACCACCCACCACTTGATCCGACTTTTGCCAACCAACTTCGAGCTCGTATTGTTAGTGAAATTGGAGAGCTTAAGAAATTGAATAGGATAACTGAAAGTGCACTTAAGAAAGCCCTTAAGGAGTCCACTAGTACTTTAGATAGTGATTCAACCACGAGCGATGATTCGAAGGATGAAATTGGAGAAGGGGATTATAAGGTATTGGAAATTATGGAGGGTAGTGAGGAAGAGGAACTTAGGGAGTATTTCGAGTCATACCCTAACGGAAAGGAGACTGCCTATCACTATAACGTAGTTAACTACCCGTGACCACTTTTCGAGCCGTGCATCAAGAGGAGTGCCCTAAAAACATTAAGATACCGTGCATGATTGGGTACTTATATAGGGATCACACTTACATAGACTATAAGGCACCCATGAACATAATGTTTAGGCTCTATTACAATTGGATCATGAGCGAAAAGTTAGGACCTATGAGAGATCCCTTTTACCCTAGGAAAGTAAGTAACTATGTTGGGAGAGCTAGAGGATTGCATGTCTTCGTAGGTAATTTCACATATAGGTGTGATTTTATGATCTTGGAAGATGTTAAAGGCATCATTGATGGATTTTTAGGAGATGTGATACTTGGGAGACCATTTATTGAGGAATCTATGATGGTTTATGATTAAGAGGAAGGAATAGTCAAGTTCTCAAATAGGACCGAATGTGTTAAATATATAATGCCCTACAAAAATAAAAAGTTTAAGGGTATAGATGATTTAGATGTAGACAACATTCCAGCTTTTGAAGTAGATTGGGAGAACAAGGTTTAGTACACCGCTTGTCTAGAGTTAGGCCCTGAATATATTCGTGATGAAAGAAAAGTTAAGGAAATCGAATGGGCATCTAAGATAAGAGGAACGTAGGAGCACGACTTCGAGTCTAGCTACAAGACTCATAAATAAATAAAAAGCGCTTCGTGGGAGGCAACTCATTCTTAATTGTTTGCTTGTTTGTGTGTCAAATATCTTTCCATTGATTGTTTATTCTCATGTTTGAATTGTGAAAATGCTTTATTTTGTCTTTAACCTCGTCTTAATTACATATAAAGGTAGGTTACAAAAAGATAAGTGTAGGGAGGATTACATAAGTTTTTTAAAAACGTTAACATGAGAACTACGATTAGTGAAATTGATATATATGTGTGTTTGTTAGAGTCAAATGCTTGTATCGAGTCATAATGGATGTTTTGCAGGATTTTTTTCAGATTCTAAAGATGTAATTTTTCCAGGAAAACGCAGCAGACCAGTTTCTGTCAGGACAACCTGACGGCGTCAGGATTAAAGCCTGACGACGTCAGGTAGAGCAGAAACAGCTTATAAAATTTTCCCGTTTTTTGTGCTAAGTATAAATTTTTGGAAATTATCAGGTCTTAATTTTCCAGAAAATCTGCAAACATCCATTCCACAAGCATTATATCCTAGTGTAGTTGAGTCATATATAGTTTTACTGCCGATTTTACGCGAAGGTTTCGCCTATTTTCTTAAAGTGTGCAGGTTATATTTTGCAAGAAGAAGAAACACAACATTGGATGAAGCTTATCACGCATACATTCTTCTTGGAAAAGAATTTAACCACTACTTCACACAGATCCTACCGAGCTAATCAGGGGAGTATTAGTTTCTTTCTATTTTAATTACCTTCCTTTATCATAACTTTGATACTTTCGGGGAACATTGGGGAAAATGTTCAGTTTAAGTGTAGGGAGGGAGAATAAAACAGGAACTTTGAAACTATGCTTATCCTTGATTATTTGTCTTGTCCTAGTTCATTTGTGTAATAAACCATGAGAGATATCGGTTAGGTCAATTTTAGCGCCAAATTAAAAAAAAAAATATGACATGTACGAGTGGGACTTTAGTCTTAATAAAGCGTCTCATGGATAGGAGTTATATGACTAGCACAAAAACCGTTTACCACTCAAATTCCACCCAAAAAATGTGAGATTTTCCCCTAGATCTATAGGAATTAAAGCATTCACCTTTAATGCTTAGAGAGTGTACCGGTAGTATAATAGATTCTAGAACTTGTTGTGTGATGCATTCCGAGATCGCTAATGAGACTACACTTGTGTAGTTAGGAATAACTAAATGATAAGAGGCATTAGGATAACCCTTGTTTGAAACCCGTATTATAATTACTTCTTCCGCATCGGTCGAGTAATTACCCTACACCCTTGCGATGTACTCATCTTTAGTACACGATACCCCTAGTTAACCCCTCAAAGCCTATCCTTTTCACGGTTCTCGTGATATTTCGGTTTTCCGGAATATCAATGAAGAGCATTGTTTACGATCCACCCCTAAATGTACACCCAAATCGCCCTAGCCTACCTTGTATGCACTCACCTTTAGTGCATTATTGTTATCATACTAAACCCTTAGTTCAATTATGTCACAATTCTCAATTTCCGATCATTTCTCATATTTACTATTTCATCGTTTATCATAAACTAGGTTTACAAGTATCAAATTCGCGTAACCTTGATTGTTTAGCTGCGAATTCATGAACATATCATCATGGACATTTCATATAGACTAGGTTTAGTCTACATTTCATTAGCATCATTGTCATCATATTAGTTCATGCATGATTTTGCATTTTACATTAAACGTTTATTTTCCTATTAAATAAACGCTATCGCGTAATCATTTATTTGAACATTTGATCCGACACTTCCAAAAATTTTTCCGATATATTTTTATACTCATTTCAAGACTATAAAAATTATATTATTAGTTTACCCGGTGTTTTAAATTTATTTTGTATATAAATTGTTATATTTATATAATTACGACGGTTTTCGTAAATTCTACACGATAATTATTAATTCACTCAATTTTTGTAAGAAATGTATTTTTATAATTTTTATGACTTCAATATATTTTATTTTGATCCGTTAAAATTTAATTTTAGCTAACGCTACCTTAAATGCTTAAATAAGTACACAAGTTACTAATGATTCTTAAATGACAACACTTTTGCTTCTACATATGTATATTTAACTACAACAAAATGCATCTAATCTTCTATATTTCTATGTATGTCGACCAAAGATGATGACACACCAATTCTTGTACCAAATATCTAGATACTTATACATATATATTATTATACTAACACTTACACAAACATACACATACTAACTAGATATTTCAAAGTGTAAAAACAAAAACACTCTCTTCTTCCTCTTGCAAGAACCGGCCACCATAGGAGATCAAGAAGGAAACCATAAAAATTTTGCTAGTCAAGTTCATCACACTCTAGTTACACTCTTAGTATAGGTTTTGAAATAAAAACCTATGGTGTTTTAGGATTAAACCTTTGTTCATTAACCTCATCAAGTTAACTAGTAAGCATCTCATATCCATTTTCATCTTTCATATTTATTCTATGTTCATTTCATCATTTTTTTTTTGCAAGAAATCATGCGTGTTACATATGAGTTTATACCACTTTTAATGTTTTTATTACTTATATTGAAATATGATCATCCTATAAATTATCCCTTGTAACATATCACTTTTGGTGATGTTTAGGAACCCATGACACCCTAAGAAGGTGTATGGTAGGATTTGAATAGCTTCGGAGTTGTTTTGAATTGGTTAGAATAGGTTTGGCGCGAGAAAAACTTATTTCGACAAGTTTAATTAAGGGTCTGTCCATATTTTTGAATTCTGGAAATTTCGACAGTGAGTAAAAACTTTTGGGCTAGATATTTAGAAAATAAACTTTAAAACGAAAACGTGGCCGCTTGAACGGATTAAAACGGAGCTATAACGAAGAAGTTATGAATTTTTCAAGTTGACGACGAAAACTAATTGTTTCAGAAAATTCAGCATGTATTCTCAACTTTTTACGAGTCAAAAATGAGGCTTAAGCGTTATAAAAGGTGTCGACTTATCAAAAATATATTAGTATACTTTAATACGAAGCTAAGGACATATAATACGTAGAAAACGGACTTGTAACGATTAAATTATACACGTTTACACAAAGTTGCCGTAACTTTATTATATAAGAAAAACTAATAGATTTCTATTAGACAAATATTACGGCTACAAAGGACCATGTTGAGGGTCGTTTTTTTAACATTGACGTAGTACTTTTTATAACGTGATGTCTTCTAGTAAAAGTAAGTTCGCCAAGCATATTTTCCAAAATGTCCAACCGTTCGTCAAGCGGAGTTGTAATGAATAAAATACGGTCACTTAAACTTTTCCGAAAACCATCCTTAAACAATATTTTGGATACAAGTACCATACTTTACCTATATTTTTCTCCATAATCGAGACCTCTAGGATGAAAACTTAAATGCTAAAACTTTGAGGTAATGATACAAGCTTCCTAAAACCGTTGAGTTTGTTTCCTAACGCTCGACGTGCACCATTTTATGACTAGCTTTTCAAGGTCGTTTATTCACTTTCATGACATTTTCAATGACATTATTTTACAACGAAAACATTATATTTACCAATAAATCACTAAACGACTAGCGTAGGAGGTTGTTTCAACGTAAATACTTGTAAAGTTCTTTTTTTTTATAATATGACGAGATGTCATAATCATATATTTCGACGATAAACCTTATTTTCAAAAAATGTACAAGTGGTATGGATATCATATGAGTTTGCATGCACGACATTGTTTTATGGCTTACACTAGAACACATCATTCATATTAGGTTGCGGATAGAGATCGCACCTCATTTCAGTGTACCTACTTTTGTCATCATAATCATTGCAACAGGTGAGTTTTCATAGCCCCACATTCTATTAATTGTTTACAAACTTTTGGGGGAGATACATGCTCAACTACTTGCTTTTACAAATACAAATACTCAAAACATTTACACTTTTATGCCACGCTATACTTTTTATACTTGATTGCATAATACTTGATAGCATTTATACTTGATTGCATTATACTTGATTGTGTTATATACTTGATTGTGTTATATACTTGATTGCGTTATACTTGATTGTGTTATACTAAACTTGAAAGTCTCCTAACATACACGAAGCAGTCCCCTCGTTTGCATGATAAGTCTCTTTGGATAACACATGCATTGGGTTTTGGAGATGAAGTAAAACTAATGCTATTACTTTCCTTATGAGCAACACAAAGTCTCCTTGGATAACACACGCATTGGGTTTCGGAGATGAAGTAGAACCAATGCTATTACTTTCCTTGTGAGCATCATACCCACCTGAGGTTTCTGGAGATGGAGTGGAGACTAATGGCTAATTGCATAAGTTTAGATGCACGTGTACGTGATCAATATACTAGTTACATACTTAAAACATTTATACTTTTAACTACTATGATACATGCATACATGATTGACTTACTATTTTTAGCAGTGGGTTGTAAACACACAGGTTGCAAGTTTTGTATGGGCGGAACTTGGAACTGAGTGGATTTACAATGCCTTTGCTTTGTGAACTATTATGATAACGTGCACTTGACTTCTAGACATACTACTTTTGGCAGTGGGTTGTGAACACACAGGTTGCAAGTTTTGTATGGGCGGAACTTGGAACTGAGTGGATTTACAATGCCTTTGCTTTGTGGACTATTCTAAATGACTAAAAACTTTGCCTTTGTTGCATGAACGCTCTTTAAAAGCTTTACTTGTTAAACAAACTCTATGAACTCACTCAACCATTGTGTTGACACTTTTAGCATGTTTTATCTCAGGTATCTAAGGCATTCACTTCATGGCATGCATGTGGACTTATCATAGAGTCGCGGTGTCGACGCGTCTCACATATATTTTATGCACTTAACTATCGTTTGATTGTAACAAACTCATTTTGGTATATTGGAAATATTTTGGGACATACGTTTTGTAAACTCTGATTATTTTACTTAATCAAACGATATTTTCAAAACGACACTTTAGGTCGTTCGATATAATTGTAACTTTGATGCTATGACAGTCATCCCCCAGGAATTCCATTCCGCTGCAAAACAGGTAATTTGGGGGTGTGACAAATTATCTAGTTACTCGCATGGTTGCTAAGTCGAGTCTTATCTTTTGTATACAGTTTTGGGATGATTGGGACTCATGGGTAAAAGTAATATTTACGTAATTAAATACTCCAAGTGTTTTGATCTTTTCAAATCGGGTCAAATTAGTGTTAGAGTACTATAAACTCAAATGTAGGGATGCTTCTATAAATCCCTTATATTTTGATGTTATCTTAGAGGATGCTAGAGTAAAAAAAAAAAAAAAAAAAAAACGAGTTACCATCTTTCATCTATCTTTATGTTTATGCTTTTCAATTTATTTATGTTTGTTTCAAGTTATCTAGAGTTTAGTGAGTCGAGTCTTGGCTTAGCAACGCCATTCTTTTCATGCTTGTAACATAAGATTTTTGACTTGCCACCACTAAATAGCGTATCCAACCAAGCCCTTTGTTTCCCGACCGTAAGCCTAACATTACAACCCTTTAAAATACCTCTTAGATAGTTGTTCCTAGGTGCTTACGCCAAAGCGGTGGAGGTTTGATCTATTCTCAAGCCTATGGTAATCTATGTACTATGACCAGGTAATGAGTGTTTATCTTCCATTTCTATTTACTATATTTCATATACACCCGAGAGATGATAAAATCCAAACACCCCTTGTAAGGTGCTAGTATATAATTTCCGTGCTTGTTATGACTATTGCGGTGCTTTTACTTATTGTGGATTATGTAAAACCAATGCTTCATGCCCTCTAACTTATAAATTGATTGGCCAAAATCACATTTGCTTGAGGACAAGCAAATACAAAGTTTAGGGATATTAGATAAGGATTTAAAACGTACACTTTTAAGGGATCATTTAAGCCCTTAATCGATCACTTTTATATCCGTTACTGCTTAATTTTGTTCCTTTTCACTTTTTAGGTCTCTTTGAAGCAAAATGCTGGAATGATGCATATTTGAACCAAAAGGAGTGAATATATGAAGAAAATGGCTAAGTCAAGATCGAAGACACTCAAGCTGCTAAAATTGAAGCTGACGGCGTCCCAACTAAAGGGCGACGCCGTCCCTCTCTATGAATTTAATTAAAATACACCTGATGGCTCAGTAGACTTTTTGCTCAAATACACCTGACTGCGTCAGGATTTGAAGAGGAAGGACGTCACTAAGACTTTTCATCTCAGACGGCCCAGATCCAGAATTAAGCGACGTCCTTGCTGAAGCCCAACGGCGTCACAACTACAACGTGACGTCGTCCCAACGATAACTTGGCCAAGACGAAAACCTTAATGACGGCGTCCCACCTATAAGGCGACGCTGTCGCAAGTGTAAAATTATATATAGAAATCGAATTTTCAGAATTTTAGGAGGTAGACTTTTGGAGTAAAAACCCTAAATGTTTGTAGTCCGACTTGGACAGTATCTTAGGGTCCCAAACCCTATTTTACACTTCAAGATAAGTATTTTACTTCATTAATTTTATTATGTCTTCCATTGAATGTGTGTATGCTTGCTTGTTTAACATGTCCGGCTAAATTTCTTGTGTGTTTGCTTAGATCTATGAAACCTAGTTATTGATTATTGTTAGGTTGTCTCTTATCTTAATTGTAATTGGCTTAGGAGTGCGACTAGGCTATCGTTGTGTTTAATGCTTGATGAATCTTTGATAGTTTATGAATGACTTAGTGGATTTTGTTTACTACACTCAAGGGTGACTTCAAAGAGTTAGGGCATAGGCACACCCTACGACTTTAGGAAACACAACGCGTTAAGAATAAGGACGTGACAATTTAATCTACAATAAAAGATAACTAGGGAGTAACAGTATATAGGTAAACACATTTTTAATCATCATACGAGCACACATCAATAGACATAAGACTACCCATAGAATTATATAATTAGATAGTAGAGTAATCGGTAGAAGTACCACCCCCCAAATCCAAGCCCCGAGATTTTACCCTTAGCTTTCTAAAAAATATAAAAAGATAAAAAAAAAATCTTCCTCAACTTCAACCTCAACCTTAGCATAGTACACTTCTTACTAGCATTCCTATTCCCCTAGAGAACGATATCAATCCCCGAGGCTTACCCAATACTACACTACAACGATTAGGTTCACTGCCTAGGGTGTTGAAAAACTTGCTCGACGAAAAGGAAGTTCTTTTGACCCCGAACGCGATTCGTACGCGCATCAAATGTATAAAACGGATGAAAACGTATATAACTGATAAATACATATGAAAACGTATAAATACATAGAAAAAGTATAAACCCATATAAGGATGAATGAAAACGTATAAAAACGGACGAAGACGTATAAAAACGGAGTAAAATGTATAAAAATGGATAAAAACGAAAAAAATGTATGAAAACGTATAAAATAGACGAAAACGTATAAAAACGGGAAAAAACAAAGAAACGCATATGAAAACGTAAGAAAACTATATTAAGACGTATAAAAACAGAAGAAAACGTAAAAAAACAGATAAAAACATAAGAAAACGTATGAATACATAAAAAAAAGTATAAACCCGTATAAAAAAGGATAAAAACGTATAAAAACAGAAGAAAACATATAAAAATGGTCTAAAATGTATAAAAACAAACAATAACGTATGAAAACGTATTAAAACGGACGAAAACGTATAAAAACAGGCGAAAACATATAAAAACGTATAAACGGATAAAAACATATGAAAACATAAAAAAACGTATAAAACTTTATAAAAACGTAAAAACTGACAAAAACGTATAAAAATGGATTAAACGTATAAAAACGGATGAAAACGTATAACAACGAACAAAACGTATAAAAACGGCCAAAAACGTATAAAATAGACGAAAACATATAAAAACGCTGGAAAACGTTTAAAAACGAACAAAAACGTATAAAAACGGACGAGAAAGTACACAAATGTAAAAAAAATTGATAAAAACGTATAAAAATGGACAAAACGTATAAAAACGGATGAAAACGTATGTCTGGCGTAATAAAATAAAAACAGATGAATGTATAAAAACGAACAAAAACGTATAAAAAAGGACTTAAACGTATACAAACGAATGAAAACGTATAAAAGCGAACAAAAGGTATGAAAACGTTTAAAAACGGCCGAATACGTATGAAAACGTATAAAAACGGCTGAAAACATACAAAAACGCTGGAAAACGTTTAAAACGGACAAAAACGTATGAAAACGTATAAAAACGAACGAGAACGTACACAAACATATAAAAATTGATGAAAACGTATAAAAATAGAAAAAACGTATAAAAACCATCAAAGTTTATAAATAAAATAGATATACCTCAATTACACGATCACGATAAATGTCTTACCTCTTATCAGTAAAGGACCTATGGCATTAATGTGCAGAACACTGAGAGCATGCGTGCGTAAGTATCCCTTGAAGTCGAATAAACTGCACAAACTATGGAACGTAAAGAAGTTCATACACCATACGATATCTGATGTTATGACATGTTCTTCCAACTCTTCAGTTCATTCTTCTTTGTGGTCCCCCCAATGACCTCAATATTCTGCATTCTGAAATAAGGGGCATCCATTCAGTATATAGTATTCAACATCCATAAACATGATATGTAAAAAAAAGGGCAGTTGAAGTTTTACCTAGTCCATGACATCATTGATATAGATTATGTTTCTTCAGTAAAATGGGCGTTGCAGTAAGAAGGCCAACAATCACGCCACATCTATCAGTGAATTTCGCGGACTCCCCCTAAATAAAAAAACAAACACATGTCAAGAAAGATAACGGTAATATACAATATGCACAAATAATTTAGAAGCCACGTAGGCTAATACCTGCAATGTCATATACTGGAAAGTGGAACCACATTTATAATGCTTTTTCAGTAGCTGTTCACGCTTCCTGATACACAAAGACAAATCTTTTGGCTAGTTACCACAACCACTATCTTTACCTTCTGTTTTTATATTTCATAAAATCTAACTTGTTCATCATTTAATATTTAATTTTACGGTTCTATAATATATGACATGGAAAATAACCTGAATTGTATTAGGCATTTTGGAGTGATAGGCAACAACATCGGATACATAATACATGGAACTATGGGAGCTCCGAACATCAAGAACACCATTTTGCCAGTGGGTTTCCTAATTTTTAAAAGTTGCGTCCAAGTCATATATTAGTTATTTGTAAAATTTATAAATGAAACCAACAAAACGTAGGGTGCTAACTTGCCGAGGCGTGTGCAAGTTACCGAAGAGGTCAGATCCCAGTTCCTTCTAACCGAACTTCTTTAGCAGCTAGTATGCAATTGGTTAGCACGAACGTCTGCATAAGAAATGAGCAGCCAATTTTAATTAAAATGCTCATTTACAATAATGTAAGCCAATCAATGAGTATTATATTAGAGGACGTTTGGCTAAACACTCAAAACGGCTCGAATAACTATAAAGTATTAATATTTACAACTTACCTGCATTTTGAGTGTCGGCTCAACTTTTCTCCTTTGTACTCTTGAATAGATAAATAACTAACAATGTTGTCGTTTGAAGTAGGGCTGAGCGTCGGTCAAAAACCAACCCGAACCGAACCGAACAGACAAAACCGAGGACCGAAAACAGTAAAAAACACGAACCGAATGTTGTCGGTTCGGTTCGGTTTCCGTCGGTTCGGTTCGGTTTTGTCGGTCTAGGTGTATTTTGGCATGTTTTTGTCGGTTTTGGGCCGAACTAGACCGAACCGAACCGACCCGAAACCGAAAGCATGTAGGACCTGAAACCGAAACCGAACCGACGGGCTGTCGGTTCGGTTCGGTTTAGTCGGTTTCGTCGGTCCGGTTCGGTGCTCAGCTCTAGTTTGAAGGCACGGCAAGAAATTTACTTCCTAAACTACGCATCAGCATGATCATTTTTTGTAAATATTACTGAAATTATGTAAGTTTGGATATCAGAAGTAAAGTAGAAGCCTTATGAGTTATACGTACGACGTCCAATTTTTTGGGCATTACATGCTTATGTGAAGAATAACATGCTACGACATTCGTTGCTACAGAATTCTTGCCATTAGGGCTTGAGAATTTACTTACCAAACTTCCCAAGCTCCTCTTTCTGGAATATAGCAGTGCTCAACACCATCTTCATTTCGAATGCGTGACCAACTGGAAGCAGCCTGCAATGAGAATCCCAAACAGCGTATAAGTCATGTATTCACGTTTTCAGTCCAATTGCATGAACTTGAAATTGGAATAACGGGAACTTTTGTCAAGAACACTCTTAGACAATAACCTGAATCTGCTTTCATTTATATTTTTCATTTTATCAAACTTATTTTTTAATGGCATGATTTTCAATCTCTTATTTAGGCAACCTTTCTTTAATATTTTTTTAACAAACATAAAAAAATAAAAAATAATAAGCAACTTAAAAACGTTATCTCTGTAAGCAAATTTATACTTAGAATACAATCAAAACCCAAAAAGCAAATAATAATAATAATAATAATAATAATAATAATAATAATAATAATAATAATAAACCTACAGAAGCAGTGGGGCCTACTTCCTTTTCAACTTTGGGTTGCATCTAACACGAAGCAGCACCTTCTTCTTCCATCTCTTTCAATATCTAAATCCAGTTTTAAATTCATTAAAAATCAGAGACAAATTAGGATATAAAAAATTAAATAGATGATTATCAAGAGGAAGTGTAATTACATCAACAGTTGAATACCTGGGTTTGCAAAAATTTGCGTACAACCAAAAGCCAGTAGTTGTTGATGATCTGACCGTTTATTCTGACATTCAAAATTTCAATTTATTGATGGGTGTTTGGATTTGTGTTGTCGTTTTATCTTCTTTTGACCCATTTCGTTTTAGCCAGACCCTAACTTGATTTCTAATCTCTTATTGATGTTGAATTGATGATAGTGTGAGATAGAGAAGATAAATGAGAGGAGTGGATTTTTTTAGAGAGATTAGGTGAGGATTAGATGCAAAAAGCGGTGGAAAATTATAGTGGGATTTGAGGAAAAACGCTATTACGGTGTAATTACGGGAAACGGGGGATGAACAGTCGAACCCCAACCACACTTCAACCAATTAGAATCTGCCTTTTGGTCCACTAAAGAACTGTGTATGTTACTGTTTGTCTACTAATTACAAAAGCCACCAATGAGGAGTGAAAACGCGGTCCGTAAAAAATCATTTTTGACCCCGTTTTATTTTGGCTATTAGTATATATTATAATATAATGTTGATGTTTGGTTAGTTCTATAAAGAAAAAATACGGGGATCACCGCTACCGACACTAAAGCCACAAAAAAGATGGGTTTAGCAAGCTTTAGTGGGTCCATAATATTTCTCTGTCTATACATTACGATTTATAATTTACAATATTTCTCTATTTATACATTTACGAATTATAATTTACAATAGTGATTTTCATTGACACATTAATATATAAAATATTAATTTTGTGAGTCCCATTTTAGCTTACATCAAATTCAAATCCAATCTCAGAGTATGTTTGATTTGTCGCTATGAATCACAATGAGTATAGGTGTTGGTATAGAGTTGAATGATAATGGAGGGTATGAAGAAACCACTCACACATATAATATATGATGAAACATTCACGTTTGGGTATCCTCATTCCATTATAACCAAACAACATTAAAGACTTTCAAAATCATAAACCCATACCCATACACCCCTACCAAATATGCCCTTAAATCTAAATCCTACACCAAATCCAAAATCATATCCCAAACCAATCTTTATACCAAACGCACCCTCAATTGATCCACTACCATCCGTATTGTCAAAACCCACAATCCAAACTGCCCCTAAAAATTGATGAGCTGGTATCGTATCTAATAAAAACACCGGAAGAGCAACTAATTACCACCACAAATAACTCAAAACTCATCCCCCCAACCCCAAATAACCCACCGGAAACCCCCCCTTTGGTTGCCTATATATTATTTCTTGATTTGATATCTCCGTGATTATATATAAATGGCGTTGAGAGCAGTAGCAGGAGGGTTAAGTATGACAGCATCATCAACAGCTTCATCTTCTACCAGAATAGTTGGGTTTCCAGTTTACAAAACACCTTTCATTGGTTCTGGAGGTAAAACCTTAATTACCCATTTCTACTTTTCAAATGTGTACAACATAAATACAATCTTATCTTTGTGGGTAGATTAATGTGGTTGTACACACAAAGCGCGATGAGCGGATATGTTTTATGCACTTTAGGATAAATTGTAGTAGCAACCCGTCCCACATAAGCTTCAAGTGATGTGCTACTAGTATCCTTTTACCAGAACCGGAAGGATACCCAAGTAGTCCATTGCTTTCGGGCGTTAAATAGATGGCTGCTGTGTGTCATTCTATACTTTATAGCTGTTGTCGTCTTGTTCTCCTTATCATTTCTTCATGGTGTATAAGTAGTAATAATAAATATTTGAATTCTTCGTTTAGTTGGTCCAACTTATGCTAGTTATTTCCTGCCATTACTTGAGGGAGTATGTAGATATGCATTTTGGAAGTTTACTACACTAGTTTCATATTATAATACTTCTCACTTGCTTCTAGGGGTGTTATTGGGTCGGGTTATCAGGTTTATCGGGCAAGGTTGAGTCGGGTTTTGAGTTTTTAAAAAGTGACCCGCAACCCGACCCGATAAGAAATCGGGTTATCGGGTTCAGGTGTTTATCGGGTCGGGTGATTCGGGTTGTCGGGTTGTAAGATAGACAACTTATATAGTTTTCAAATAAAATATCACTGTATACTTACTCTTCTATGCAACCAAGACAACCAGTTTATATATCATCCGATTTAAAGTACAGACTTTTTATTACATGATGTTGGCCAATGAGAACTTATGTAATATTAGTTATAACATATTGAAATTATGATTATGATGTTTCGGATAATCTTATTGACAAATTAGTGATAAATACATTTAAGGTTGCGTGTTAATTGTTGTTCTAATGTGTTTAGAGGGATCAAGTCTGCTGAGGTTAATTGCCTGAAATTCAGTCCTTATTAGTAGATTTTTAATATATGTCGTATTTCTGTTGCTGCCTTGTTATGTATGTCCTTTGATAGTTTAAGACCAGTATTACATATTATAGAAGATAGCTCGTATGTTTATGCTATTCGCAGTAAACCTTAGGATTACAAGCGTTTTAATTTATTACATGATATTTTCAAGGCTCCTGCATAATTGATCCAGCAAATAGGATTATAAACGTAAACTTATATAGCTTAACGTTTTTTTATTACAACAGGATGCTTAGTATACATTAAATTGAGCGAAAGTCGTTATCTTAATAACATTTTACCATCCGCAATGTATTTGTTGTCTCATGAAATGAAAATACTAATTACTTAATTAGCTTACAAGGTTTTATTTAGAAAAAGATATAAATAGCATTATTCGGGTCTTATCGGGTTGTCCCGATAAACCGATAAGAAAAATAATTAAACCCTAACCTGACCTGATAACAATATTAACAAACCCGACTAGTTCTATTTACCCGATTAACCCGACGCTATAAGATCTTATCGGGGGGGTCGGTTAGGTCAACCCGACTCTACTGACACCCCTATTTGCTTCTCCCATCGAACTGGTGCAATTTAAAGTTGCACACCCAGACACCTCCTAATAATCTGGTTTAAGTTGCAGCCGCCCTCCCCTCGGTTTTTCCAGGGGTCGGGCTATGATCTGTCTGCATTCTACCTTCCCTATACCCCGCTCTGGTGAGATTGGGTACTGTTGTTGATCTCAAGTTTCTTATTTGTGTACTCATTTCAGTTTGTTAAAACATTTACCTTTGTAGGGGTCACTTCTGTAACTGTAGCTCATTTTCATATTTATTTTGCAGTTGGAGCCCTAAAGGTTAGAGGACTACGGCTAGCTCGGCCTAATACTACACGATGTCATGGAATCCGGATGAATCTTTTTGACCGTTTTTCACGAGTTGTCAAGGTTATTGGGATATTATTTTATTTATATTGTATAGATGTTGCAATTTCGACCCCTTTACCTATTAATGGACATAGTTAAACTTCTGAAAGATTTAACTGAGAATTTTTGAAATGACACCAGTCATCTGAGTGTATTCGTGCTCACAGAACCTTTAGCATAGCTTGCTTTTTTTTCCCCCCTATCAAAAAGGATTGGCCTGTTATTAAACTCGTATAATTTCTGAAATCACATTTAACTCGATGTTACATCAAAGAGATGGAAAAAAAAGTCTGATCAGCCAATTATGACCCCCGCATCATTTTGCCCCATTTCCCGACTTGCCCATTTACCCACCTCTAACTGTTTGGTATGTTTGACCTTCCTTTTGAATAAATCGTGGACTAATAAATATGTGAATCGATTTGTTTGATGTCTTGCGAGCACAGTCATATGCAAATGCACTCATTAGCACCTTTGAAGACCCAGAAAAGATCTTAGAGCAAGCTGTTACCGACATGAATGATGACCTAATAAAGATGCGTCAAGCTACAGCCCAAGTATATATTCTTGATCTTATCTTTACTTTTTTTTGTGTAAAACTTAAATCGTTGGTTCCGGTTACATTGGTCTATGTTTTTCCTTGTGAAGGTTTTGGCATCTCAAAAGCGATTAGAGAACAAATATAAAGCTGCTGAGCAAGCTTCTGAGGATTGGTGAGTGACCAAAGACCTTTTCAAAAGAAGTCGATATCTATTCAAGTTGAAACGGGCAGGGTGGATTTGGTTGACCTGCAACCAGCTTTTTTGTCCACTTAAAGTTGACCTGCAACCACCCTTTTTTTCCACTTAAAAAACTTAATTTTTATGATAGTGATAGGGGCTTTCGCATCTTTTGCCCTTTTAGCTAATACTGTATTCTTTATTTGATTTGTTAAATACTACTCAAATTGAGGGTGGCCTATTTTGGACAACGTTCTTATGTAATGTATTTTCTTTCTGTAGGTACAAAAGAGCACAACTTGCTCTTAGTAAGGGGGAAGAGAATCTTGCTCGTGAAGCGTTAAAACGACGTAAAACTTATGCTGTAAGACTAAATTGTATCTTTTGTAAGCCATATTTTAGAGCCGTAAATCTAGTGCTTGATGATTTTTGAAAATATGCATACCGAATACCATTACAGTCTTGAAAAGGAACTCCTAGGTTGTGATGTCTCGAAGCTATCTAGATATTAGATGTTGAAGTTAAGGGTATAAAAGTTGCGGAATGCACATTGCACATGCATAAACTAGAAACCTTTTTTGTACGATTTTCAGATAATCAGCTCTAAAACACAAATCCAAACAGGCAAACACACACTAAATTAGTTTGAACCATAGCCGATGCCCTTCCTAGTTTCATATATTTGAAGCTTAAACAAATTCACAATTTGTATGGGACTCCCATAGGCAGACATAACCACCCCAAGACAGGCCTTGAGTGGTGACCAAGCTAGGCTTGCTATACTCTTTTGAATCGCCTGTCTTCAATGATTCTATCCACCAAGCTAAGCTAAAGTGACTCTACACACTCTAAACCATTTTACAGGACGATGCTGCTTCTTTAAGGAGTCAACTTGATCAGCAGAAAGGTGTCGTAGATAATCTTGTTAGCAATACACGGGTTGGTATTTTACTTATTTATACTTCTTTTAAAATAATGCTTTCAAGATTTTTTCTGTTTGCTTTCCATAAAAACTCATTATTGCCCCTTTTTATAACAGCTTCTTGAAAGCAAGATACAAGAGGCTAAGTCAAAGAAAGATACTCTCAAAGCACGTGCACAATCTGCAAAGTTTGTTCTTATTCCCTATCTTGTCTTTTTTTTTTTTATTTATTTATCTACAGGCTAAAAAGAATTTGGTAGGCTGGGACGCCGGGTAATGCGTCCAAAAGGGTTCAATTCAGTTAAATATTTGAAGCATGATTAAAAAAAAACTTGGTTTTCTCTTCTTCACAATATTTAATATTTTGAACTTTTAAGCATAAATAACTATGTTATTGCAATGTATATATAATCTTGAAGTGGCCTGTTTTCCTTTCAACCCAATTTTGTCGAAACCTTACCCATTAGGCCCTTTAAAGGTGAAGTATAACCCAAATCGACTACTTTGTCTGTTATTGGA
Organism: Chrysanthemum makinoi; assembly: GCA_910596185.1. Taxonomy (NCBI): domain Eukaryota; kingdom Viridiplantae; phylum Streptophyta; class Magnoliopsida; order Asterales; family Asteraceae; genus Chrysanthemum; species Chrysanthemum makinoi. Next base: position 250,405,837 of record OU343221.1, read on the forward strand.
TCGTATGTATATCTTTCTGCCTTCTTGATATGCCGTGTCTTGTAATTAATTTGCTTGGGCACATATTTCTCCAGGACTGCGTCAAAAGTAAGTGAAATGCTGGGCAATGTCAATACAAGTAGTGCTCTTTCGGCTTTCGAGAAGATGGAGGAAAAAGGTTCTCTTCTTATCTCTTAATCTTGAAAAAGTAACTGTTGCATAACACATAAATATCACGAATAGTTGTCATTTTAGTATGTCCAGATAATATCGCAACACCTCCAATAGGATTTAACCAATTTACCCATTCTCCTCGTTACCATTTATTGATGGCATTGTTTTTGGCTCACAAGGCTCCAATTTTTTTTTTTAAATTAAAAAAGTCTTGTTAACCCTACCCGAAAGAGAGTGAGTGGCAGATTTAGAGAAAAGCTATTCTTCTTAGCAGTTTCACAATTCAATGGAATTAGTTTTTCCCAATGGTGACTTCACTACCTTGATCCTAGTTGCTTCCCGAATGCCCCTTTCCTTTCGCTACCAGGAGAGTCGCTAGCTCAAACGGCATGGATTCGCCGATTGATGAATCAGATCTTGGCTCGCTGTCCCTACCGACGAACCAGTCTAGAAGTTGAAAGGGAAGACACTAGAAAGGGGTCTCCCTCTCCTTGTCTTCTTCTCGCCGCTTTTCTCGTCCATCCTGCCCTGCCTCGTTTATATGAGCAGGAAGTTTAGTATAAGTGTACAACTAATAACCAAAATTTTAAAGTGAATTCTTGTGAACCAAATTACATGTGATCCGTCATTGATTGGAATACCCATTTGTGATACAGAAAAATGATTGCTTAATTGTTTTTGAGTATAACTTTGTTCAATGTCTTGTGATGTTAGTTATGACAATGGAGTCCCAAGCAGAAGCTCTTAATCAGCTAACTAGCGATGATCTTGAAGGGAAGGTACACTCTTATCAACTTAGGTTACCACTTCCCTTCTTAACGTATGAAATTTCTTCTTAAGGGGTGTTTGGACTTGCGTTCAAAAGATCCGGTAAAAAGTATTTGGGTAATTAAGTTCTGCTTCTAATTTCTGCACAATTTTTCACCAGATTGTCATTTTCTGTTTTGTCCTTTTAAATAGTCAGAATTTTTAAGTGTCTTTTGAAACTTCAAAGAATAAGAGTACTTCCAAACTGTATCTCCTAGCCCATTTTAATGTTCAAAACACATAATCACTTTCAAAACACATTGTAGGATGATAATTTTTTAGAAAGTCGTAATGCCGAATTGCCAATAATGCGAACTTGCTACCTATTCAAATATTCGATGAAAAAAACACTTGTTTAATTCTGTGGAACAAGGAGCCCCAAAGTAGCAGAATTACAACTAATATTCTTCTTAGAAAAAACAAAATCTGGTTTTTAATGGTACATTTTGCAGTTTGCGATGCTGGAGAGCTCATCAGTTGATGACGATCTTGAAAGCTTGAAAAAGGAATTATCTGGAACCTCAAAGGTATCTTCTACTCATGCTTTGTTCACCTTCGGTCCTAAACACATGTAGCACTATCATATCACATTAAGAAACCTCAAAGTTCACCAAGACTTGTTCCAAATTTTTCATTCTAGTAAACGTGATATAAATTGTATCCAGGTATGTACGTGCATATCCAAATTGGCTTACATGTAGGTTTAACATATTAATCCAGGCCGAGTCAACACAAGTTTTAGCCAAAATGTCGACTTTTAGTGCTGGTCACAAACATTGTGTGTCCAAATTACAAAAAACGTATATTATTAATGTTATTTTGTGAATCAATCGATCTAGTAGGTTGTATGCGACAATATGTTTAGGAGAACTTCAACCCGTAATCCATTTGACATGTTTACCTTTTAGCAATAATATTTTAATTTTATCATTTGACTCGTTGGAGATAAAACATTATTTGAATTAATGCATCATTGCAAATACAAGAATAAAACACAGTTTCGGCCAAACACTCATCATTGCAAAACAAGACTAGTATATGGGGATGAGATCAGCACATTCGTCTGTATTTTTTCCAAGTTGGAAGCCCTTAAAATTATTATTATCTTTTTAAGGGCATACTAGTAATATGGCAATTATGATATCGGCAATAACCCTTCACTTGAAACAGAAAGGAGAGCTTCCTCCTGGGAGAACAACAGCTTCCAGCTCAAAAGCAGCATATCCGTTTCCAGACCTTGAAATTGAGAATGAACTAAACCAGTTAAGGCAAAGAACCAGGGACCTCTAGAGCTTCATTCTCGTTGCATCAGATGTAAAGAATTAAACATTAAGCTATGATCCTATTTTGGAAGTTCATATTTTGACTCTGAATACGGGTATTACTCAAAGATTGTCTATACAGTTTGCCAAGAAATTTCAACGCATGTACCTTTAGGTTTCTTTTTATGAAATGTGATCCTATTGTCAGTTTTGTGATCCAGTATTACTATTCATAGTTCGAAAGTGTTTTGTATGTGTTAATGTGAATGTAACCGTAATATATTGGTTATGTAACTTTCAACGAAAAGATGTCATATTTTGTGTTTAGCTGCAAAAAGCGTATGATTTATTGTACACAGATCAAGGGGATACGGAAAGCCATGTTTGGTTTTTATGGTTTTTTTAATGATTTTTATGTTGAAATAAATCGGATGTTGAGAAGCATGCATAGAAGTTAAATGCTGAATTTTTAGGTAACTAGATTTTAAGCAACTTCAACAATCTGTTATAGAGGCTCATCAAAACATCGCATGCTCTTGTATGAATTGATTTTTAGAAGTTATTAATGTGTCAAGTAAGAGATGCACATAAGTCTTGGCTCAAAAGGTGCGGAACCGGTTCAGCCTCAATATGATGAAAAGTTGAGAGGTTACACATGAAAACATCATCTGAAACTTATTCAAAGTTTTAGATCAGCAATTATTACATCAGTGATTGCATCTCTTGGAACATCAACCGACCTCGGTCTATCAACCTGTCATTGGTGCTGAGAGATGCGTGGGTAGTGGGGGTGTCAAATGGGTCGACCCGACCCCAATAAGGCCTTATAGGGTTGGGTTGATTCAGGTCAAATTTAGCTTATCGGGTTTATCAGGTCCAACAAAAAATTATCAGGTCAAACTAACATCCAACTTAGCTTATCGGGTCCAACACAATTAGATGAAACAAATTGGGGGATGAGATTAGCATACCCGATAAACCTGAATCCGATAGACTTGATACCTTATAGGGTCGGGTTGCATGTTAGTTTTTTATTTTTCAAAACCTGATAGACCCAACACGATAACCCGATTGGCACCCTACTTGTTAGACAAGGCCTTACTATACAACTGTTTAAAATATCATAAACGAATAGGAAAAAAAAAAGTTAAATAAGATAAAGATTCGATTAACAACAATTGTCAAACAATGAAATAAACTTTCTAAGAGGTTATTCTCATTCTATTCGTTTCCATTCTCTTTTTCAATCCCATAGTAATGATGACAAAAACACAGCTATGGACACATGGCCCTATCGTGGTTGTATGGAAACCGTCATGAGACACGCAGTTATAACATAACGACATCGAGCACTCTAACCAAGCATAAGGAACATGGAAACTAAAAGGGTTAATAAACAGGAATCATGCTAAAAAGGAACCATCCAATACTGCAAACATAAACAAATACTACATTGTTCTACTAACGAAGTTCATAACAAAAAATAAAGAAGGTACAAATTAAGATCATAATCTTTCATTATAATAAAAGAATTACATCATTTCGGAGTGATTTTGCAAAATCATTTTTATTAAAAAAAATTTGAACCAATCATATTGCTCGAAATTAACACGTAAGCAAAATCAAACAATATAATTGACTAATACAAAGTCAAAATTAAATATAATTTAGTCAATATTTGCTAAATTTCGTTTTGTGAAAAAAATGCTCAAAAAACACATGTGTCAAATTTGGAAGATAACAAAACTTTATAAAAGCAGAGTTAAGTCTTACATGTTTTAGGGTAAAAAATGAAAATAAATAAACCAAGGGCGATATATATCATATTCACAGAAAAATTCCCTTTTTCCTTCTTCTCTTTTACCCCAGCGATCAAAACCTAAAACTTAAAAGGTGTGATATAGATCTGAAGATAAATTGAACTGACTTGAGTTATGTTGCAGTGATTCCATTCACTCACCTATTTATCAATGGCCAAAAAGTGTGATTTTAACCCTAAATTAACATCACTCAATCTATTAATCTAAGGTATGATTTTTGTTTCACGAATTAAAGGTGTATTATTCTTCAAGCTATTGATTTATTTAATAATTTAGTTTTTTCTTTTTATTTGTGTGTGCCATGGAATTCATAAAAAAGATTGTATTTTGATTAATAGGTATATGTTTTTTTTTCCCAAACCCTATGACAACCATTACCAAAGAACAATAGAAATCGGCTAAAAAACTTTAATTGAAACCAAAAGTCAATGAAGATGATCAACTGTAATGACTACTCTTTTTCCCCAAACGCTCCGCTATCATCTGAATTTGGTTCGGTACTTGATTTATGCTGTTCTTCTTTCATTATCAAGATTATTACTAAGGATTAATCAAATATTGAGGATGGAGAAAATCACAAGAGATGGCGTGACTGTTCAATATGATTTTTCGATTCGTTTTTTTTTTTATAACTTTAAATCAATTAGATGGGTGTTTGTTAAAGTTTATATATGGGTTATGAGCTCAATTTTTTGGCTGTACTTACGGGCTTATAATAATTTATCGGGCAAATCGCATAAAAATGTACTCATCTTATGTCTAATTTTAATTAAAGGTACTATTCTTTTTTTTTCTCAATTTAAGGTACCCGACTTTTTTTTTTTTTGGCCGATTTAGGTTTTTTTTAACTTCCGATTAACTATTTAGTTAGTAAATTACATGTTTGGTCCTTGAGTTTGTATAGGCATTACATGTTTGGTCCTTTAGTCCGTTTTTAGCATTTTCAAAAATATTTTTCAAAAATAAAATTTTTTCAAAAAATTTTTCGAAATATTTTTGAAATTTTTTCAAAACAATTTTTCGAAATATTTTTTTTCCAAATTTTTCGAAAAAACTTTTGAAATATTTCAAAAAAATTCAAAATATATTCGTCCGTTTTCGCACTAAAAAATTGGAAAAAAAATTTGAAATTTTTTTTGAAAAAAATATATCGAAAAAATTTGGAAAAAAATATTTCGAAAAAGTTTTTTGAAAAAATTTGGAAAAAATATTTGAAAAAGTTTTTGAAAAAATTTGGAAAAAATATTTCGAAAAATTGTTTTTGAAAAATTTGGAAAAAATATTTGAAATTTTTGAAAAAAATATTTTTGAAAATGTGCAAAAGCGGTGAAGGACCAGCATGTAATGCTATAAACTCAAGGACCAAAATATGTAATTTACTAACGAAATAGTTATGGAAGTTAAAAAAAACAAAAAAGTCGGGTACCTTAAATTGAGAAAAAAAAAAGAATAATACCTTTAATTGAAATTGGATATAAGATAAGTACATTTTTATGCGATTTGCCCTAATTTATTATGTCATAACAGAATTATATTATATATTCCCACAAGTTTCAAAAAAAAAGCAAAAAAAATTGAGTTATGAAATATAAGCCGAAAGATGAAGTCAGAAAAGTCTACCACCAGGTTTACATTAACTTCTACTCCACATTATCTTAAAGAGGATGGATAGTGCTCTGGGCTGAATTATTTGGAACGTTTTGATTTTGATCTAGGTAGCACGGACACGCCTAAAAACTCGAAGTGGCAGTGTCGGACACGTGTCGGGCACGGACACGGCTCGGACACGTGTCCGTCGCGTGCCCGTGCCGTGTCCGTCGCGATTAGCTGGACCGTTTTGGACCGGTCAAGACCGACTTGGACGGGAAGATGATATACTGAACAAATTAATGAAAATAACAATAGATTCAAGAACAGATCAAAACCTTTAACCAACAATCAAACAGATGTTAGGTTTTTATGTTTTTAGACCTAAATTTCATTTTGAAAGATCTTGATTCTAAAGAAAAATCATACCATGACATAACATTAAATCTTTAGATCACCACATTAATTCGTACAAACGGATTTTTTGTGAAGAAATATCGATTGAAAATATTTTATTATAAATCACTCTCCCCCTCAATCGATGACCGTAGTCGATGATTGAGTGACTTAGATTTTGATAAAATGAAGTTCGGTGATTTTAAAAATTAAGTCCAATTAATTTTCAAAACAATATTTTCCATTTTCAAAACAATTTAATCAAATTATTCAAAATTGTTTAATAATGGTATCCTGCACAAGATACGTTAGGTGGTTGAGAAGCTTATGTTGATCTTTGTAGGGCTTGGAATAAAAACCGTCTACTGATGCAGTGAGACTTCTTACGTTGCATTTTAATGCCAACTGAGGTCAAATTAAGCTCCGTTTCTTTACTTGCTGAAGAAAACCATCTGCTGATGCAATGACACCTCTTACGTTGCATTTCATGCCAACTCTCCATTGAAGTCAAATTGAGCTTTGTTTCTTCATTTGTCAACCCAAGATATAGTTACCATTTCCTTTCGGCATCCAATCATCTTCAGTTGTGGGATCCGGATCGGGAACATTCTTATATACCAATATACCTGCATACGTTAGTGAACACACATCAGATATATGGTGGTCGACATCACCCAAACAGCAATCGACTAATAAAGTCAATTCAACATATCAATCAGATCATATATGGCATGGGAATAACGTGTTTATCAAACTCTAATCATCTAATCCTAATAATCATATCCTATGCACCTAGTCCTTCAACGTAGGTTAACTTCATTTTCAATTAAGCATACAGGATAATTAGATAATCTTGTTAGATGATATAGATTTGAAAACATTCTCCCTCTCAATCAATGACTTATTTTTCTGAAAAGTTTAAAAGCGCTGAAGTCATTGATTGAGTTTTCAATTTTTATAAAAACTCTGATTCTGATTGATTTTTCAAGCAACTCATTTACCACCATTTTTTGAATACAACAAATATTTTTCTGAAGAATTTTAGACGGAAAAACATTTGTGTAGGAACAGCAGTCTTTTTGATGACATGCTTTCCTTGTTTTGTTTTTAGGATAAGTGCACGAAATATTTAAAAATTTGTTTAGCGCAGCACTTTCCTTTCTTGAAGAACGGGTTGCTATCGGAAATAATAGCAAACCATGGTTTAAGCACGGGTTACAGTCTGAAAAAACTGCAAGCCATCATTTGAAGCCTGGCTTACAGTTATTGTTTGATTGTGAAATTGTTTTATTTTACTTAAAGATCTCTTAAAACAATCATACCTGACACTAACAATCTTTAATGTCTTAAACTATTCCTTGTCAGTCATTTTTCAAAATTAAATTTTGCCACGTCTTTCCCAAAATCTTTTAAATGATTTAAATCAATTGGGATCACAAATCTCAAAAGGTTTGAAATTTTTGATGGGGGAAGAGATCGTGATTTAAATCTCAAATCTGTTTTAATAGAATCGGTTTTAGTCCTTTATAGGCACTCATGCCTCCATGTGCCAAACGATTTCAAATGCACAATGCACATGTTGAGGAGGAGGATTTATCCAAAAACGAGATGAGTATTTAAACAAGGCCACATTTTCTCCCATGTTTTCTAAACCTTATTAAATCACTTGGGATTCAAAATCTCAAAGGGTTTGATATTTTTGATCGGGGAAGAATTTGTGATTTAATATGAAATTTGATAAAAGGTGATCATTTGATTCAATGTGCTGGCTCTCTCTAATATGTGTTAAACTCTTTCATATATTGATGCACATATTGAGGGGGAGCGAATGGTTTCTTAATGGTTTTTGTAATCGTGGATGTGCTTCAAATGAACTCTTGCCTCTATGTGATAAAATGATTTTCAAATATCCTATGCACATATTGAGGGGGAGAATTTACCAAGAAAATCAAATGGCCTTTTCTACGGAAATTGTGATCAAAGAAACTATTTCTAAAAGAACTCTTGCCTCCATGTGCTAAAAAACTTCATAATCATATGCACATGTTGAGGGGGAGCATTTCTAAATGATCAAAACTATTAAGATACAAAATGCTTTGATTTCATATCACAAGTACCTTGATTGTTTTTCCAAATGATTTTTCAATTGGTTTCATGGAAGAATGAACAATACCAAAAGACCGACCAATTTACTTTATGCATGGTATTATAAGGATGGTTAGCTTAGGTATTCGTTCCCACGATCCCGCCAGAGCCGGAGGGATCTACCCAGGGACAATCCACTAGATAGTGTAGAATCCTTAGGTATGATGAAAAAAGGAGAACAATGAGATATAGGAAGAGTGCCGACTAAGACAGAGCTAGGACTGGAACAAACCCAATAAGGTTCTAGTTATGAAGTCTCGGTTAGCACTGAAGGGGTTGAAGAATGAAAAAGAAATGAATATGAAAAAGGGTGAAAAGAAATAGCCCTCCAATAATTCAACCTTAGGGCAGTAACGGGTTCAATACATATGCTCTTGGTGGTTACTAAGGTAACACTAGTATTGAAGACAAGGCGTCATGGACCCAGTGGCCTTTGCACTAAACTTCCTAAGCTACTCAAGTTCCTCTTAAAAGGACTTGTTTCATTCTCACGGGAACCTACATAATCTATCGACTTTCTCTTAGAGATTGTTGATATTGAAGAAGGAGACCCTCTCCACTAGTCTCGGCATAGGAACCAAATAAGCACAATTGAGTCTAGAGCCAAGAGATCATCCACAATATCTCATTAGGACACAAAATTCATGAAGACTTCTTTGTTTCACACAATGTGGAAAGTAAGTATATATATTGAGAGTCTTACGCATTATCCTTGTGGTATTGCGAGAACATCAAGTGATATGAAAATAATCAAGATGAAGATGGAAATCCTTCTAGAGCCAACATCAAACAAGCTCTTGGTGGGTGACATGTGAAATCTTGCAAAAGATCAAGCTTGTGACAACTGGATAGAAGCGATGGGGCGATTCACTCTTGAATCAACCTTGGTCGGAGGAATGGAATTGTGAATGCTTTTTGAAAAACCGTTCGATGTGCAAATCTTCTTTTCTCTAGCACATGAATGTGTACTATGTTTTCAAACATAAAAAGTATCTCTGATTGAAAAAGTACTTTTGGAAAAACCGTTCGATGTGCGAATCTCTTCTTTTCTCTAGCACATCGAATGTGTACTCTTTTCAAATACAAAAAGTATTTTTGATTGAAAGTTGATCTTTCTCATAAAACCTTCGTCGTATTGCAAAACTCTTTCTTCAAGCAATACGCGATTGTTTTCAAATCAATTTTTCATCAATCAGTGATTCTCAATTCGCTGGTTCACTCACTCCGTGTTGTCTTCTTTGAGGCGTTCGGTTTGAAACGGCTAGAACAACTGCGAAACCATCAAGGAGATTCTTGAATCATACGATCATAAGCGATGCTACTTATGCTTGATCAGCGAGGAACCGTGGGCGTGTACCTCAATTCAGCGAAAGTGATCAAAGACACTTTTCATTGTGTTTTAATGCTTGTTGTTTGCGGTACATTTGGGCGGTTGCGGTGATCAGAATTGAGGAGTCAATCCAGCGCATGCTCACGGCATCCACACTTAATTGAAGAAATCATGACTTATGCATATCTGAGCACGGCTCGGATATTTCTTATACTATGTTCTGCTGCTGCTGCAAATATCTTGAACCGTAAAAGCTTCGCTACTCGATGAAAAGATGTCATGATCGAGTGTGAGCATGTCGGTCCGAAAGTCACAACTTCACATGATGGATGGCAACACAATAAAGGGTGATCGAGATTTCTGTGGGTGATGATCTCAAAGAAAGATCGAAGATCATCAATGATGTGGATCAGTTAAAGGCCTCCACTTAAAGTACAATTTAATGCGGACTTTAAAGAATCACTACAAAAGCACAAAGATGCAGATGTTGAAGAATTCAAGTCTACGAGCTCAAGACTGATGATTTAATAGAATGCTAGGATTCAAAATGTAAAACATGGGGTGTGTGAAAACGTAGATGGGGGGGGGGGGTGAATACGTTCTTTGTTTAAAATCGTTAGATATTTTGTATCAAATCACTTATGAAGCTTGTTATTATATGAAAGTATCAATTATTGTTTATGACTAATATAAAGCATAGTAAACCAAGTTGTCACACAAGCATCATCATCAAACCACATCATAAGCAATTATAAAAGTAAAGAGATAAAGAAAGGAAAGTGCAAACCGAACACGAGGATTTATAGTGGTTCGGTCACGGATCTCCGCCCTACTCCACTCCTCAGTACCCACTCGAGAGTTACTTCACTAAATCAACAAGCTCCCTTCTTGGCGGAGAAAACCTTACAATCGATAAACACACTTTTTCGGTACAAAGCTAAATACCGGGTTCTAGTTCGAGGTAGAACCAACCTAACATCGCCTATACAATATTTCCGACACTAAGCTAGATGTCGAGTTCTTTTCAAGGGTACAACCACTCCCACTATGTTTTATGGCCCAACATAACAAACCTTGTGTTTTATGGTACAAACACATAAACCATCTAATCTAGTTTGGTGAAAGTGTTGTGATGATGCAATGATATTTACAATGATGATCCATGACATAAATGTCTAATGGATATGAATGACTAATCTAAATGATCTTCTTAAATAAGAAGTCTTCAATCAATGAGGATATCAAGAGATCTTGAATCTTCATATGTTGATATGCTTTGGTGAATGAGGATGGCTAGATCTCTAAACTTTCCTTGGTTGATCAAAATGTAAAATATGCTTACATCAAAGATGAATGTTAGAAGCATTATGATCATGTGATGGTGAGGGTGATTGAGGTATGCTACTACATGTTTATCTATAGATCTAAGTGATGAAAGAATGTTAGAGAAAATATATGTTGGAAGCGATGAAGATATGAGAAAACCATGGGATGGTATTTATAACCAAAAGTGGTAATCAAAAATATAATAATTTATTAGATTTGATATCTTAGAATATCTTCCAAAATCTTTCCAAAATCTTTTAAAGATTTAGATGACACTATGCATGAGGTAATAAAAGAGTGTTTTCCTTTTTATGAAAAATACATTTAAACAAATGTATATACTTATTAAAAAGGTAAGTTACTTGTAAATAAAATGTAAGTAACCTTTTGTAAAATAAAATATCTAGTTGAGTGCTTGTCAAAATAAAATATATTTTGTCAAGTGTAAGTAAACTTTAGTACTTGTATGAATATTATAGTTAGTTTACTTGTACAAATAAAAGTATATATTTGTTAGACATTTTACAAAAGATGTATTTGTATAAAATACTTGTGAATGCAAAATGTAAAATGAGGTTCGAAATAGAATGGTTAACCTATTAAAATACTTAGTGACTCTAAACGTATTTTAAACATTCTAAATGATTTGTTAATGTGTTTGATCATAATGCCACATAACAAACATGTATGAACCTGTGTTGTAACATACGAGGACTTGAGACATCGAGAGGTGTTGAATGTATGTTGAGACAAATGTAATTACAAGTAACTTGTACATTTTACGTTATGTATTACAAGTTACATGTTTGTCATCAATCAAAACAAACGAGACTGTATAGATTAAATATCGTAATATTTGCACTAACAATCTCCCCTTTTTGATGATGACAAAGATATGTAAACGTAATAGAAAGTAAAATGTAAAAAGTTACTTGTATCCTTACTACCTTTACATTACCTTCTCCGTTTACACTCTTCTCCCCTTTTGTCGAAACAAAAAGGGCGTGTCCTTAGAGTTTAACTTAATTTCTCCCCAAAAGGCGAGCTTGCATCATCCCTAGTGAAGTTAAATCGTCCACTTCAATCCGTCCCTTGTTTGGTAGCGGATCCATGGATCAAATAAAGAGGCTTAACCTACATCAAGGTTAGTTTTATGCAAAAAAATTATGAGAAATATATGAAAAAGAAAAATGCATAGCAATGTTAGCCTATTTTCTCCACTTTTTATCGAAGCACAAATGCTTGTTGAAAAGTGAGAATGATGCTAAATGCGTGCATGCTCCCCCTTGACGGTTGCTCCCCTTGTTTGAGGCGTCAGGGTATGATTAAAAATCTACAAAACAAATATTAGTGCAAAACTATATTCGTCATTGGACAAGTAAGTGATATACAACAAAGTGTGTATAAGGTGCATTCAATAAATTCTTGATGAAAGCTCCCTTGCTCTAGGGCGTCAAGATGAACCTTCAAAATAAATATTAGTATAATAGAAGCTTTGTCTTTAGACAAATATGTCATATACAACCAAGTGTATAGACGATGCTATATGAGTACTTAAAGGATATTCCTCCTTGCTCGAGGGTGTAAAGAAGCACCTAAAATAAGAAAAATAATTGATGCAAACTTCATCCTTAGATGAGTAAGTTATATACAATCTAGTGTATATGATGATGAACCTACAATGAAGATCATTAGTGCAATATATTTCATCTTTTTGACAAAGAAAAATAAGATGTATATATGTGATATATATAAATGATATAATCAAATATCTCATGAAGTGTAGTCTCCTAATTACAATCATAAGAAAAGTGAGAATATAATATGATAAAAGTCTACAAAATGGTTCCTAGAAAGAAGATATGAAGTGAAGTTGGAATATAAAGAGTTAAAGCTAGTGGTACTAGTGTTGGTGTCGGTTTACTAGTAGGATTCATGTGGTGATAAATCGGTAGATGACTCATGATTTATAATGACAAGATTTCGCTAATCCATGGTGGTGATGATTAGTGAAAGATGTGATGGAAGGTGGTGGTGATTAGGTAGGAAGCTATTAAGGAGTTAGAAACTCGTATGTATAGCAAATATAAAAATATGGACTCATGCAATCCTTTCGTAATGTCAAGTGACCAAGACGAAGAGGAAAGAAAATATGAATAGACATGAAGATAACTTCGTTCATTGATTGATCTGAAAAATGATCTATTCTAGGGGACAATGGGAGAGATAGTATTAACATGGTTTTGACCGACATGGATGAGTATGACATTGAAAAAAAAGTGAAGACAATATGTAAAATAACTAATAATAATGAGTACCTATATGAGGATGAGAATGACATCATATGAGTGAGAGTTGGGTAGACCAACGTGTTGAGAAGGTGTTGGGAATGGCGGTTTTGATTAATATATCATTTGCACTGACAATGACATGCATGACATGTGTCAAGCGAGAAAAAGGATAAGACCATATGATGGTGTTCTAGATAGTGAAGTTGTAAGGTGCTAGTTTAAGGAAAATCCTAGATTTGTTGATTGTGGAGATGAAGAAGTTTGTAAAAACACATGATGCGTTTTTCACTTGATGAGGTATTGGTGCAAACTTGTGATAAAGAGTTAAAAAAGGTTGAACTAGTTGTGGTTTCGTGAACCGGTTTTTAGCTAAGTGGTGTTTACCTATGTGTTGGTATTTTAGAGTCTAAGAGACATAAATTTTGACAAAAGATAATTATGTGAATGGATTTCTCTCCCCTTAATTGGTGGACATCCAACATAATGTGTAATGTATCAAATAAGGAATGACAACAAAGTGTTTAGGAGGTTATTCGGTTAACGAAAGAGATGAGCTTAGTGATGTTTTTCCGGATGATGGTTAGCATACAATGAACTTCATCCTTAAAGTCACGTACCTCTTCTCGATTAATACGAGATGATCGTATGATGAGGCATGTGGTTTCCTAATAGGAAGTGAAGAGGATTAGAGTATTGTTATAACTAAATAATGATGGAGGTTATTTTTGGAAAGCGGAAGCAAAAATGAGATTTGGAAATAGGTCGGTTGAAAGACAAAAATGCAAAGCCAACCCTCTAGAACTTAATTCTATATGCTTTTAAACTATATGCAAGTGTAGGGGTCCCATAAAGCATAGTACTAATCTACGTAGCAATAAAGGGGATTATGAAAAATGAGCATATAAAAGTTAGAACCAATTGAGATAACAAATAATTAGTTATCAACCTACAAAACAAATTTGTTAGTGACAAAGGATGTTAACATGATAGAAATCAAATGATAACATATTATATAAGCAAAAACAACACATTGCACTTAAGTAGACAAGAAATCACCATACAAGATAGCATAAAGACAATCATATTATGCAAGAATACAACTTTATTCAAGACATTTCATTTTGAGATTGTTTTGTCGTTAGACTTAGACACTTAAGCATACTTGGCTTATAAATAAACACAACAATTTATGTGATTAATTTGTAAGATAAAAAGGCTTCTAAAAGTTTGTCATACCAAAAGCACTTTGACATATTATATGTGCACATGTAGCAAACAAATAGTGTGACAAGAAGAAAAAGAAACAAGATGAAAGATTCATGCAAGCCATGTTTAAGACATAACAATTTGGAGCATGTATCATTTGGATCGTACTACACATAGATATAATGAATGCCAACTAATAGCTTTCAAACACAAACATATCATATCAAAATTATCACGTATCAAAATGACATATTATGATTTCATAAGTAACATGTTAATCATGCTAAAATTAATTCAAAAGTAAGTATCATGCAAATAAAGTTTAGGTTTAAACGTTTAGTAGCATGAAACAAGAATACAAGCATTATAAAGATAAAACCGTACTAAGGTTTACACATTTGACTTGTTATCAAACACTAAGATAATGTCAAATCAACTTATCATATTAAACAAGAACATGTAATCAACACACGTAAGTGCAATGCAAGTGGTTTTACTAAGCTTTACACATTTGACTAGTTATCAAACACTAAGATAATTTCAAATCAACTTATCATATCAAACAAGAACATGTAATCAACACATGTAAGTGCAATGCAAGTGGTTTTGAAAGAAAAGTCATATATACTACTTGTTTGATTAGTATTCCTAAGGCGAGGCAAACTATCAATGTTTTAACACTTACTTTAGGCAAGTATAGGAAAACAGATTTTTCAAGTTGGAGAATGAATATGAGACTATTACTAGCGGTGCTCAATTAAGGCTAAACACGACCATTTTAACGGGTGATTCCACATACCCAACTTCTCTCCAGGAAGCAATTCAACCGTTAGGTCAAATTGAGTTTCTAGTGCAATAAGTTCTCCAGTAGTCATTCTCATGTTAGAAAGATGGGAATTCCTACTTTTGCCTATTAAAGTGTATAAATGATGATAGTTTAACTATACTTGGCTTAATGTGACTTGACTAATATGCAATATAACTAAGGTGATGAAGACGTCATGTTATACACATGAATTTTAACAATATGTTTTAATCTTGTGTTTAGAATCTAAGGTTGTAAGATCTAATGAATGACATCTTTTGTGTTGAGTTGAAATGTATACTATCTAAGACTAGGGAGTGGAATATGTTAAATTAAGAACGTTCTCAAGAAAGCTCCTTTTATTTAACAAGAATCTAAATAAGGTTACCAACTTCAATAGATCATGTGTATGTTCTAGAGATGTGTAGTTTTAACCTTGGATGTGCACAAGGTTTGAGCAAGGTTAGGTTATGATGTATGCTTGAAAGGAAATGGATACAAATAGTATCTTTCAACAAATGAGATTATCGCATGGGATAAATTTATCATGCTTATGAAAATAAGTATGACAAGATGAATTGGATATGCTAGTTCATAGAACTTGTAGATGTTCGTTTCAAGATCATTTAGCCAATGAGGTGTAATGAAATATCTTGTAACACAACCATTTATGTCACAAGGAGAGAATGATGCATAGGATATACAATATCCTTTTAACAAGATGAATACCTAACGCATGATTTCTTAGGCATAATGTTTTTCAAAACATCATGTTTTCCTAAATGAAGATATGAAGCCAAAGTGTTTGAATCGGATAGTCCCATCTAAATAAACTTGGTCTCAAGATTATATTCACTAGATGATGACAAGAGGAATTCACTCGAGTTTCTTATGTATACTCCTCAAGAGTCATTGTTGCTTGGGGTGTATGATGTTGGCTTTGAGATTGCATTTTAACATACGTTGTTAAAATATTGATTTGAGGTTTAACAAAATTTATGCAGAAGTTTAACAACAAAGTATTACTAATACTTTGATAATTTGTGAAGGTGGTACTACTTATACCTAGTGGAAATTGACAACAATTACCAAGAGCACCATGCTTATTTGATAGTTGAGATTCTAGCCATAATGAATTATCTAAGTCCTTATATGTAGGAAAGGATGTTTGAGTTTGTTCAAACATGCATTTGATTCAGTACAAGTGTTGGACACAAGGGCTTTTTGAGCAATACACTCAATGAATTCAAAGGATAGTAAGGATGGTGGATTGGTTGATCTAGGTGGTAGGTCTTCTAGTGTATCTAAATAAGGATGTGGTGATGTAGGGGTTTGTTGTGCTATGGGAGTACTTAGGTTGATTATTTGTCCATAGATGTTGAACACAAAAAGTACGGATACTAATTCTTATGGTTCATTGGTTGCTACAACTAGTGGGTGAAGTGCTTGAAGTTTTGGTTATGTCTATGAAGCTTAGGGGCTAAGGTACATGTTCACCTTGAAAGGGTACCTTTGATTTAAAGGATGCTCTTGGAAGTTCATGAGCAATACGCTTAATGGTGCCAAAAGATGGAAGAGGGATAGTAGATGTCAAAGAGGTATAAGTGGCACAGTGGGTTGTTTGTTTTGGATAAGTGTTTCAACATGTGTTGTTAAAATACTTGGGTGTTGATTTTTCGGATATGACTTTTAATGACTACAATCGTAAGTCGCATATACTTGAATATTTCAGATGAAATACTTAAGTTGTCAATCCTAATTTGTTGAGATTATAAAGCTTAGATTGAACTTCAAGGATAACAAGACTTGATAGTATGTCTTTAACATGCGTGTGAGTTATGACTCGATGTAAATACTTATCGTCTTGAAGGATGACACATTATTTTCATGTTAACCAAGTGAGGCAATACATGTAGATACAAAACAATATCTATAGTCATATGATAGACTTGTGTATGATATCTTTGCAAATAATGAGTCCAGATTTGTTAGTCTCGGTAAGTCATCTAAGTCATCCGCAAACGGGTGAGGAGATGTTGGTGGTGTTGCACAAAGTACAAGTTTTGGAGACTTTGGTTGTGAAGGTGTTTTGGATGGTTGTGAAGTAGTCATAATGATGGGTGATTTTGGTGGTGGAGTTGGAGTACTTAAGTTTAGAAAGTTCACATCTTGAATGGGTGATGAGATGTTGAGAGGTAACGAGTCCGAGGATGAAGAGTTCAAGTTTAATGAAGCAACAAGATCGAATGCTAATCCTAGTGGTTTATTTGAGGTTGAGGATTTAGTCATTTTGACTTTGCTTTAAGAAATGCTAAGCTTAAGGAAAAGTAACAGTGTAGGTGTGAAAATGACCATCTTGAACGTGTCGATTTATGGAGCTAAGGATTCACGGAGAGATGTGTTTTATTTGATGTTAATCCATACAAATATGGTAGTTTCTAATGAGATGGAAGTGTCTAAGATCATGTCAAACATCCTAAGTTAATCCATTAAGGATGTGTTGAGTGAAATATGAAAGATATGCATTAACAAGTATCCTAGAAACGAGATTTGGTAAATTAGATTGCGGGATTTAGTAAAATTCAACAACTTACCTGTAGGATCCACGGAACCATTTCTTTACACAGGCGGAACCCTTAAATTGGTGCCGCTTGGTCCGCTATCTGGTATGGCGGTACCAAAATGCATAACAGACGGTACCAACATTTTGGTGTCCGTCGATCCGTGGACACCAGAAAAGTTCACAGACCCATTTTTAGGTGTGGGGAGTTTTCGAAACCGAAATTTTGCTTAAAACATGTAACATTAATTACTTCTAGTTAGGAAAAGTCGATAACACATATACAAACATAGTGGAGCATAGACTTTGACCAAGGGCTAACGATTTTCACATAAAAGTGAAAATGGGTAAAATTTGATAACACACTTGTGCTATCCACCTACATAAACCGGTTAGCATACAACATTGTTTTAAGTCATATTATCATCCTACAAAGTTAAAACAAATAAATTACATCATACAACATTGTTTTTGTCCTTGTACCAAACACTCTCTTAAAACCTCCATTTTTCAAAGTACTTGACTAATTTACTTAGTACTCATTGCTAAGCGAGTCATGACATTTCATAAGTTATGCGAGATGTTAGTATAACCTATGCAAAGGAAGTGATCTAAGTCTATAAGTGATGGTAAAACAATTTTCTAACTAAGTGCACAAAATCTAGCAAATGTCCTATTGTGCATACACAAGAAATCGTCAAGCAAGCGAATAAATAACATGGCAAGATTGACACTTTTAATATGCAAACAAACAAGTGTAAACAACAATTTGAAAATAAGCAAGCAACATATATGCAAACAACATAAACAAGTGGTCATTTAGCATAGCATAACAAGAAAAACACTTTTCGTCATTTATCGTTTAAATGTGATGATGTTACCAAGCTTGATTAGTTTTCTTTAAACATATTACATAATTATTTAGTTTCAAAATAAATTATATCAATGTTCTAAGAATACCATCTTAAATTGCTTGACTCAAAAATTTAAGTTTTTATGTTAAAGCGAAACTTAATATCTTGGACATACTCATAGTATTTGGTCTATTTCAATTATTTAAATTTAGACTCAGGCCATGACAGTATTTTTAAATGAAAGTAGACTCAATTACCTTTAAAATGATAGGTGGTTCGACTCCTAAGGACTTACGGTTAATAAGTTATGAATTTTTTAAGTTGGCAAAAAAAACTGCGTACTGTGCAGACCAAGGAACCAAAAGTTTACAAGGAAGGAGCCCTTTTTTTGGTTCCGCCCAGTCCGTGGTCTTCACAGAAAGTTGAAAAATGTACTTACTCATGGCGAAAAAGTGTAGGACTTACTAGATTTGATAGAAAAAATATAATACACATATTTTGTTTATTATTTTTACTAATGTGACTTATCTAAACATTTAACAACAAAATTTCTAAGTATAATTAGCAAAACATTTTTCATATTATATTTCGCTTCAATGGTAATTTGATACATGGATCGTGCTCCATTTTAAAAACCATTTGTTTTGAAAATAAGAGCTACGAGGCTCTGATACCAATTGTGAAAACGTAGAGGGGGGGTGAATACGTCACCGTTTAAAATCGTTAGATCTTTTGTATCAAATCACTTATGAAGCTTGTTATTATATGAAAGTATCAATTATTGTTTATGACTAATATAAAGCATAGTAAACCAAGTTGTCACACAAGCATCATCATCAAACCACATCATAAGCAATTATAAAAGTAAAGAGATAAAGAAAGGAAAGTGCAAACCGAACACGAGGATTTATAGTGGTTCGGTCACGGATCTCCTCTCGCCCTACTCCACTCCACGAGTACCCAACTCGAGAGTTACTTCACTAAATCAACAAGCTCCCTTCTCGGCGGAGAAAACCTTACAATCGTTAAGCACACTTTTTCGGTACAAAGCTAAATACCGGGTTCTAGTTCGAGGTAGAACCAACCTAACATCGCCTATACAATATTTCCGACACTAAGCTAGATGTCGAGTTCTTTTCAAGGGTACAACCACTCCCACTATGTTTTATGGCCCAACATAACAAACCTTGTGTTTTATGGTACAAACACATAAACCATCTAATCTAGTTTGGTGAAAGTGTTGTGATGATGCAATGATATTTACAATGATGATCCATGACATAAATGTCTAATGGATATGAATGACTAATCTAAATGATCTTCTTAAATAAGAAGTCTTCAATCAATGAGGATATCAAGAGATCTTGAATCTTCATATGTTGATATGCTTTGGTGAATGAGGATGGCTAGATCTCTAAACTTTCCTTGGTTGATCAAAATGTAAAATATGCTTACAACAAAGATGAATGTTAGAAGCATTATGATCATGTGATGGTGAGGGTGATTGATGTATGCTACTACATGTTTATCTATAGATCTAAGTGATGAAAGAATGTTAGAGAAAATATATGTTGGAAGCGATGAAGATATGAGAAAACCATGGGATGGTATTTATAACCAAAAGTGGTAATCAAAAATATAATAATTTATTAGATTTGATATCTTAGAATATCTTCCAAAATCTTTCCAAAATCTTTTAAAGATTTAGATGACACTATGCATGAGGTAATAAAAGAGTGTTTTCCTTTTTATGAAAAATACATTTAAACAAATGTATATACTTATTAAAAGGGTAAGTTACTTGTAAATAAAATGTAAGTAACCTTTTGTAAAATAAAATATCTAGTTGAGTGCTTGTCAAAATAAAATATATTTTGTCAAGTGTAAGTAAACTTTAGTACTTGTATGAATATTATAGTTAGTTTACTTGTACAAATAAAAGTATATATTTGTTAGACATTTTACAAAAGATGTATTTGTATAAAATACTTGTGAATGCAAAATGTAAAATGAGGTTCGAAATAGAATGGTTAACCTATTAAAATACTTAGTGACTCTAAACGTATTTTAAACATTCTAAATGATTTGTTAATGTGTTTGATCATAATGCCACATAACAAACATGTACGAACCTGTGTTGTAACATACGAGGACTTGAGACATCGAGAGGTGTTGAATGTATGTTGAGACAAATGTAATTACAAGTAACTTGTACATTTTACGTTATGTATTACAAGTTACATGTTTGTCATCAATCAAAACAAACGAGACTGTATAGATTAAATATCGTAATATTTGCACTAACAGGGTGACCTCCCTTAGGGGGAGATTGTTAGGAATTGAAAATTCCATTGTGAAGAGTCGGTCACCCCAAATATTATCTAGCATAAGGTAGCTCGTAGATTTGTAGTTAATTACGTTATTTATTAGTTAGTTAGTTAGTTTAGAGCAACACCGTGGAGGAAGGACGGGTCTTTACCCACTGTATGCCTGATCCACTGTCCGAAGGAGGACGTGTAGTTTGTAACTATAAATACCCTCTACCTTGGGAGGTAGAGGGTTGGACCTTTCACTCAATCTAACATTTCTTTCTTTGTTTACTTTCTCTCTCTAGAAAGGCTTCCACCTTTTACTTTCTCTCTCTAAACTCTTAAACCATACGCCTAATATTATTATGTTATGATGTGTTTGTGAAATCCAATATGTTACAAACCGACTTAAAAAACGATGAATAGTAAAATGATGAATAGTAAATTCTCGAGATAAATAGTAAATTTGAGAAATGACCTGAAATTACGAGTTGTCACACATCTCATAGTCGGATTTGAGTGTTTGTAGTCTTGCTTGTTGAACTCTGTCTTCGCCAACGTGTCTAGTTTTCAAAGCATTCCAGATGTCCTTCGCGATTTTGTGCTTTGTTATTTGAAATAATTGTTCTTCGGGTAAGGCTTGATAAAGGAAAGCAATAGCGGTTTTGTCTATTTTCTTATCGGGTTGAGTCGATTCAGTCGGCTCTATTGTTTCCCATAAACCATTCGCTTCAAGAATGATTTGCATTCAAATTGCCCATAAAAAGTAATTTGTGGGCTTTAGGATTGGGCATTGAAATTGTGGTGTACTAGTTGTACTTAGTTCCTTAGTTCCACTTCCTTTCGCCATATCTTAAAGATATTGACAATAAATCTCCAAAAGAATTTTAACACGAAGTGTGTTTTAAAAAATTCTTAATTCTAATGAGCTCTTGTTTTATTTTCCTTAAAAGGGTATAAAGCTTTATAGCTATAGTTTTAATTTAAAAAAAAACTATCCTCGGAGATTATATATTCTAAAAAAAATGAATAAAAATTATTCCTTAAAAATTATTCCTAATCATTATAATAAGCAGTGTAATCACTAGGTTAATATACTATCTAAAAAAATGACAAGATACTAATTTTAAAAGTAAAGTAACTTATAAAAAATACAATATATATCAAAAATAATATATACTATATAAAATAAAATGAAAGGGTGGTATTTGTAAAATTTGGAACCTGGAGGGGTTGATGGTCTAACCCGATGCCAAAATAAATCCTTTGATGTAGTGTTGCCCTAATTTTGACGCGCCTCTTTTATTAGTGTTTTCTTATCTCTTTATTGAGATAGAAAATAAACGCGTTCCTCTTTTGAGACTAGTTTCTTCTCTCTCTCTTCTTCTGGGATAATTCCCCGTTCTTCTTTTTCTCCAAATCTGATGGTTGACCGCTTGTGATAAGGCAAGGTTGACCGTCCTTGTTCTTCTCTGGTATCTTTGTGTTCTTCGCGAGCACTTATAATCCCACAAGATGAAACTTACGCTCTGTTCTCAAGTCTAAAATTTAAAGAATGGAATGGGATAGGATGGGAAGGGAAAAGTAGGGGATGGGATGGGAAGAAAGTGGTTATTTATTTTTGTGTTTTTGAGTTTTTTTTTTTTTAATGTAGCAAGGAAAGGAAAAGAATCTACACAAATTACCAATATACCCTCGTATTACCAATATGCTACTTGTATTATGTGTATGCTTATGACTGAATATATATATATCGGTACGAGTTAAGAGCTTTGATCATACGTAAGTGATTGTGTTAATACTTGAATTAGAACATGTATGATGTGTAGTCAAAGTACGTGTTCCATATCTTTTTCATATACGTTATGCCCATGAAGAAGTTTACATGTAGGCTTTATACTTCGGGTTAAGATATTTTAAATAATAAATAACAATTATACTTTGCAAACTGGACATACTTCAATAGGGACACATGAAGAGTTGAATATCAACCCAAAACGAAGAGTTGAATCAACCGAAAACGAAGAGTTAAATAAACAAAAAGAAGATTATGATTACTAATCATGTTTTGGTGTGCGGCTCTAAGCATGAAGAGTTAAATCATCAAAGAGGACACCATTTTTTATGATCACACACAGTTCGAAACATCATATGTCATCCACGTGTTTTTTAAGAAAAATAACAAGAGCATGGTCCCATTCTAGATTTCAAGTAAGAACAACCATTTTCTGCAGATTCAATTTAATATGGGAGAACTAGGCCAAAATATAAAGATCGTGCATGAATATTGAGGTTAATATTGTAATTTAACTAAGGCCAGTAATGTTGAAAACCCGTTCCCTTCCCAATCCGCTCAAAATTGGACGGAGCCAAATATCACTCAAAAGCCCATCCCTTCCCTCCCTCCCTCCCACCTTCCCGTCTCCTACCTTTCCATCTTAAAAAAACTCAAAAACGCCCTTTTTTTATTTCCCTTCCCCTCCCCTTTCATTACTTTTATATAAAAAAAACTCGAGAACAGAGCGTTAGGGTTTCGATGAATTGGGGGTTTTCTAACCGTGAGAGAATTGAATGATTGGAGTTCTAAATTGAGTCGATTGGTGACTCAATTGATGTACTGGGCTTGATTCCTTAAAGAACATGTGTGTTTGTTCTATGTTGTGAATCGTTTAATTTTTGCTCTTTTTGATGACTTTGTGTTATCGATTTGGTATATGGTTTTTTTTTCTTTGTTTTTGAATCGATTCGTCTGGGTTTTTGCAAATGATAAAAGAAGCCTTTAACTTTGATGCCGGTAACTAATCACTTTGTGATTGGTACCTTGGTGACAAGAAATGGTTTCTTTGATGAGAACAACACAATAAGATGATTTTCTTGATTATTGTGTTCAATTGGATTTGCAAATTTTTTTTTGCCGAGACTCAGTGGTGTTTCGATTCAAGAACGGGGTTTGAAAAAGACCTTGGTATATGATGATCTGGTTAAAAATTCCAAACATGCTCTGATACCAAGTGTTGGCCTTAAGCGTTGGATCTATGGTCTATAACGTGGTCAAGATATACCAAAGTAAATAAGATCAATTGAAACTGAAATGCTTTAATATTGAATCTGGCATCATGTTTACAATCTATATGTTCTAAGTATATATATGAAATGAAAGGGTACAAAGAATCGTTGTGATGGTTCAATCCATCCAACAGATATGCTGTTTGGTTTGTAAACGTTTGTAACTGTCAAAAAACTGCCATGGTTGACTTTTGTGTTTCTGACTTTGGGTTGACTCGATTAGGGTGTTTGACTTGGGTCGATTGGGATTAAACCAATAAGAACCAAAATAGAAAACAATAACATACTTGAGGCACCAAAGTGAAAGCAAGCAGAGTAACTAGGGACGATTTATAACCAACACGCTTGCAGCTTACTGCTTACCGGTACACATAGGCGGCCCACCAAACAAAAGGTTGTTCAGTCAACTCCAAATGTGAAAAAATATGTGTCGAAAAAGGTGTAGAGTAGTTTGTGTGTGTTTGTCTTTAGAAGATTTAAAAAATAAAGTTGTTTACGCAAATAATGTCTATGAAGAACGATGACGTAATTTTCACCAAATTACAGGGATGATTTATGTAAGTAACTCTTTTTTTTTCATCTCTTCATGTAGTGTTTTCTTGACTAAAACTTTTCAAAAAATGAGCAGAAATTTGATGCAGTAGTTGGTGACGTATCAGTAATATCAAGGCGTTATCAGTATGCTGAATTTACACATCCTTACACAGAAACAGGATTGATGATGATAGTACCTGTCATATCATACCATGAACAATGGTTACTTGTGAAGCCCTTCACATTAGGCATGTGGGCTGTTACAATTATGGTCTATATTTATAATGGATTTGTGGTATGGCTGCTTGAGCGGGAACACGTTCCTGCATTTCATGGGTCTGCACTAAACCGAAGTTGCATGTTTATTAATGGAGTCTTAACAAGATTTTTTAGAGCAAATGGTAAGTTTAATTGAGGTAAAACTATTTTTTTGAACAAAATTGTGTTAAAACTATTATTCTGTCACTATTGAACATGGGTCATTTTTTTCACATTTTCCTGTGAGTACATAAAATTTATAGGTAGTATAGCACATCAAAAACAAAGTTATATAAACTAAACGATTAAGTAATATTGAATTATACAAAATGTAAAGGGAATAAAACCTTATATATGAACCCCTTAACACTGATTTCATGAATCAGATAATGATCATAGCCATTTGACAAGAATGACGACTGTGGCGTGGCTCTTTGCTGCAATAATCATTGGTCAGTGTTACACTGCCAGCCTCACCAGCATGCTCACAGTTAGAAGATTGACACCTAAAGTAACCGACTATGAGAGCCTCAAAAATTCAAATTCGGCTGTGGGGTATGGCAAAGGAGCCCATGTTGCTAGTTATTTGGTTGACGTCTTGGGTTTCAAGAATGAAAACTTAAGAAGTTCACGTCTCCTAAAGAAATATGCCAATGCCTTTCAAAACAAAGAAATATCAGCAGTTTTTCTTGAGGCTCCTTTCACTAAACTATTTCTAGCCAAGTACTGCAAGAGGTTCATTAAGGCCGGGCCCACATTCAATGAAGGAGGATTTGCATTTGTAAGATTCTTTAATCTTGGCTCCATTGATCTACTATAATTTTTTTTGAACGGCCATTGATCTACTATAACTAGAAATGATTAATGCCACTATTAATTCTCATATATACACTTTTAAAAATCAAATGTTTATCATATATGATATATACCAAACAGATCTAAGTATGATTTGAATCAGACATTTATTTAGCATTGTAACCTTAACCATAAGAGAACACTTAACCATGCAAGTAACGAGAATATGATCTCTTGATTCGTTTGTGTACTCGTATCAATGAACAGATAACGACTCACTAAATGGACCTCTAACTTTAGGTACTTCGTAAAGGTTCTCCAATGCTTCCTGATTTTACGAAGGCGTTACTAAATGTGTCTGAAAGTGGAACTCTCCAGAAAATAGAGAAAATGATGCTTGGTTCTGAGCAGTGTGTAGACGAATCAGCTAATGATGAAAGCTTGGGTTTCGATAGCTTTTGGCCTCTTTTCCTTTTGACAGGTGTCACATCTACTATTGCTCTTGCAATCCATGGCATTAGATTTATTTTCCTTTTGACTAATGTCATGTCGACTATTGCTCTTGCAATCTATGGCATTGGATTGCGATGTTTCCCAGAAGACCCGCCGGGATGGCCGTGGATCATATGCATGCGCATGATCCATAGGTTAGTTGTTAAATAGGTTTGTTGGCCTAAACCTAATCCAAACCCACTATTAGGTTTGAGCCAACTAACCTATCTAACAGCGCAAACGGCCATGGATCATATTGAATAGCGCCAAGTCGATCTCATTGATATTATTTCCAATGTAAGAAAATGTTGTGTGATTCAAAGGAAACGTTTCTCTAGAATAACAAGTGATGTGGAAAGTCCGATCCTAACAATCCAAGGGCACCGGAAAATGACTTGAGTATAGTCATTATAATATGATTTTGTGGGACCTAAACACATATTGAAACCTAAATGTCAGATATAATGTTTGCAATATATATGTTGTCAATTAGGATAATTTGATTTTATTTTATTGAGTTGCAATATATGTTGATTTAGTGCACCTGGATATAAATTGAGGTCTACTATGTAAATAAACAAAAAAAATCCCAAAAATAACTACAAGTTATTAGCTTATGGGGTATTATTTGCCTTATGGGTTAACCGGAGGGACACCAACGATTGCTCTGACCTTCTACATCATCTGCATCATAGGATTAAGGATATCTAATCAAGAACACATAAGTTTGTTCAAACTAGTATCAGCATTTAATTAAGATTAGAAACAAGGATCATCTTGTCAATGTGAAAAGTGTAAGACACACTCAAAACATTGATCAATGACTTAAAATAACCCGGACGATTCATAACAAAGTGCAGTACATGAAAGCACACAATCATCTAAGTGTTAAGAACATGAACATAGTAAAAAGAAAGAAAAGATAAGATACAATTTTGTAAGTACAAGAGTCTGGTTTGGATATCTAGTTGCAGATATAATCATAGATTCGTTGGCAATCCTTAGGTTCTAGATTTTAACAATAGTACAGCTTCTATCATGTTAAATTTTATTAGATGATTACAAGAATCTATTCATTATTATTTTTCAAGATGATATTGGTTTTTAATAATAGATCATCCATATATGGATATGATTAAGTCAAATGCTGGTAAATGTATACTTTTAAAATATAGTACAAAAGTCTGAGCAAGGTTACATGTTGACTTTTGAAAAAATCAATTGCCAAAAATGTCAACGAGTAAACATATATTTTCATTCAACTTGTTAGAACAGCTGTTTATAATAGTATAACATCATTTATAAAATTAAACTAGAAAACTAATGAGATATTAAAAAAAATAGCGATCAGGACTAATGATATGATTTATTAAGGGTTCGCACATATGTCCGCATCAAAGAAAACTACATGAAATTTCTAAGGGGAGGTTCTAATACAACATGTGATGGACTATTGGTTACATATGAGTTATAACTCGAAATGATTGATTTGGTGAATATACCACAAACTTTATGTCTTATCTGAATTAATGTAAAGAGCATTAAAGATTCTTACTGGAGATGCATAATTTTGCAAGTTACCTCATCTTTTCGGTTGCGTTCGTATTTCCTTTGTTTCTTCTGCATGCATCACTGACCACCGGAAGCATCTTATGGCATTGGATTGCATTGTTACCCGGATCATATCCATGGAGCATAGGCATGCGCAAACGGCCATGGGTCATATTGAATAGCGCCAAGTCTCATTGATATTATTTCCAATGTAAGAAAATGTTGTGTGATTCAAAGGAAACATTTCTCTAGAATAACAAGTGATGTGGAAAGTCCGATCCTAACAATCCAAGGACACCTAAAAATGACTTGAGTGTAGTCATTATATCATGATTTTGTGGAACCTAAACACAAATTTTAACCTAAACATCAGATATAATGTTTGCAATACATATGTTGTCAATTAGGATAATTTGATTTGATTTTATTGAGTTGCAATATATGTTGATTTAGTGCACCTGGATATAAATTGAGGTCTACTATGTAAATAAACAAAAAAAATCCCAAAAATAACTACAAGTTATTAGCTTATGGGGTATTATTTGCCTTATGGGTTAACCGGAGGGACACCAACGATTGCTCTGACCTTCTACATCATCTGCATCATAGGATTAAGGAGATCTAATCAAGAACACACAAGTTTGTTCAAACTAGTATCAGCATTTAATTAAGATTAGAAACAAGGATCATCTTGTCAATGTGAAAAGCGTAAGACACACTTGAAACATTGATCAATGACTTAAAATAACCCGGACGATTCATAACAAAGTGCAGTGCATGAAAGCACACAATCGTCTAAGTGTTAAAAGCATGAACACAGTAAAAAGAAAGAAAAAATAAAATACAATTTTCTATGTACATAAGAGTCTGGCTTGGATATCTAGTTGCGGATATAATCATAGATTCGTTGGCAATTCTTAGGTTCCAAATTTTAACAATAGTACAACTTCTATCATGTTACATTTTATTAGATGATTACTAGAATTTAATCATTATCATTTTTCTAGATGATATTGTTTTAAATGTAAGATCATCCATGGATATGACTAAGTCAAATGCTGATACATGTACACTTTTAAAATTAAAAAGTCAGAGCAAGGTACATGTTGACTTCTAAAAAAACCAATTGCCAAAAATGTTACAAGTCCAGACTGGTGTACACGATCAAAGAAAGAATATTTGAAGAGTTTGAATGAGTAATAAGTCTAACCAAAATGTCTTCGCATTCTAAACCATTGACCCTAAGAATCCAGACCGACATATATTTTCATTCAACTTGTTAGAACAGCTCTTTATAATAGTATAACATCATTCATAAAATTAAGAGTGAATTACATAAATCGTCCTTGTGGTTTAGTAAAAATTACGGATCTTGTCCCTGTGGTTTTTTTTTAGCGGGTTTCGTCCCTGTGGTTTACAAAAGTTACGGATCTTGTCCCCCGTCTGACCCGGTCCCAAAAAGAGGACCTCCCTTGCAAATACTTTCTAACGTGAGGGGCTAACGTCATATTTTGGTTTTAACGATCGGAGTTAATTACATAAATCGTCCTTGTGGTTTGGTAAAAGTTACGAATCTTGTCCTTGTGGTTTATTATAATATTTTTTAAAAAAAAACTGTTTTTTCTTTTAAAAAAATTAATTTTATTAAAAATAATAAAATTAAATTAAAAAAATAATAATAATAATAAAAATAACTTTTTTAATTTTATTATAAACGAATGAAAGCGTATAAAAACGTTTTTATACGGATTTCTCTATTTTTACGTTCCACTTGTTTTTATACGGTTTCGTTCGTTTTTGTATGAAAACATTTTTGTACAAAAATGTACGTTTTTGTATGAAAATGTATGAAAACATTTTTTCATACAAAAACGAACGAAAAAATGTACGTTTTGAATGAAAATGTATGAAAACATTTTCGTACGTTTTTGTATGAAAAAACGTACATTTTCATACAAAAACGTACATTTTCATACAAAAACGTACATTTAAAAAAAAAAAAAAAAAAAAAACGTACGGTTTTGTTTAAAATGTACGTTTTTGTATGAAAAACGTACATTTTAAACAAAAAAAAAAGTACGGTTTTGTTTAAAATGTACGTTTTTGTATGAAAATGTATATTTTAAACAAAACCGTACGTTTTTTTTTTAAAAAAAATAAAACTTTTTTGTATAAAAACAAGTGAAACGTATAAAACGGACAAAACCGTATAAAAACGGTTTTTTATAAAACGGATGAAGCCGTTATAAAAAGCGTTTTTATACGGTTTTATCCGTTCCTCGTTTCACTTGTTTTACTCAAAAACGTTTTAAACAAAACCGTACGTTTTAAACAAAAACGTACATTTTAAACAAAACCGTACGTTTTTTTTTTTGTTTAAAATGTACGTTTTTCATACAAAAACGTACATTTTGAACAAAACCGTACGTTTTTTTTTTTTTTTTTTTAAATGTACGTTTTTGTATGAAAATGTACGTTTTTGTATGAAAATGTACGTTTTTCATACAAAAGCGTCGAAAATGTTTTCATACATTTTCATTCAAAAACGTACATTTTTAGATTCGTTTTGTATGAAAAATGTTTTCATACATTTTCATACAAAAAGCGATACATTTTGTACAAAAAATGTTTTCATACATTTTCAAAGAAGCGAGCAGTATAAAAATAAATGGAACTTAAAAATAGAGAAATCGTATAAGCGTTTTTACGCCTTCATTCGTTTTATAATAAAATTAAAAAAAGTTATTTTTATTATTATTATTATTATTTTAATTTAATTTTATTTTTTTTAATAAAATTAATTTTTTTAAAAGAAAAAACAGTTTTAAATATTATAATAAACCACGAGGGACAAGATTCGTTAACTTTCAAACCACAAGGACGATTTATGTAATTAACTCCGATCGTTAAAACCAAATATGACGTTAGCCCCTCACGTTAGAAAGTATTTGCAAGGGAGGTCCTTTTTTTGGAACCGGGTCAGACGGGGGACAAGATCCGTAACTTTTGTAAACCACAGGGACGAAACCCGCTAAAAAAAACCACAGGGACAAGATCCGTAATTTTTACTAAACCACAAGGACGATTTATGTAATTCACTCTAAAATTAAACTAGAAAACTAATGAGATATTAAAAAAAATAGCGATCAGGACTAATAATATGATTCATGAAGGGTTCTCACATATGTCCATATCAAAGAAAACTACATGAAATTTCTAAGGGAAAATTCAAATAAACCGTGTGATGGACTTTTGGTTACATATGAGTTATTATAACTTGAAATGATTGATTTGGTGAATATACCACAAACTTTATGTCTTATCTGAATCAATGAAAAGAGCATTAAAGATTCTTACTGGAAATGCATAATTTTGCAAGTTACCTCATCTTTTGGGTTGCTTTCGTATTTCCTTTGTTTCTTCTTCAAGCATCACTGACCACCAGAAGCATCACTAGTATCGGCGTCATTCTTGATCAAACATCTAGGCCAGGGAAAGAGGCGAAAGTAGCCATTGAGACAGCAATTCAAGATTTTAACAACGAAAGTAATCAGCCTTATGTTTTATATATTCATAACTCTAGAAACAAGCCTGTCCGTGCAGCTATTGCAGGTAAATTAATGTTTAAAAAACATATATATTTATTCAGGTGATTCACAGATGCTAAATTTGATATTGTGAAATTCCAGCAAAAGAACTTATTGATGAACAAAATGTAAAAGCTATTGTGGGAGGTCATACCTGGGAAGAAGCATCTGCTATAGCTGAGGGTATCAGCGAAGCTGATCATGATCATGATAACCCTGTGTTTCTTTCGTTGGCTAGTACAACTCCTCTACAACCAACCGAAAAATGGCCATATTTCGTTCAATTTGCTCCAACACAATCCACACAAATGAATGCAGTGGCTGCAATTCTACAGTCGTGGGGTATTCCTCAAGTCACTCTAATATACGAAACATCACATCTAGCCACTTCGTCATCATCAATCATTTCTTATCTCTCTCAGGAACTTAGAAAAACAAATTGCGTTCTAGCCCATATTTTACCATTGACATCTGGTTCTTATTCCTTAAATGAAGAGCTTGAGCTACTCAAGAAACAACAACGTCAAGTCTTTGTAATTCATACATCTCTAGAACTCGGGATTCGTTTGTTTCAAACAGCCAAGAAGATGAAAATGACAGGAGATGGATATCTATGGATCGCAACTAACCGAATCACGGATCATTTTCATTCCATTAATCCAACCACAATCTCTTCACTAAAAGGAATGGTTGGAGTTAAATCTTACTTCCCTGAAGACAAGCCGGATTTCTTAAAATTTAGAAAAAGATTTCGTCATAAGTTCCATTCCGATTATCCGGAAGAAGATCAGGACGAGCCCGGAATCTTTGCAGTGCAAGGATACAACAGCGTGAAGTTCTTAGATAAAAACACACCAGAATGGAAACCAATCCCGGAGACTATAGTTGAGATTGTTTATGTGATAGGAAAGGGATATCACAGTGCATATTGGACTGAAGAATCAGGGTTTTCTGAAAGAGTTGAAGATGACATCAATGAAACAAATACTTACACACGCTCTTTGGATAATGTTGGACAAGCTTTGTGGTCGGTGGAACCATGGTTTGCTCATAGACGTCGTCGCAATCTGGCGGAAAGTTCAGAGGTTCGGATGAGAGTCGGCGTTCCTGCTCAATCACTGTTTAAGCAATTCGTAAGTGTGGAATTCGATTCCGTGAAGAGCCAAACTGTTTACGGTGGATTCGTGATTGCTGTGTTTGATGAAATGATGAGGAATCTAAATCTACCATATGATTATATTCCTTTTGATGGTTCATATGTTGAACTGGTCAGACAAATACCTGCAGAGGTAATCCAATGTCACAACTCTATCTTTAGCTTTATGAACTGAGGCAAATATATGATTTTTTTTTTTCTTGATTTGGAGCAGAAGTTCGATGCAATTGCTGGTGATGTAACGATCATGGCAAGCAAGCATGACTATGCAGAATTTACGCAGCCATACACGGAATCTGGCTTGGAGATGATTGTACCTATTCGATCTAGAGTATCAAACCAGCCATGGTTGTTCTTGAAGCCTTTCACTGCATTAATGTGGTGGTTAATAGCAGCAATCACTATTTATAATGGCTTCATCATTTGGTTGATCGAAAAGAATCACTGCGAGCATCTTCGGGGCTCCTTCATCACCCAAGTTGGAGTCATTTTTTGGCTTGCATTTACTACACTTTTCACTTTACGAGGTAAAGTATAAATTTTCATGACAACACGAACACTAATGTTGTGGGTGATGCTTATCTAGATTGTACGGGTAAAATAAACAGATAAAATGGGTAGAAACTAGAAAGTTACCCAAATATTATCATAGACCTACTAAGCAATTCTAAAAATAAACAGATTATCATTTAAGTAATCAATATTTAAAAAAAAAAAAAAAAAAAAAGATTAATAATTTCAATAATATTTGGCACAATGATAGAAAATAAAAACTTTGACAAAAATATTGGTAATCAGCACAACCCGACCATTTCGACGCGTGCAAAGAAAGTAAATCTAGTTACTAATTAGCCAATTGACTTATTTTGTCACCTCTACTTGTAATTTAACATGTGCTAATGTTTGCTCATAGGGGACAAGTTACATAGCAATTTGTCAAGGATTGCAGTAGTCGTGTGGCTCTTTGTGGCTTTAATCATCACACAGAGCTACACAGCTAGCTTATCGAGCATGCTCACGGCTCAAAGGCTTGAACCAACAATAACGAGTGTTGAGATGCTCAGGAACATAGATGCAACCGTGGGATACTGCAACGGTTCATTAGTCAATCAGTACTTGAAAAATGTTTTGGGTTTTAATAATATAAAAGTAAAAAGCTATAACTCAACTCATAGATACGCTGAGGCCCTAAATAGTGGCGAAATTGCTGCTATTTTTCTTGAAGTTCCGGCAGCCAAAGTGTTTCTAGCTCAGTACTGCAAAAGCTTCGTCAGAACCGGGGAGACATTCAAAGTGGGAGGTTTCGGATTCGTAAGTTCCCTGAATTCAGAATTTCTCACAATCATGATACTGTTTGACTTTTTAGGTCACATGAAAATTGATTCTTTTTTCTCTTCTTTTTGACTTGAAAATTAACCTCCCAAGGTATATAAGGTTATTAATGGTAAACCACTGAACTTTCAACTTTTAGTGGTTTAACCCTTTTTTCTTTTTTTCTTTTTTTTTTTTTTTTTACACCACGAGTCACGAGCAAAAAAAACTAAGTTAAAAGGAATTATCGAATAAACTACAAAAGTTTTTTTGTTAAATCTAACACAATTAATTACGTTAAGGGGTTAAGCGTTAAACGGTCAAAATGGTGAAAGTTAGTGGTTTTAATTACTTTTACAGTTTACCGGATATTAACCCAACTTTCAAACTGTTCCAAAGTTCAACATGGATGTAAATTTATCATGATAAACTTAGGACTTATTGTATATTTCAAAATTTCACTATAGTTTGTTGCCCCGAAAAGTCAAAATATATAGTCTATGAAATACTTACACTGCGTGGAGTTGTACTTACAGGCGTTTCCTAGAAATTTCGCCTATATGTCCGAGGCAAACAAAGCAATAATGAATATAACAGAAAGTGGGAAGCTCAAAAAATTTGAGGATGAATATCTCATATCTGAAAAGTGTATAGATAACGAATCTTTTCCTAACGAAGATGAGAGGCTCAGCATTCAAAGCTTCTGCGTATTGTTTGGGTTAACAGGAGGGACATCAACCGTTGCTTTTATAATGTATATCATCATCAGCTTTCGACGA
Organism: Chrysanthemum makinoi; assembly: GCA_910596185.1. Taxonomy (NCBI): domain Eukaryota; kingdom Viridiplantae; phylum Streptophyta; class Magnoliopsida; order Asterales; family Asteraceae; genus Chrysanthemum; species Chrysanthemum makinoi. Next base: position 250,440,217 of record OU343221.1, read on the forward strand.
TTTAAAAAGGGTAATCCAGAACTCACGAGTTTCTTTAAACTGATATCAGCTTTCATGAAAGACCAGCGACGTCAAATGAGAGGGCATCTAAGGTAGTTGCTCATGCAGAAAGCCCAATACATCATCCAGATGTGCCCCTTGATCCTTGGAATCGAGTTTGATGTGGGTCCTATGTTAATACAAGAAAGGTCCGAGCAGTATATTATCATGTTAGGATCTCGTAGCAATTAAATTGATTCAACTTCTCGTGTTTGGAAAATAAATGTTTTTTTTTTCTTTCTTTTTTTTTGTAACTAGAGGATATTCTATACAAAATATGTATTCAAACTTCTTGTGATTAATTTTTATTTATTTATTTATATGTAATTGAATGCTCATTGTCCGTGTGCTTATATGTTGTAATGATTTAATCTTATACATACTATTGAAGTTTGGAGAATGAGAGAACTCATGTCATAAGGCGGGAAAAGTTGTTATTTCTCATTAGACTGAAATGAAGATATAATGCTCCATTTATAGAGCAAGAAGTCAAATAACAAAAGTCAAAGTATACTACTACTACTTGTACAGTACAATTACTAAAGCTATAACATAGGCACTACTACTCTACATATATACATTGACATATTACATAACTCCACATTGAACTTGAGCCTTCTGATGAAGTTTTAGCTTTATTGGCTTGGTAGACTTTGACTGTTGAGCTATGTTGCTGATATGATGGACTGAAGGACTTGAACTTGTGCCATTGTGTCCTCCTTTACCCCCCCCCCCACAAGTTGGCAATGTGTATGGATCACATATGCCAAACTTGGATAGACATGTATAGTGGAGAACCTTTGGTTAGAACATCTGCAGCTTGAAGTTTAGAAGGGATGAACATAGGAAGTACTTAGTTGTTCTTTATCTTATCTCTAACAAAGTGGCAGTCAATCTCAATGTGTTTGGTTCTGGCATGATGTACAGGATTGGAAGCCAATGCTATGGTTGATTCATTATCACAGAAGATAGGGATGGGAATAGGAGTATGGACTTGCAGATCACTGAAGAGACATTGAAGCCAAGTGAGTTCACATGTACAGTCTGCAAGTGCCCTGTATTCAGCTTCTGTAGATGACCTGGAGACCACCAGTTGTTTCTTGGATGACCAGGATATCAAACAAGGACCAAGAATGTCACACCCCAAAAATGGCGCAGCGGAAAGGCATTTACGGGGTATGACTTCATGATCAAGAACACAAGGTGTCAAAATAGAGAAATACTAAAATGCATAACATACGATGGATCATAGTCGCAAATTCCCACCACCGGGATAAGTACAAAATCTAGAATCCAAACATAAGTCTCAAAGTCAAACTACTACATAAGGAACAAGTAAACTCGCAACTCCTCGAGATACATCACGGAGGGTCTTGTCTTAAGTCTTGCTAAGCTAGCCAATACTCAACCTTCTAGACAACCAATAACACCCTAAATGGACACTGAAAACGTCAACATAAAGTGAGAGCTCGTAGGTTTAAGAGTTAAACCACGAAGGCGGAGTAGTTTAGAGTAGGACAATATGAGCATGATATACAAATATAAGCACTAATAAACCATGATGCATGCAACAACCTAACCTCACAAATGCCACGTACACGATTTCCAATAATCCCGATAGTACTATCAATGCTTCGCTCCAAACGGAGTTAACAAATGCGCACAAATGAACACACAACAAGATCACACGTAAAGCACATATTGCAATCAAACAACATAATTGTCCAAAACACAAAAGTAGAAGATCACAAAGATAAAAACAGCTTTAAAATATAATTGAGTACCATTTTCCCCAAGGAAAATATTAGAAAAAGTACTAAAAACTCACCTTAGTAGATAGCAATGATTAGTAATCTCGGAACGTAACAAAGTCGTCGAAGCAAGGCACAACGGCATAACCAAGCACAACCTAATAATGATTGTTTGTTTCAGAATATATCTCAAAATAGCATAATGTATAATGGTTTCAAAACTAACGATTTTAGTTTCGTGGATGACTCGAATAATTGTTTGTAAAAGTTTAGTATCGAAGCTCGTGTGGTTTTTTTAGGAAAACAAATAGACACAAATTAACTCACGCCAAAATAATGAACTCAAGGAGTAACGAAAGGACGACAAGAAAGAATAACGAATATGAAAGAATAAAAGACAACGAGAGGACCCGTCGATAACATGTTTCGGTGTTTTACCCCATAACCCAAATAGTTTGTGAAACGTTGAGGTTTTAGAAAGAATTATACATTTAATGAAAAATGTATCATGTTAATAATTTAGAAATTAGAAGAGTTTTATAACGTTTGTAAATCGTAATGTGTTAAGTTTTAAAATTAGTTTTCTTAAAAATTTGGACATAATATGTCCGTTTATAAAACATTTCCAAGCCATTACGACTTTTGAGTTAACAAGTTTTATTTATTATGTTTCACCAAATTTATACAATTATTACAAGTTTTAATTATTTATTTGTCGTTATCATTCATGATATATTAGTGTCGGGTTTATCGAATTATTTTGTATCCAAAATCGCCCATAAGTCCTTCGGCTAATACCGTAAATCCAATAACGAACATCCATATTAGACAAGCATAGGTTTTTTACAACTCCGTATCCAAGACCATATCATATCCCAAGTACCGAATAGCAACCAAACCACATCGACAAAACAAAAAATAAATTAAGTTAGTAGACGAAAAAGGAAGTGAATCATTATATTAACTTATTAAGTACGGAAATGAATTGAAGAAAAGGCCGTTGCGTTGGACTTTGGCCCAAAGCTAACTTACACAACTCATGGGCTCACTTTGGGCTTACAGGCCCAAAGTTACCATCAAGACCACGATGGGCTAACTGCCCAACGACTAAAACCACGTAAGTCCAAGCCGAAACCAACTCGAACTCGATTAATATACATGCACACGAGATTTTCTAACCTCGACCCCGACTTGACACAAAAATGCAATGGACACGAGTAGGTTTCCTAACCTCATTACCTTACCGTGTGACAACCAATATTACCCAACTCGACTTGATCTACCCGACTCACCATAACTCGAGCCCGTACCCTTGAGTCACGGCTCGTATCTATTGACACCACCGACCTCTGCTTCTATGCCTTGGTCACCAAACTCGTGGCCGCTACTCAGGTCATGGCCACACCATGACCACAATCTTTTATACAAGGTTTGAATAACATTAGCGTGGTCTCCCCTTGAGTCACGACTTAATCTTATAATGCAACACATACCAATCAGTTAACCAAAAGACTTGAGCAAATCAATACCAACATCACAATAATTATTTAACTCAAACAAACCTTATGAGGGTAATACCCAATCATAAGCACTAAGTTCAAACTGGAAACCAACATACAACAATAACTCACGCCGTGCTATTTACCACGACTCAAGTAATAACAAGAACATCAACCAAGACCCCTATGAGTCACTAATTCAAACCCTCACGACACCCAAACCATTTGTCTAACCCAGAAAAAATCAACGAGTATCAAATAACCAAAAATGATGGTACAAGGAGGAGATTATACGAAAACTAAAAATCACCACAAAATGGTAATCACAGCCACGAAGTCGAGTGACTCAAGCATCAAGTTGAGTCAAGTGACTCAAGAGTGAGTTCGAACGAAGTTTAGGCGTTAAACACCGAGATCCACATTTAGCCTGACTCAAATCATAAGTTTTAGTTTAGCTTTATATAAAAATCGCTAGGTTTATTAAAACCGTTAGGGTTTTGAAAATAAAAAGTAAAATGAAAAGAGCGGGCGCGAGTCCTACCAACGAGAGAGAGGGTGGTGGTGGTGTGAGCGGGGCGTGGTGGTGTACAACGAGCGATGCTGGACGCCTAAACAACACGACCAAACGAAGCCCACCTGCTCTGTTTCTCTTCCAGAATGACGAACCCCTCGACCACATCACGCTAAAGCTTGAGGAGGGAATTTAGCCGGAAAAGTGGAGCCACAAAAAAAAAAATGTGGATTCGTGGAGTGTGATAAAATGGGTGGAAGCCCAAAAAAAAAACTCTTTTATATGCAATGAGGGCCAATGTTGCCCAAGAGGAAAAATAGGGGCTTAGTAGTGTAATTAAGTGCAAAAGGTGTTTGTGTAATTTTGTTAAACTTTAAATAATAGTGGTGTGGGACCAACTAAGTCTAGAACGATCTGGTTTCAACCCGAGATTAAAACCATTGTTTTAAATAAGATTTCCACAAAAATGAGTGTAAACTCGACCTAGTATTCCATGGAAATTTTAAAGAAGGCTATAAAACGCTTACTAGATTTTGGTTGTGCCTAACGTGATTTGTCGGTTTTTCTCGTTTTCAAATCCAATAAGTTTAGAAAAGTTTGAAAATAGAAAAATATGTATAATTTATTGTAAAACCAAATGGAATTACGAATGTTATAAAGAAAATGTAGTATAATCTGACTCATCTTCTAGTGATGGACAAGATGCCACTACTATCACAATAAGCCGATAATCAAGATTGTGGTTCTTTGGGAAATGTAAGCAATTCGTGACAAAGCTTATATCTTAAGACCTTGTATGCCTCCAGCCCCATGGCAATGAGAGAATGACTGAGGGCTGGCTACAAATGATAGATCAGTCTAGTAATGGTGAGATAAGTTTCCTGCCAACCAACTTCCGTCAAGATGGACAGGTGTAACCACCAAAGATTTTTAGGTTACTTTTCATTTTCAGAATTTACAATTCACTTCTTCACCATTCACATTTACTATTCACTTTTACTATTCATCCGTAAAACTTTTATTTCACATTCTCGTAAGATAAATTATTTTAGTAATGACCTGAGAGTTCACCATCAGTTAGATTTTCGTAAAAGTATTAAGTAAACATCGCTTTTAAAGTTTCGTTTTTAGACGGTCCACCGCTTAAACATCACGCTTTAACGAAATCAACCTGACATTTTCCTCGATCAGATAAATTTTTAGATCATTCATGATTAATTTGAGGTTTTTAAGAATTATTATTTTTAATATTACCAAATAAGCCCAAAGGCAGAACAAAACTAAACTTACGCTTTTAAAACAATTCTACTTACATCCGAACTTAACGATTCCTCAGACTGTTTCTAAATATGTTTTTGACACTTTTATTTTTTTGAAAAGTCAAACATATTTCCTCCTTGACCATAAAGGAATTAACCTTTGTGCTCACATTTTAAATTCGTGAACTTTTAAACTTCACAAATAACCTGAAAGTTATCCTGCTGTATGATCGAAACCACATTTTAACATCTCATATCACTTTTAGACTAATTTTATTTCTAAATAAATTCTACTGTCGTTTCCTAAATTTCTGCCTTTTCTGAAAACCGTAGATACGCTGCTTTTTGACTAGATTTCCAAATTTTAAGCAAATTTGCACCCAATGAGACTATTTCACCTATTTTATATTTTTAAATGGAGTATAATGATGAGTTTAATCATTCCCAAGTTTCATTTTTTTACGATACCTGGTTTTATATGGCTTCTAAGAATGATTAACTAACCAAACTCACTCTGTGAACCAAGATAATACCAAACTAACCACAAAAGTCATCTTATCTCTTCCAGACCTTAGGGGGAGTCATCATATTGGTGGCATCATCCTAACCTTGGTTCCTTAGATCATTACAAGTGTCCAACCTAACCATGGTTAATATTTAACCCAATATATGGTTAACCTACCCTCCAATAAATATGTAAACCCTAAAACTCTCTCTTGGTCGTTCATAACTTAAAACATACATATTCTCCATAATTTGTTCCATAAACCCAAGTTTATGCAAAGAAGTAAAGATCAAGCTACTACATCAAATTCTCTAGCAAGTTTAGTGATCTTCTTGAATAGATCCACTCAGTCACTTAGTACTTCATCACCAACTCTGTAAGAGTTCCAAGGTGTAGAAAGCTAGCTCAATCCGAAATCTTTCGCGATCAATCAAAGTCCTATCCTTACTAAGTTACTCTTTCATTTGAAAGCCAAAAGTTGTAAGCAGCTTATCACCACCATCTCTATCTTTATTATTCATAAATCTTAACTATTTCATGCTATATATATAGTTACTATGTTGGATCATGATGTACAAAAATCTTTAAAACAAGTTATAAGAACCTATATGTTAAACTCGTTGTAAGTGTATAAATGATAAACTTTTATACAAAGTTTCCCACAAAATCAAATTCATATGGATATGATACTTTCATATTCTGTAGATAATATTAAAGCTAAAACGTAGCAATTTGAACAATTTAAACTAACACACGAAGTCAAAAGTTATGACAAAAGAAATTAGCGGAACTAAAACATGAATCTGCCAATAGCTTACTGCCTAAAAATATGAAATTTTTAGAGGCCCTTCTGGTCCGAATAATCAAAAGTTAAAACACGAAGTTGTCCGGAACGACGCTTCACAACAAAGAAGCTCGGGCCTTGAAAAAGCATAAATAGGCCAAAATCTTTCAAAAACAGAAACTGCCGTAAATATAGTCTTACTACTATACTTTTGTCACAATTACAAGCAAACCAAGAGGCCTAATGGCCATAAGCCAAGACCACGGCTACGGCTAAGGTCAAAGCTAAGTCTCAAGACCATGGTAGTCAAGACCAAAGTCACGGCAATATTAAAGCTAAGGCTTGTTTACCCAAGACCGTTAATCAACTAGGTGATCATATTTATGAAAACGAACAGAACTTGTAAAAACTAGATATTAAAACATGATAAACTTTATAGGTAAAATAACTTCACTCAAACATATGTTGTATCTACTGTTCTACAAAGTAGGGAGTTTTGCTGAGAGGTTTCATTTGAGTAAAACGACGACGAAGTCATTGGATTTATCATTTAAAGTGTCCTGCCTCAACGCACTGCATGACCCTCGAATTACATGGCCCTAACGGTAGTAATGAGCATCATAAACTAAACTCGCTTTCACAACTAGACCATTTCTATAAACTAAAACCATGTACTGTACTTCATCATGATCAACATAGATAGAAATGGTTTGTTTTCCTGTAAACATTCCAAACCTAAGTCAGCAATATCCTATTCTAGGTTGCCTCATGAAGTTCTCAATGTATATCCATCATTCTCATATACATTTGATATCATTTACTTTGAGGTGAGTTCATAGCCCCACTTTTACTATTTAATGCTTGTTTTATAAACTCTTTGGAGATATAATGTCAAATATTTTCATATACTTTTATACCTCTAAACTTTTATCTGATTACCTGAAGTTCATAGCCCCACTTTCTATTACTTAATTGTTTTACAAACCATTGGGGGAGATACATGCTTTATTTAAACCGAACACATTGCTTAAATTATATACTTATCGATTATTTTACTTGCACTAAGTTACCGTGATTTGCCAATCTTAAGTCCCTAAATCATGAATCATTAACACGAGTGAAGTGATGCTAATATTGTGGATAGATCTATCGGGATTTAATCCCGCTTGTTTGACCGTGATCCGTAAACAAACGCACTATATTTGAGTACATCAGTAAAAGCAAATTTTACCTAAGGCATCGGTTACTATTATACAGCAAGTTTGATCGTGATGATGCTTAGTGAATAATCAGTTTTGTTTTCAAAACATTGGTGTGGAGTCTAATTAACTCACACTACCAATAATGTGTTCAACCATTTAACAAACTCTATGAATTTCACTCAACCTTTGTGTTGACAGTTTTAAGCATGTATTTCAGGTCCATAATGCCCAAGTCGCAATTCCAAGAGAGGACTAGACAGCGGCTATAAACATTTTATCATTCATAAAACATCAAAGACTTTATATAGATGTCTTTTGTAAACAATGGAACCAACCGACCTATTTTGTAAACTCGATATATTTGAATAATTGAATGATAAATCCTTTTAAAACCACTCTTTAGAGATCGTTTTCTATTGTTGTGACCCAGCCATGAAGTAACACCTGAGATTGAATTCACGGTATCACGAAATTGGGGGTGTTACACAGGGAGAGGTTCTCCATCTATGAGATTAAGATTCTTGATTGGGTCCAATGGAATGGTTGAAGGTTTATGGTGGAGAATATCTGCACATTGTAGGAGATCCAAAGCATATTTCCTCTGAGACATGACAAGGCCTGTTGAATTATGAAGAATCTCTATGCCCAGATAATAGTGAAGTGGACCTAGATCTTTTATGCCGAACAGTTTGTGGAGATGGTGTTTGATGGATTGGATCAAGGGATTGTCATTTCCAGTGAGTATGATGTCATCTACATAGATGAGTAAGGCAGTGAAAGAAGTACCTTTGGTGAGGGTGAAGAAGGAAGTATCTGCATAACTTTGATGAAATCCCATAGAAGAAAGGTAGTTAGCTTGGTGAACCATTTCCTGTTTGCCTGCTTGAGACCATACATAGATTTCTTGATCTTACAGACCATGTTTGGTGAGGTAGGAATGGTATATCCTTGAGGAAGAGACATGTAAACTTCCTCATGTAAGTCTCCATGGAGGAAGGCATTGTTGATGTCTAGTTGCTCAATAAACCAGCTTTTGTGTACAGCTACTGCAAGGAGAGCTCTGACTGAAACCATTTTGGCAACTGGGGCAAAAGTCTCCTTATAGTCTATGGCTTCCTTTTGGGTATAACCTTTTGCAACAAGCCTGGCCTTGTGCTTGTCTATGGTACCATCTGATTTGAACTTGATTCTATATACCCATTTACTGCCAATAGGCATCTTTCCTGGTGGTAGTGTAGTAACTTCCCATGTTGAGTTTGTTTCTAAAGCCTCTAGTTCCTTTTTCATTGCTTCTACCCACTTTGGATCTTTAGATGCTTGTGAATAATTGTGTGGCTCAGTGGCGGTGTTTATGTTGTGAATCAGATGTCTAGTGGATGGTGTGTGAATGTTGATGTAGTTAATGTAGTGAGTATAATGATGTTTTGTGATGTTATGAATGAGTGACTTTGGGAGAGTGCATTGATAGTTTGTTAATTTGATGGATGGTTGTTTAATTCTGGTGGATACCCTGTGTGGTGGTGGTGGTGCTTGAGGAGTGGTGGTATGGTGAGTGGCAGTGGAAATGGAAGGTGTGGTAGTATTAGGTGTGGGTAATGGATTGGGTAATGTAGTTGATGGTGTATCTATATGTGCTGAGTTTGATGGAGATGGATCAGTTATTGGTGAATTGTTGGTATTGATGTGAGTTGGTGAGTTTGTTGAGGATGTAAGTGGAGATGGATCAGTATCATTGGTGATTGTTGAGGGTGTAGGAAAAATAGGGAAATTGATTTGGTTAGGTGGAATGAGTGTTGGTGAATGAATGGTGTTGGGTGGTGAGTGAGCAAAGGGAAATTCAGTTTCATCAAAGAGTACATGTCTGCTAGTGATGAGTTTGTGTGTGTTGGGGTCATACAAAACATATCCTTTTTGTGTGAAGGAATAGCCAACTAGGATGGTAGGAATATATCTTGGATCAAGTTTGTCTGGACCATAATGGTGTACAAAGGCTCTGCATCCTATGACTCTGAGGTGATCAAGTGATGGTGGTTGATTATGTAAGAGTTCATATGGTGATTTGTGATGAATTGGTTTGGAAGGTAATCTGTTGATAAGGTAGGTGGCTGCAAGGATGCAGTATCCCCAGAAATGGTTTGGAAAGTGAGCTTGGTGTTTTATTGCCCTTGCAATCTCAAGTAATTTTCTGTGCTTTCTCTCTACTCTAGCATTTTACTGAGGGGTGTTGGGACATGATGTTTGGTGTAGAATACCATTAGTTTCAAAGTAATTTGAGAGAGAAGTATTGGTAAATTATGTACCATTATCACTTCTGATTGTTTTGATTGTTGTGTGAAAATGATTTTGAACATAAGCACAGAAAGTTTTGATATTTGAAGTGGTGTGAGTTTTCTTTGGCATTAAATAAGTCCAAATTGCTCTTGAGTGATCATCAACAATGGTGAGAAAGTATTTGCATTTGTTAACTGTGGGATGTTTATATGGGCCCCAAACATCAATGTGAATAAGATCAAACAAATGATTTGCATATGAAGTACTTGTATGAAATGGTAAAGCATGTTGTTTTGCCAAAGGGCATACATCACAAACTGAATTTGAATTACATTGATGAAAGTGATTTTATTTTCTTAAGTTCAGTAGTTGAGGAGTGACCAAGTCTGGAATGCCATAGAGCTGGATTGGTGTTAGTGTGGAGGATGGTTGATGAGCTGGTGTGGGTTGAAGGTGCTGGTGAGATGAAGTACAAGCCATCACAGAGGGTGCCATGTGCAATCCTCTTGTTCTGGTCCTGAAAAATGCAGTATGAAGCAGTTAAGGTGAGTGAAATAGATGTTCCATGTAGTAATTTGCTCACTGGGATGATGTTGTATGTGAATGTGGGAATGCAAAAAACATTATGTAGCGTGATGTTTGCATTGAGGGTGACTGATCCATAGGTTGTGACCTTGATTGTTTTGCCATCAGGAAGGGATACAAGGACTGGTGTAGTGAGTGTGTGAACATTGTGCATTAGAATGAGAGTGATTGAGATGTGGTCAGTTGCACCACTATCAATTATCCAAGCATCTTTAAGATCAGTAATGAGAGTTGCAATAAATTTAGGAATTTTAAGACTACTAGAAGAGAAGATACCTTGAAAGGGATTGCCTTGATTGTTTTGAAGCATGAGCAGCACCTGATTGAGTTGATTCTGCAGTTGATCCATTCTTGCTGATACATGATTATGTGGTTCCTCTTGAGTGTTTGAAGTAGAAAGTTGCTGTTTTGTGTCCTCCTATCCAGTTACCATGTTGACAGTCCTTGTGGTCCTTTGATTGGTGAATTTTGGTGTTTGTGATGGTTGGTATTTCCCATGAAGAGGATGACCTATTGGATATCCCACAATCTTGTAGCATTCCTCTTGCAGATGGCCTTCTTTACCATAGTTTCCACAGTAGATACCTTTCTTAAAAGTACTTTTCCTCTTTGAGTTGGTGCTTGTGGTTGTGCCAATGGTAGTGTTTGGGTGAAAATTGTTTCTCCTGTCTGAGTTTGGGTTTTGATGTGAGTGTCTTGGGTTAGCATAGGTGTTGTATCTTGGAGTAGAGCTTGTTTGTGGTCTTGAGTTGTTGGTGTAGGAATTGAGGATGGTAGAAGTCATTGACTTAGGAGCAGTTCCCTCTCTTTGTTTCTCTTCCTGCCTTACCATGGTGTATGCTTTTGCAGCTGATGGAAGAGGTTGCATCAAGAGAATTTGACCCCTAACATTTGAGTAGCCTTCATCCAACCCCATCAGAAATTGAATTAACCTCTTTCTTTGATCCCTTTCACCATTAATCCTCCCATTTTCACAATTACAACTGGAAATACACATGTAAGGTGCCTCCAGTGCATCATATTCATCCCATAACCCTTTTAGTTTATGATAGTACACTTCAACACTGGAATTGCTTTGCTTTAACTGAACCATGTCATTTTCCAGTTGAAAGATTCTATGACCATCAATTTGAGCATAATGTTCTTGTAATTCATTCCATAACTTTGACTCAGAGTTGATGAAATTCAAGTTGTTGCTTATTTGTTCACTCACCGTGTTCAAGATCCAAGAAATCAACATATCATTGTTTCTTTCCCAAATTGCTCTGAGATCAGACTCCATTAATGGTTCTGGATACTCTCCTATAATGATTTTCATCTTGTTCTTGGCATTGAGTGCTATTGTGATTGATATTCTCCAGGAACTGTAGTTATCTGATCCAGTGAGTTTCTTGGAGATGAGGATGAGTCCTGGATGATCTGTTTGATGTAGAAACAGTGGGTGGTTTGGTGTGATTTCAGCATCAGTAATTGTGGTGGTTGTTGCAGTTGAAGCAGTTGTGGTGGTGTTTGTTGTGGTTCCCGCCATTTTTTGAGTTTTCAAAAAAGTTGATTGAATTGTTGATTAAGTGATGATGTTGAGATGATTGATGATGATAAGAATGTTCCTGATGTTGTTTAGAGCATAAGGATGGTAATTTGATTGGATTTGGTGAGGTAAAAGATGATGAGTGGTGGTTGTTGTAGTGGTTTTGGGTTGTTATGGTGGTCGGAGTTTGTTAGAGATGGTAGAGTTAGTTAGAAGTGGTGGAGTTGGATGGTGGTTGGTGGTTGAACATGATCATTTGCTCTGATACCATATTGAAGTTTGGAGAATGAGAGAACTCATGCCATAAGGCGGGAAAAGTTGTTATTTCTCATCAGACTAAAATGAAGATACAATGCTCCATTTATAGAGCAAGAAGTCAAATAACAAAAGTCAAATTATACTACTACTACTTGTACAGTACAATTACTAAAGCTATAACATAGGCACTACTACTCTACATATATACATTGACATATTACATAACTCCACATTGAACTTGAGCCTTCTGATGAAGTTTTATCTTTGTTGGCTTGGTAGACTTTGACTGAGCTATGTTGCTGATATGATGGATTGAAGGACTTGAACTTGTGCCATTGTGTCCTCCTTTACATACACCCAACAGGTGATGTTTGTTTGTGAACTTTATGCGACTTACCGTTTAATGGGTTCATGGATTTTTTTTAGACAATCTCCAGTCAGCGACATGTTACTCTGTAATAATTTAAATTTTTCTAGAAGCAAAGACCATATATGATGATCCAGTCAGCGAAATGTTACTTTGAAAATGCCATAGTTAACTCGAGAATATTTGAAAATGCCATAGTTAACTCAAGAATATTTGTTAAGTTAATACTTCATAGAGATTGGTTGAGCAATCAAACTAACATAAATTTCTTGTGCTCTTCACAACAATGTCGTACTTTTAGTCTTTATATATGTTATTCTGTAACAAATTAAATATGTTAAAAACTGGGGCATATCATATATCATGAATATTTGATAGACTATTAGTTACAAAAGTATATTATTCCGTATTGAATAAAATTATTAAATGACTAAATGCAGATGCATACTTAGTAATTATAGTATATAGGAAATAAAGGAAAGAACAAAGGAGAGTCTCATAGAGATGCAGAATATTACAAGTTGCCTGGTTCTTTCTTTCTTGTTATGTTATCTTCTGCAAGCAACCGTAACCACCGGAAGCTTGACTTCAGGGCCAGACATTGATATCAGTAGGATTGCTGCTATACTTGATCAAACGTCGAGGGCTGGGAAAGAGGCCAAAGTGTCAATTGAGATGGCAATTCAACAAAATCACTCATTATTCAGTTGTATATATATCCTCGTAACAAGCACATCGCAGGTAAATTATCCACTTCTATTATAACTCTTTATAGCCGTACCGGCCAGTATGCTAACATGCTAGGAGATGTTAAAATGCAGCAAAAGAACTTATTAGTGAGCACAATGTGAAAGCCATATTGGGAGGTCATACATGGGAAGAAGCATCTCCTATAGCTGATGTTATAAGAACCATGGTCACAATATCTCCAAGTTTCTTTCATTAGCCACCACAACACCACTGCAAAGAACCGATAGATGACCATTTTTTCGTTCAAGCAGGTCCTACACAATCCACACAAATGAATGCAGTGGCTGCAATTTCGCAGTCATGGGGTGTGCGTCAAGTCACACTCATGTTTTTTGGGAAAAAGGGACAAAGCCCCGGCAAAAATATTAATCAAACAAACTATACAAACAACTATTTATGGACAACCCCATATTAGTAATAGTACCATGACATACCCAAAACATATGCTTTGGGAACATGGCAAGAAAAGATAAAGCACTACAATATCTAAACTTATTGCAAATCAAAAGGCAAAGAATACAATAGAGTTTCCAAAACATCACCATAGTCTTCGAAAACCACTCCAAACTAAGCACCATGAAGAATAGAAAGGAGCATTTCACCAAGAGAGATTACCTCCTTAAAAACCTTTCCAAGTAAAACCCAATGGGAAAAACATTGGAAAAGGAAAAACGAGTACAACTCTCTCTTAGTACTCCCATACCAAGTAGGACCAAAGTAATAAAAAGAATACAATACATAATCCACTTCATAATGCCAACAGACTTCAAATCATCCAACTTCAAACCAAGAAGAACCACAGAAGGAGATACATATGCAGAATCCTAGAAATCAGCTTCCAAGACCAGAGCAGCCAAAACCATTAGTCTTGAGTTAGCCCCATAAAATATAATCTACTACTAGAATGATACGTGCATAACAAGACCATGTCCAAAGTCTCCATCAATTACGCATACATGCACGTTTCATATTAAAGTAGTTAGTTACATGCATGAGTAAGTTACATGCATTATTTTAGGAAGATAGTAAACTGTTATTTTCATTTGCTAGTGGGTAGGTTAGTTTCTAAGTAGTTTTGTGTTTTTCTTTGGGCTATAAGTTGTAATCGTATGTATGAATGTAAGCAGAAAAGAAAATTGTGAAAAGTCTTTAGTTTCTCTTTTTATTTCTTGGAGTCTTGCCCGCTCTAAGGGCCTTATCAATCCGCTTCTTTTATCTATTTCTTGGAAGATTGACCATCTCAAATCGGTCTTCTATCATAGAACCAGTCCCTGATATCAAAACAACACCAAAACTTACACTTGACCTGGACCAAAAAACAGTCCAAACTATCAAAGTTGACCCAGACCAAATCAGACAAAATCAATTGCTCCCATTGCACTACCAAACACTCCATACTCGTAAAACCCTCTAAATAACAGACCCACCTTTTTTGCTCAGCCAAAAAATTATAACAGCAAACCAGGCTTCAACTGAGTAAAACAGGTAAGAAAGATAGCTAATAAAACCCTACCTAATGATCTTCACAGTTAACCACAAATAACAGTCCCACCATGAGATCATCAAAGTAACCAACACATAACCTTCAATATCACAGGCAACACTACACCACATCACAAATCCCTTACACCACCTGAACCAGCCAAAAAGAATATACATCATCTTGTATCTTTAGAGAGATTACTATCATTTCCCTGCAATACCTTAAATTTCCAGATCTCAGCAGCTTCCAAAGCTTGTTTAGAACTTTTGATCCTCAAACTTAGTAGCCTGAGAGTCACACTCATATTTGAGACCTCCTCATCTGCATCAACCATATCTCATCAATCTCAGGCATTTAGAAAAACAGATTGTGTTAGCTAGCCAATATCGTACCACTTAAAAATGGTTCATCCTCCGTGAATGAAGAGCTTGAGGTACTCAAGAGGCAACAAGGTCAAGTATTTGTTAGATATACCCTCTAAACCTTGGAGCTCTCCTGTTTCAAATAGCCAAGAAGAGGGTATCTATGGATCGCAACTAACCAAATCACAGATCTTTTTCATTCCATTAATACCGCCACGATTTCTTCATTTTAAGTTATGTCTGGAGTCAAAACCTACTTCCCCGATTACACCCCCGGATTTCCTAGATTTCAGAATTAGATTCCGTCATAAGTTTCGCTCTGATTATCCTGATGAAGACCAGGACGAACCTGGAATCTTTGATGTGCAATGAAATAATGCTGTTAAACTGTTAGAACAAAGTTCACCAGAAAAGTTTTTGGGTACAATTGTGATTATGAACGTGATAGGAAAGGGATATCACAGTGTGTCCTGGACCAAAGGATCAGGATTTTCAAAGACCATTGGAGATGATATATATGGACCAACCATTTACACCAATTCAATGGATAAAGTGGGCCATGCTCTGTGGCCGGTGCAGCCATGGTATGCTCATAGACAGCACAGGAATCTTGCTGAAAGTTCAAAGTACCGGATGAGGGTCGCCATTCCTTGTCACTCTCTTTTTAAGCATATCATGAGTGTGGAATTCCATCCAAAGAAGAATAAAACCGTGTTCAGTGGATTTGCAGTTTCCGTATTTGATGAAATGATGAAACAAGTGAGCATACCATATGATTGTTTTCCGTTCTATGGTTCTTATGATGAACTCGTAGAAACAAGACGTTCAAAGATAAGAACTTTTCACAATCTTACACTGAGTTTGCACACCTTATTATTTGAAACTCATTTTTTCTTGATTGTGAGCAGGAGTTTGATGCAGTGGCGGGTGATGTAACGATTGCATCAACAAGATACAAGTTTGCAGATTTCACACAGCCATACACTGATCGGGTTTGGAATGAATGTACCCGTCAGATCAACACTAGCTAACGAGGAATGGGTGTTCGTGAAGCCTTTCACAACAGACATGTGGTGGTTTATAGCAGAAATCACCATTGACAATGGCTTCATAATCTGGTTGATTGAACGGGACCATTATGAGGATCTTCGAGGGTCTGTTATAACGCAAATTGGGATCGTCATTTGGCTTTCATTTACGACGCCCTTCACTTTACGAGGTGATAAACTGCATAGTAATTTGTCAAGAATGGCAGTGGCAGTGTGGCTGTTTGTGGCACTAGTCATTACACAAAGTTATACGGTTAGCTTGGCAAGCATGCTCATGGCTCAAAGGCTTGAACCAGCAATAACCAGCATTGAGATGCTTAGAAACATGAATGCTACTGTGGGATACTGCAATGGGTCGTTTTTAAATTACTACCTGAAAGATGTTTTAGGTTTTAAGTCAGTAAAGATCAACAGCTATACCTCAACCAGTCAATATGCTGAGGCATTATATAGTGGTGAAATTGCAGCTATATTTCTTGAAGTCCCTGCAGCTAAATTGTTTCTAGCTCAGTACTGCAAGAGTTTCATCAGAACCGGAGAGACATTTAAAGTTGGAGGTTTTGGATTTGTAAGTCCTCTTGTTCCAAATTAGTCGCGATATATTTTAATGTTCAAGGTCAAAACATAGCTATTCGAACTGGGGACTGATACATTTTGCCACTACTTCAACATCATATCGCATTTAATAAGTTGAGAGTTAACTTACAAGCAAAACACATTGACGCAATCTAATGTGTAATTCAGGTTAGGTGACCGGGCGACCCATTTACGACCTGGACCCGTTTGACCTAACCCTGACCCGTCATGTCACTAATATTATCATATGCAGGCATTTCCTAGGGGGGTTTGCCAGACTATCAGACGCAGACAAGGCACTGATGAACATATCAGAAAGTGGAAAACTCAAAGAACTCGAAGACACCTTTTTGAACTCTGAGAAATGTGTGGACAAAGAAACTTCTCCTGATGAAAACAATAGGCTTAGTCCTCACAGCTTTCGGGTACTATTCAAGTTAACTGTGCGGACATCAACGGTCGCACTCACCATCTACAGCGTCATCAACATTAGAGAGCAAAAGAAATCTAATCAAGAACACACAAATCTCTTCAAAGTGACCAACATTAATCAAAGATTGGTAACATTGGTATAGTCAATTTAGAAAGTGCTAGACACGCTCAGAACATCGATCACTGAGCTCAAGATGACACATGATTCACAGCAGCACAAGAAAGCACCTAAATATATATTATGATCTTGTGAATTCTATGATCGTATGCGTATTGCTAATTCTTAGTAAGAAATATTCTACACATGTTGAATTTCATAATTACACAAAAGCCAGACAATATACAGTTTTATGTATTATATCTGAAACACAACGATTCCTTATATACATAGTCAAGTATCTGGTGTAATACCACTGGAGAGAAGTGCGACCTTTCGCTACATACATGTGAGTTCTAATCCTTACATAAATGTTACAACAAATGATAACTACAAGTTTCTTCGTTCGACAAAAGAAAAACATTCTCCACATCTACATCCACCTTAGCACATCATTTCATAAGTATTTACAAGATTCAACTTCTATTGTTCAATGGTTTTATAATTTCTACTAATGCATTGCAAAAACTTAATGCTTACCTCAAAACCGGCTCTGAATTTTCCTTGATTCTTGCAAGACTTTTTCCTCTTCTGATTTGAGAGTTTAAGCGAAAAGATCTACCATCTTAATCAAAAAGTGAGTATTTCTTGGGCTAACTTAAATATCCAAATTACTTCGCACATACTAAACTTATATATCCAACCCCAGCTCAACAAAATATGTCAAACTACACTCTATACATCATCTACACCAGTTTCTAACTTTCTATGTTACTCATCATATTTCTGAAATAAATGAACTTGAGCTGTTACAATGGTTACATGTTACAAGTCAAATCCTGAGTGGTCGTGGTATATAATGACTAGACTCTAAATCATTTCAAGTGCATTGGGACTTTTAGGACTATCCACATCACTAACTTTCCTAGACAACTGTTTCCTACGATGTAAATAATTTTTCTTAAACTCGGTTATAATGGTGATGAAACATCTCCATTCAATTTGGCAATGATTTCGTAAGCTAATAATGCAATAAATGGCAAGAGAAATTGTCGATGTGCCACCTGTTAAAACGAAAAGTGACCAAAAGCTACTAAGACCCAAACTTTCGTATTCATCATGGGCTGAATCCTGGTCCACGCACTGCTCAGAACCAAGCATTTTTTTCTCTATTTCTCGGAGAGTGCCACTTTCAGACACATTTAGTAGTGCCTTTGTAAAATCAGCAAGCATTGGAGAGCCTTTTGGAAGTACCTGCAGGAAGAGGTACAGCTAGTAAGTCACATAACTCAAATGATTGATGGATCCATAATTTAAGAAACTTACGAATGCAAATCCTCCATCTCCAAATGTAGGCCCGGCCGTGGTGAAGCTCCTGCAGTACTTAGCAAAAAATAACTTGGTGAAAGGAGCCTCGAGAAAAACTGCTGATATTTCTCTCACTACAAGAAAAAGGTCTTTTAGTGACACTTTTTATGATGACACATATAAAAAGTGTAAGCAAAAGTCCACATTTCCTTACACTTTAAAAAAAAATGTGAGCATAGTTTAAGTTTTATCTACACGTTTTGACAAGTGTAGGCAAATGTGTAATTTTTACTTACATATTATAAAAAGTGTAAGGAGATATAAAGTTTTACTTACACTATTTGTAAAGTATGAGTAAAAGTCTAGTGTTTTACTCACACTTTTTAAAAGGTGTGGGCAAAACTATAATTTTACCTACTCTTTATAAGAAGTGCGAGTAAAAGTATTTTTTTACTTTACTTATATAAAGGAGAGAGCAAAAGTCTAAGTTTGTACTTACATTTTTTAATAAGTGTGAGTAAATGTATTCTTTTACCTACACTTTTTTGTAAGTGTGAGCAAATGTACCGTTTTACTTAGTGGTGAGTAAAACCGCCAGAAAATCGAATCGAACCGAAAAACCGAACCAATGTTACTTGGTTCGGTTTTCTGCTTAACATATTTATTGTTTTTGAATCTGGTTTGGCTCGGTTCGGGTGAAAACAAAAAAAATACACCTAAACCATCTATATCGAACCAGTTCGGTTCGGGTTAGATTTTGGTTTGACCCGGTTCACTTTAGTTCGATTCTCAGTTCATGTTTTTTTCAAAATCGGTTTTTAATTCGGTTCGGTTTTAACCCAATTCTCGGCACTAGTTTTACTACACTTAAAAAAATATGAATATATGTTTTGTCTATAGTTTAAAACTATACATCATTTAACTCTAATTACCTTTTAACATAATTTAAAAATATATTTTATAAAAATCCAAACATAACACAAAACACAAATCATTTACCATATCTGATATGTCTCGTACAAATCATTTAACTAAAACCATTTTACTGAAAATCATTTACCATATAACAGCCCCAAAATACACACAAACGTTTAAACTCACAAAATCATTTACCTCCTCATGTTTAAATACATTGAAAATCATTTACCTCCTCATCATTTACCAAACGTCTCACCTGATTAACAAACCGCTCACTCAGGTATTCGTTGTTAGTTAAATACATTGAAATTGTGGTGTTTAATTTGTGAATTTGAACTGATATTTAGTTGAATTTAGTTACATGTATTTAGTTGTGATTTGTTGAATCTGAAGTCTAAAATTGTTGTGTTATTGGTTGCATATAAGGTGTTTGATGAATTGCCTAACTCAAATTAGTTATAATTGATAATATGAATCTGATGCATGTAACGTGTTTGATGAATTGCCTAAATCAAATTAGTTATAATTGATAGATGAATCTGATGCATGTAAGGTGTTTGATGAATTGCCTAACTCAACTAAACATATCCCTTCACCGAGAAGGACTGGTATGACATCAAATCCCCATCATTGTTCACCACCAGAAATGTTGGCAAGACCCTTGTTTCTCGGACTCAAGGTACCAAGGTGAGCTTCTTTTTATGCTGATAATTCATAGTTTCATTGTTTTGTATTTGTCATTGAATGATTTCGTTTTACTACGCAAGTCATTAGACTTTTGCGTGAGTTTTTTTTGTGAAAAATTGTTATTTTTATGACATCCAAATACGAAATAAATATTGTTACCAAGTTTAATGACTAAAATTACATGTAATTTCTCGAATAATCAGTTTGGAACCTGAGATAACCCCATTTTTTGTCTTTGGTTTGTCTATTTCAAGCTCTTTTTAATTAACATTTTTACACGTGCATCGAGGGCCGGTCATGGCTATGGGCAGGCCGGGCATTGGCAACGGCCCAGGGCATCATACAAACATGGGGCATCAAAATATTGGTGTTGTGCAGGGCCAAATTTGAGCAGAAGGCAGATTTACTTCGTTTTTTTACGTAAATGTTGATGTGAATGTACTCTAAAACTTTATTACTTGATTTTAACATAATAAAAGTGAAGCAGCCTAACTTTAGGAGATTAGAAAGAAAGAAAATAAAAACAGAGGAGCCGCAAAGGAGCACGTGAAGAAGATGATGCATTTGTATAATTTTCATTTCTCACCCAAATGTTTAATGGCTTTTCATTTTTTTGTTGGAACCAATGCTATTATCTTGTAATGTCGGATCCAATCATTCTATTTTTTTGTTGGAACCAATGCTAAAGTTAAAATCATGATGTTAAACAAAAGGTGTTCATAGAAAAATTGTAGTTAATATTTGTTTACTTCTAAGAGAGCACGGTGCCATATCCATGTTATAGGGCACATACGCGTACTTATCACGTGCGTTATCCGGCTTTTATTTTTTTGAGTGAGTGGTGTAATATTGATGGTGTGTTATAGGAATTTTACTAGGAAGGTGTTTATGTTATTGTAGTGTTATAGGGTATATGTGCAGGTGGCGTGCCTTATAAGGCACCACTACGCCTAGCTCTCTAACCCGACTTTACCTGTTGACTAGTTAATTCATTGATTTTAGACGCTAATATGCGGCTTTTGTTTGTAACTAAACCTTTTAAAAATTGTTTATTAGGGGCATTTAGCTATCACCTCACCCAGGGCAGCAAAAGGCTCAGGACCGGCCCTGCGTGCATCTGTTAACTCGCCTTAAAGTTTATTTTGACATTGTATATCTGTGTTGATGTGAGTCAGATAGAGTTCAATCCCCCTCCTGCGTAGAAAATAAGTTTTGTTCCCACATTTATGCTAGCTTATGATTTAAACAACTAAATTTAAGTGATGTTAACTAACTTTTGGGTAAGACAAGAATCTTTGTTTATTTGTATTTGTTTTGGGACAAACCGCATTGAATGATTAACTGTATTAACTTGGCTTGCAAATCTCTTTCCAGGGAATGGACTTCACCATTGACAAGTTGAGGTCGCTTGTTAAGAAGTGGCAATCTTTGATTGAGGCACACCTCGATGTTAAGACAACTGACAACTACACGTTGAGAATGTTCTGCGTTGGATTCACAAAGAAGCGTGCCAACCAGGTGAAGAGGACTTGCTATGCTCAATCTAGCCAAATCCGTCAGGTATTATCTCTTCTTGAATTGATGAGTATGTTATGTGTGTTTTACTTTTGAGTAGCTGATAAGTTATAAGTTAATCACTTATTCACAAAGTAAGCAGGGTAGCATTTCTTTCTTACATATATTTTAGTATATAGGTGTTTGTGGCATGCACTTATAGATATTGTTTTTGCTAACAACTTTATGTTTATTACTGGAACTTTCAATATCCATTGCTATCACTTTTACGTTTATATGATAGAGCTTCAGTGGATCTAATGTGGTAAGTAATATCGATCAAGATTGCTAACAGTTTTATGTTTTCTTCACTAATCTGGACAGAATGAAAAGGATACTCATATTTTCTTCAAAGGAAGTGGAACAACATGCAGGATCTGCAACCATCTACAACTCAAGCGGCTGATACTTCTTCTCAACGGAGCCATTATGAAATTGTTGGAAAACCTTCTCAACAAGGTATTTTCGAAATGATGGGTTGATTAAAAGTGGGACAAAAAGGAATTTGTTATGCTCTGTTTACGCATTAGTGTGTTTTAATAGTTTTAAGTTAAAAACATTACAGGAACATGCTCTGTAAAGTCTACAAACTAGCGTTTTTAGTTTGATCTGTATCATCAACTGCATATCATGCTCTGTTTACACACCAACGCGTTTCAATAGTTATAAGGATACACGTGATATGCCTTTTAGTTACGGTATTTTTCAAACAAGTTTGATCCTTACGATGCAGCGAGTACACCTCTATACCAAACAGCTACATACAAGCAGGTTACAGCTCAAATGAGTGTTTCTTACACCATTTCTTGTTGGCCTTTAAAAAAAAACTCTTGTTGCAATTAACAACGTACAATTTATTTAACAGTCTTTATAGGATTATATCTAAACTGTTTTTGTATTTGTACTTTTTCAGCCATCAGCAACTCCATATGGCCCTTACGATTACACTAGGGGTGGGAATCCTATACGTGATGTGCTTGAAAGGTATTACTTATGAGGTGATCATAATGAAATTTCCGTTTATTAAACTTTGTTATTGCAGCTTTTTATAGATTAATATTCTCATTTGCATGTGGTCAGTCTCATGGCAAAGCTTGATAAAGCAGATCAAGTTTGATAAATTCATCAGACTTATCAAGTAATTGGAAAACATGGAAGCATGAACTTAAGAAAAGTTCATATGATTCAAGTTTGACAGTGGATGAAATCGTGGCATTACAAACTGACGATAAAGTGGATATAGGTCAATTCAGGACACTAGTTGCTAGTTGGTTCACTAAAAAAAAACAGGTTCATGAACATCATGATTGCTTATTTCTAAAATCTGATTTTTATTAGAATAATTTTCGAACTTCACAAGTGGATAAGTGTTACCTTTGCTTAATTTACAGGTGGAAGGTGGAAGCAGAGAATAAGAAAAGAAATCGCTTAAAGTTGGATGAGCCTCACGCCACAGGGAGAAAATGATCTCTGTATGATGTTTCTGTATGACTAGACCTCTGAGATATGCCATTTACGTTATATACAAAACATGCCCTTTACGTCATATGATGTTTCTGTATGATTTCCATGATTCTGTACATGATTTCTGTGTATGATGTTTCTGTATGATTTCTGTACATGAAAGTAATTCTGATTTGGAAGTTCTGTATGGAAGTCGGGTTCTGGAAGTTCGGGTTCTGGAAGTTCGGGTTCGGGAAGTTCAGGTTCTGGAAGTTCGGATTTGTGTTTGCAAAAGTATGATTGTGCATTACTGACACAAACTTGGTGTAGACAAAGATCTAAACATGTATAGACACATTATGTGTCAGCATAGGTGTGTCACCATAGACTTTTACCGTCGGAACTTCTGCTGACACTTATTATATGTGAAGGAGAAGCTAATTTATCTTTGGTGACACTTTTTTACACTTTTTCTGACACTTTTTGTCTGTCAGCAAATGCATTATTTCTTGTAGTGTCTGCTCCGAAGGGCATGAGCATATCCTTCTGGAGATTTGAAACTTCTTATGTTGTCAAGCTTGAAACCCAAGACATCCACCAAATAACTAGCGACATGGGCTCCTTTTCCATACCCCACAACTGCATTTGAATTTTTGAGGGTCTCATAGTCTGTTACTTTAGGTATCAGCCTTCTAACAGTGAGCATGCTGGTGAGACTAGCAGTGTAACACTGACCAATGATTATTGCAGCAAAGAGCCATGCCACAGCCGTCATTCTTGTCAAATTGCTATGAAGTTCATCACCTAAGGGTTTACAGCAGTGTTACATGATTATGTTGATAACAGGATAAGAATTCTCTTCATGGTGTTATAAGAAACACGTAAAACTAACCATTTGTGAAAAACATTCTCGTGAAGGCTAAAGTGAGAAGAATTCCAGTTTGATTAAACGCGGACCCTCGAAGTTCAGGACTATGTTTTCGCTCAATTAGCCATACTACCAAGCCGGTATAAATATTGACCACAATTGTTAAAGCCCACATTCCTAATGTGAATGGCTTCACAAATAGCCACTGTCCATGGTATGGAGTAACAGGTACTACCATCACCAGCCCTGTTTCTGTGTATGGATGTGTGAACTCAGCATACTGATATCGCCTGGACACAACTGAAACGTCACCAACTACTGCATCAAACTTCTGCCAAAATATATGCAAAGATTCAAGTAAGAAGTATAACATGAAAAAAGAAAACCACACAACATAGCAGGGCCTGAGCTTAGATATTATATAAGATCTCTAAATGGTGACTCTATACCTTCAGATACACTTGCTCCACCAGGTCATCATATTTTCCAGTGTAGGGGTAAAATTCATAAGGCACATAATATGGCAAGCGTTTGACGGTTTCTTTGAAAAGCTCAATTGAATATCCAGTGTAAGTGAAATTTGGAATCCTTTCATCATATTTCACTTCCACAAACTGTTTAAACATGGCCATGGTTGGCACACCAACTCGCAAAGGCTTTACACTCGTAGGAATAGCCCATCCTCTTGGAGCATCCAATGGCCTCCCAGGCCAAAAAATGTGGCCTAAATATCCCAAAGAGGTGTCATAAGTAGCCCTATCATCAATAACCTCTGAAAAACCAAGTCCTTCTGACCAGAACCCAACTTCTCTATAGTATTTTCCTATAGTATTAATAATTTGAAACATACGTGACGGAGCTTGTTTCCGGTCAATATAATTAACTTCACCGCTGATGCCTGCTAAAGATATGGAAGAAACCATATCCAGTAGCTTTTGCTCACTCATGTTCCTTTCACTCAATGCTAAAGCCACAATCCATGTAGCATCGTAAGCTTGCACTGCAAAAATCCCAGGCATGTTTTTTTCTTCTTCAGGATGCTGAATCTTAAAGTTTGTCAGGAAGTTTGTGCTAAAATCATGAAAATGTGAGCCAGTATCCAAGAAGAAACTACCAAGTCCCACAACACCTTCCATCATGGAAAATGTAGAGGAATCCACGGTGTGCAAAAGATCTGTTATTAAATTGGTTGTAATCCAAACATAACCTTTTTCCATCATCCCGATGGTTTTTGCATTTTGAAACAGGCGGATACCCGTTCCCAAAGAAGCATGAACCAGAAACACTCTGCATTGCTCTGTATTAATCCGTTCAAGTTCTTCCAACAATGACGAAGAAGAAGCTAAAGGTGAGAGCTTTACGATATTGCTTATTTCTACATCAGTTTCTTTGATGGCTTCCATGAGATGAGGGATGACTTGAGCGGATGCTGAATTAATATCCTCGTATATGAAAGTAAAGCGACTCCACCCATAAGACCCGAGAATAGCAACGAAAGCTTTCATTTGAGAAAACTGGGAAGGTGACGCTTGAACAAGTAATGGTAAACGATCTAATGCCCATTGAGGAACTGAGTCAAGAAGAGAAAAGGTTGGAATTTGAGCTTCACCACCAATCTCTCCTACTGCAAGTACTTCTTCCAAGGTATGTAGACCCAAAATCGCCTCCACTTTATGTATATCAATAAGATTGGTGGCTGCAATTCGACCAAGTCTATACGTTGTTATCTGTCTGCACATATTATAAACGAAGGAATAGAAAAAAGCAAGTGGACAAAGATACGCATTAGATATGTCTCCACATAACTACTAAAACAAGTTATATTAATTCGCAAGATGATAATCTTAATGTTAAAACAATCAATGACCCCTCATAACACTTTACTAAACCAAATCTTTGGTGTACTGAAACAAAAGCATTAATCTGTTAATGTAGTCTAGACAACGCTTCTTTTATATATCTAATGTTTGTGGGCTAACCTCGACTTAATTTTTTTTTAAAGAATCATGTCCGCCAATTATTTTGAAATTAATCTAGAATTATTATAATACACAGCCTCTTTAACTCCAAATATATCCAAGAAAAACTATAGATCCAAGAAACATCATACTTCATTTTACTATAGTAGTAGTTGATATTGTTAGGTTAAGGGCAACTAAATAAAGAAGTAGTCAAACTGTAACAGCGCATCCCACATTGATAGATTATGATATGTTTGAGTCCCAAAGAAGCTAAGTAATGGGCTACTAGTACCCATCCACCATGGCTTTTAGTTGAACCTCAATGGTATCCTAGTAGTTCATTGCTTTCGGCTTTTGGAGGCACTACAAATAGTAGCAGAGCCATAGCCTCTCGGAGTGTGAGGACGTGCGGCTCATGCATCTCCACGGGTACGGATCCTGGTTATGTCTAAGCGTGACAAGGACTAAGAGGGAGAGTTTGTAACAACTCATCCCACATTGATATATTTATGGTATGTTTGAGTCCCTAATAAGCTTTATGTGATGATCTACTACTGGTACCCTTATGAGTAATTCATCTCTTTCGGCTTTGAGAGGTGTTACAGATAGCTATCCCCACAGAGTGTTACAGCACGCGGCTCGTGCATCTCAACGAGTATGGATCCTTGTTATGTCCAAGTGATGACCTACTAGTACCTAGGTACTGGCCTTTCGCATATTCTATTGCTTTCAGCTTTAATTTAGGGGGAGATACAAATGCTACCGGTTATGATTAGGCATCATAAGGACGCCATGTGTTTAAGTATAACCCGTTCTATGAGTGTTTAAGTGGGAGAGTTTGTGACAACACATCCTACATCCATAGATTATGATATGTTTAAGTCCCTAGCTAGTACTCTTTCATCATGGGTTTTAGTTGAACTGAAAGGGTATCCGAGTAGTCAATTGGTTTTAGCTTTAGGAGGCGTTACACAACATAAACACAAAGAACTTACACATTTGAGATGTGATTGCCTACGCCTACTATACGTTAAGGGAAATAATGTAGATATACTATTATTCCATAGAGTTAGGAGGGGAAAAAAAGCTGAGAAGGGTGAGAAGAGATGAAGCTATAAAAGTAAATTTATCTCTCTTTAAAAAATTTCTTTCTCATTTTTGTTTTTCTTGTCATCAGATCCCTTCCCTTATTCTATATACAAAATTGTGTTCGTAACAAAGTTCTGATAAATATCAAACAGAGAATCAGACATACCATTGAGAATAAGACCTCTGCATATGTAGTCATCATTCTCCCATTTGCTCCTCCTCCTGATCTGCTCCACAGTAGCATCATCACCATCATCAGGAATAGGTGTGGTTAGCACATACACCACACTCATGCTTGACAGCAAGAAGTGCATCTTCTTCTGCCACCTCCTAAAGTCCACCCCTTCAAACTTATCAAGCTTGGCAAAGTTAGAAGCCATATGTTTCATTGCAACAGTTGCCATTGATTATCACAAAATAGTTTACTTTGATTGTTGGTGTGTAGATCCCAGAACAGGGTTAAGACAATCAATGACAGTAGCAATACCACTAGGTGGTTACCGGATATCACTTGGAATCGTGTGATCACTTTCCAAAGTAAACTATTCGACCATAATGCATGGGTTACAAGAATATCTACTTGGGATAAGACCAAATGCAGTTATAGAATTAGGCACAATTCAATAACCCTTGCGCTTATAAGTGTTAATCGTTTTCTGTATGTCCTTCATGCATAATCAGATCTCCTATTTATAGGAGGTTACTCTTAGCTAGTCCAATAGAATTATGAGTATTAATCGGTCCATTAATAGCCTCATAATTATCCCCATTATAGCCGTTAGTGGTTACATGACCAATTAAACGTGGTCATTAAGCAGTTGTAACTGCCATTTAGCAGTACTTTAACACTAGCAGTACTTTAACACTAGCAGTACTTTCATACCATTAGCAGTACTTTCACAGTGCTATCGGTGGATACACCGGTGGAATCCACAAGCTTTAGTGGAAACACTGCTTATCAGTGGAAACCACAAGCAGTACTTTCCACAAGCAGTACTTTCTACTAGCACTACCAATACAAACCACTACAAGAGTCAGGGTGTTCATGGACCTTATGGGTGTACACTCCGTACCTCCTAACCCATTACAAGGTGTGAACTAATCCCACAAGTGCACTAAATTTTCCAACAATCCTCCCCAAATTTAGTTCACTTCCTTTGCATGAAAAATAAACATCAAGCAAAACATGTGCATAAACGAAAATGTCCTGAGGATTGAATTTCCATCTTAGTAAATTACACGTTCAAATATTCGAGAATCAGGGGTGTTCTAAGAATTGAACCCTTCAACCCATTTGAATACTGAAGATAAAATACACACAAGTTTTCAAACACTTATCAGCTCCCGACACTATACAAGCCATGTGTCCATATCCAAATTCATAAATGTTGTAAAAGCTAAAAGTCCAAAGCTTCCCTGGCGGCAAAACTTCAATATTTACATAGGTGGTTCCTCTTTAGTCATGCTCCTGCCAAGCACTTTTTCAAAGAAAATTAACCATTAAGAAGTAAAGACTTCATCCTCCTTTCAGGAGCACAACCTTGGGATGTAAATAAAAACATGTGCTCCAGTCCTGAATGTTCACTTTCCACATTGAACTCATCTCCTAAGTTTCCTCGGGAGGGAGTTGGGTGTCCTAGCATTCAGTGACTAAGTTGGACTTAAACCCATCCCTTTAGCAGACTTTATAACCAAGTCTCTAGCCACACCCTTCGTCAAGTGATCAGCTAAGTTCGGTTGAGATCTCACAAACTCTATAGATACCACCCCATTCATGATAAGCTCACGAATCATGCTATGTCTGACACCTAAGTGTCTAGACTTACCATTGTACATCTGGCTATAAGCCTTAGCCAATGTAGCTGCACTATCACAACGGATAGAAATAGGTGCTATAGGTTTAGGCCATAATGGAATCTTAAGAAGCAAGTTTTTCAACCATTCAGCTTCTTTTCCAGCAGCTGCTAAAGCCACAAATTCATATTCCATTGTTGAACTGGTGATGCAAGTTTTTTTCTTGGATGCCCAAGAAATTGCACCTCCACCAAGTAGGAATACCCAGCCACTGGTAGACGAATTGTCTTCAGTGTTACTAATCCAACTTGCATCAGTGTAACCTTCCAACACTGATGGGTAACCAGTATATGAGAGAATATAATCCATAGTTCTCTTCAAATACTTCAGTACCCTTTGAACTGCTTGCCAGTGATGAGCACTAGGATTACTAGTATACGTACTCAATTTTCCCACTGCAAAACCAATATCAGGTCTTGTACAAGTCATGGCATACATCAAGCACCCAATTACCCTAGAATACTCAAGTTGAGATACGCTTGCCTTTATTAGGCATTAGTTTCTCACAAGTATCCATAGGTGTACTCACTGGAGTACAATCAAAGTAATTGAATTTCCTCATTACCTTCTCAATATAATGAGACTGAGAGATAGAAATTCTTTTACTTTCATGTTTAATCCTTATACCAAGGATAACATCACCCCATGTCCTTCATGGAGAACCTTGATGACAAAAATTCCTTTGTCAAGTCAACTTGATTTTGGTCAGTGCCAAAGATCAACATGTCATCAACATATAGACAAATGATGACTCCTTTACCAAATTCATCAAATTTGCTATATACATTTGTCACTTGGTTAAGAACATAACCACTAGACAAAACCAGTTCATCAAACTTTTGATGCCATTGCTTAGGTGCCTGCTTAAGTCCATAAAGAGACTTAATCAGTTTACACACCTTGTTTTCATTGCCAGGCAAGATGAAGCCCTGAGGTTGGCTCATATAAACCTCCTCTTCCAATTCACCATTCAAGAAAGCTGTCTTCACATCCATCTGATGAATAATCAGATTGTAAATAGATGCCATAGCAATCAACAGTCTTATGGTACTGATACGAGCCACAGGGCATAAGTATCAAAATAGTCTATCCCTGACTTTTGTTTAAAGCCCTGAATAACTAGTCTAGCCTTGAACTTTTCAATAGTTCCATCTACCTTCATTTTCTTCTTGAAAATCCATTTGCAACCCAAAGGTTTGCAACCAGGTGGTAGATCAACCAACACCCAAGTGTTGTTCCCCATGATGGAATCCATCTAATCATTGATTGCTTCTTTCCAGAAAGCAATATCCTGGGACTTCATTGCTTCTTCAAATGTCTTGGGATCATCCTTAACAATGAAGCAATAGGAGTATTGGTCTGAGACCTCATTCCTTGTTCCTTCAACTAAGTATAGTTGAAACTCAGGTCCAAATGACTTTGGAGTCCTGTCCCTTTGCTCTTCCTGAGCATAAGTTCAGTTGTTGAACCACAACCTCATCGGGACCATGATGGTTCATCATCGGGGACCTCGATACACCAGTGTCATGAGTCTCATTAGGAATCCTCTGACTTGGTCTAGGGACTGATGAGAATCTATTCTCATCAAAGTTTGCATCCCTTGATTCAATTATAGAGTTAACTGAAACATATTCATTAGGTTCAATAACATAGAACCTATAATCCTTGGAATGCTCAGCAAATCCAACAAAGATGCAGTCAATGCCTCTTTCACCCAAAGTCTTCAACTTTGGATCAAGGAGTCTTACAACAGCCCTACAACCCCAAACCTTGAGATAGTTCAGGTTGGGTTTCCTTTTAGTCCAGAGTTCATAAGGGGTAACCTTGTTCCTTTTGTTGGGAACCATATTTAATAAAGAGCAAGCTGTTAACATAGCTTCACCCCAGAACCCTTGACTCAGTCCTGAAAAGGACAACATGGAATTAACCATCTCCTTCAGCACCTTGTTTTTCCTTTCAGAAATACCATTTTGCTGAGGAGTATAAGGGGCAGTCGTTTCATGGATTATACCAACAAACTAAAAATACAGAGTATCCATGTACTCACCTCCCCTATCAGTCCTTAATCTTTTGATCAAAGACCCAAGTTGTAATTCAACTTCAGTTTTAAACACTTTGAATTTATCTAATGCTTCATCCTTGGTATGTAATAAATAGACATAACAAAATCTAGAAGCATCATCAATAAATGTCACAAAGTACTTCTTATTCCCCAAAGAGGGAGTGGCATGCAAATCACACAGATCACTGTGAATAAGCTCCAAGAGATTAGTCTCACGACTAACACCCTGAAAAGGTTTCTTGGTAATCTTGGTCAACATGCAAGTTTTACACTTTTCAGTGTCCATGTCAAAGGCTGGGATCAACCCATCCTTAGACATATCTTGCAACCTTTTATAATGAACATGGCCAAGTCTAGCATGCCACAGGGTAGAGACAGTCTGGTCAGTGGTGGTCACACAGGGTGAATTTACACTATAAGTGGAAATAAATGCACTTTCAGTGGAAATATTAAGCCTGAACATTTGATTACGTAAATAACCAAAACCAATAAAAACACCATGCTTAGAAAGCACAAATTTATCAGACTCAATAACTTGTTTATAACCATGATTATTCAAAATACTACTTGAAACCAAGTTTTTCCTAATATCAGGAACATGAATAACATCAAACAAAGTTACAATCTTTCCGGAACTAAACCTAAGATCTACACAACCACGACCATGCACCAAGGTTGTTGACTCATTTCCCATGTGAAGAATAGAACCATCATTCAGTGACTCATAAGTCTTGAACCACTTCTATCTTTACACACATGAACTGTTGCACCGAGTCAACCCACCACGCAATATCATCATCCGCACATAAAAGATTGAGATAGATATGTAACATAATAAATCGAAAGACTTATTAAACATATTCTGACCTTTCAATGAGTTGGCTGAACCACCACTCCCTGAACCATTAGTGCCTGATCCATTGGCTTTACCACCAACTTTAACACCCTTGCAGTCCCTTTTAATGTGACCGGTTTTGCCACATTTCCAACAAGTAGGTGTTGCCTTCTTGTTAGGATCTGCCCTTGTTATCATGAAATTTGCGTTTGCCTTTGTTGTCATTGTACCTGGTGGAGTTATTATGCTCCACCATATTGACAACAGATGCACCAGTAGCATTGCTACTCTTTGGCTTGTCATTATCCTGCACCTTGAGAGATTCCTCAATGCGCGGATGACGCCAACTCAACCAGAGTTATCTCCTCTTTCTTATGTTTCAAGGTATGCTTGAAATCTTTCCAAGAAGGAGGAGTTTGTCAATGACACAAGAGACTTTAATGGCCTCATCCATGTTCATATTGTGTTGTGTAAACCTTCCAAGTATTCCAAGAAGTTCATTGTATTGTTCCATAACGGTCTTGAATCAATCATTTTGTAATTTGTGAAATTACTAACAAGGAACTTCTTACTTGATGCATCCTCAGCCATATATTTGGCATCCAAGGAATCCCATAGTTCTTTGGAAGATTCAAAGTTCTGATAAATATCAAACAGAGAATCAGACATACCATTGAGAATAAGACCTCTGCATATGTAGTCATCATTCTCCCATTTGCTCCTCCTCCTGATCTGCTCCACTGTAGCATCATCACCATCATCAGGAATAGGTGTGGTTAGCACATACACCACACTCATGCTTGACAGCAAGAAGTGCATCTTCTTCTGCCACCTCCTAAAGTCCACCCCTTCAAACTTATCAAGCTTGACAAAGTTTGAAGCCATATGTTTCATTGCAGCAGTTGCCATTGATTATCACAAAATAGTTTACTTTGATTGTTGGTGTGTAGATCCCAGAACAGGGTTAAGACAATCAATGACAGTAGCAATACCACTAGGTGGTTACCGGATATCACTTGGAATCGTGTGATCACTTTCCAAAGTAAACTATTCGACCCTAATGCCTGGGTTACAAGAATATCTACTTGGGATAAGACCAAATGCAGTTATAGAATTAGGCACAATTCAATAACCCTTGCGCTTATAAGTGTTAATCGTTTTCTGTATGTCCTTCATGCATAATCAGATCTCCTATTTATAGGATGTTACTCTTAGCTAGTCCAATAGAATTATGAGTATTAATCGGTCCATTAATAGCCTCATAATTATCCCCATTATAGCCGTTAGTGGTTACATGACCAATTAAACGTGGTCATTAAGCAGTTGTAACTGCCATTTAGCAGTACTTTAACACTAGCAATATTTTCATACCATTAGCAGTACTTTCACAGTGCTATCGATTGGATACAGCTGCTTGGGAATCCACAAGCTTCAGTGGAAAACACAAGCTTCGATTGGCTTAAACATCGCTTATCAAACCACAAGTAGTACTTTCCACAAGCAGTACTTTCTACTAGCACTACCACTACAAGAGTCAGGGTGTTCATGGACCTTATGGGTGTACACTCCGTACCTCCTAACCCATTACAAGGTGTGAACTAATCCCACAAGTGCACTAAATTTTCGCACCGGAATTAATTAAGAGCTCCATTGAAAAAAGCGGGAAGTTTTTTCTCTTTTTAATGGAGTTGGATTTTTGTGAAATTTTTTATTTTTCATAAATGCACTCCATTTGTAAAACTTGTGTTTTGAGCGGATAACTTTTATAAATGTACTTGATAAATTTGTGCGATGGTTTCGGTCTTGTTAATACTACTTCATTCCAGTCACTCACTTTAAACATACACAAAATTTTAATAATACCCACTAAGTGCGTTTTTTACTGATGAGTTTTTTGATTGATGAAAATATAAAATAACATTTATTTCTAGACGTCCCATAATAGAAATGTAAACACTTATCAACTAATAATATGATGAGACAAATAGAGTAAATGCATGTGGTCCAACCCATCAATTTTGGTTAGCGCAAATCATACTTTAGGGTGATTTTCTGCCCATGTGGTGTATGAAAAGAGTATGGAGTAATTTGTCATATTTTTAAGCGTTTTTAAAATGTAGAGGACATGTTTGTTAATATTTAAGTTACAGGTGAGCGCAAAAACCGCTAAAACCAAATCAAAATCGAAAAAACAGAAAAACTCGAACCGAAAAAACCACCCCAATTAAAAAAACCGATGGTAGTGGTTTTGATTTTTATGAAAGCCGAATGTTTGAGGTGGGTTTTGGTTTCATACGAAAAATCGAACCGTAAAAACCACCTTGCCCCACCTTTATATATCTTTTTGAGTAAATTACATGGTTCGTCCCTGTGGTTTAGGCGAAATCACTACTCTCGTCCCTCGATTTTTATTTTTGCATGGTTCGTCCTTATAATGAAGTTTCATAACATCGTTCGTCCTTATCAGTAACATGCTTCGTCCCTGTGGTTTGGAAGAAATCACTACACTCGTCCCTCGGCTTTTAGTGATAAGGACGGATGGTGTTATGAAACTTCATTATAAGGATGAACCATGCAAAAATAAAAATCGATGGACGAGAGTAGTGATTTTGCCCAAACCACAGGGACGAACCATGTAATTTACTCTATATTTTTATATAATTTTATTTGTATAAGGGATTTTACATTTATTTTCAAAGATTTAAGTGTATAATATTATCTAAAAAACAATAGTGTTGTTATTATCTAGACACTCAAATTTGGTTCATTTGTAGAATTATAGATATTATATTTTGTTTTCGAAGAATAGTGTTCTTCAGATGTATTTGCCGACGAAAAATGCAAAGATATGCATTTTGTATGTTAGATTCTTTTTTGGTAGTGTCGTTTTAGATTCTTGGTTGGTTGTTTCATAGCTCTGATTGTTAGATATTATGCTAATGTTGATGTTTTTTTAAATATTTTTGTTTGAAAACTTGGAATCGTAAACTTTATTTAAGATGATAACTTGCTTGTTGTCAAGTAAGAAGAAACCAAAAAAAAACCGAAAATGAATCGATTCAATGTAAAAAACCGAAAAACCGAAGCCAAACGGTTTTTAGATTTCAAAAACTGATATATGCAGTTTGGTTTTTGATTTTAGCATAAAACCTCTCCACCACACCCCATGCTCACCCCTAATTTAACTGTATTTGTCAGCTTTTTATACTTGAAAGATCTTGTTAAATATCACTATAAGTTTTTTTTTTAAAATTATTGTGAAGAAAAATTTGAGTGTTTAAACAAAAATTAGAGCTAATTGCAATTTTTGGTCCCTGTGGTATGGCTAAATTGCAGGTTTGGTTCCTAAACTTTGAAAGTGCAATGATAGTCCCTATTTTGAAGTTTGTATTGCATTTTTTGTCCCTAATCGGTGTGAAATGACCAAATTATCCTTGTCTTTTCTGAATAAGACAAAGGGTATTTTAGTCATTTCACTTTATCCAGGGATCAAAATTGTAATCCAAACTTCAAAATTGGGACTATCGTTGCACTTTCAAAATTTTAGGGACCAAACCTGCAATTTGGCCATACCATAAGGACCAAAAATGCAATTAACTCCAAAAATTATAACCAAAGTATGAGGACTAAACGCTTATCAACTCTTAAATCAGTAAAAAAAAATGATAAAAATTACTACCATTATGTGTTAGAGCATAAGAGTGATAAACTGATAATTACCTTCACGTATTGCGTGAACGAGATTTCCATTAGAGTTTCTTGTGAAAAGTGTAAGATTTTTCTTCATTTTTGTGTTGAAATCATGTATCGCGATTTCCATGGCAACTCTAGCCTCTTTGCCTGCTCGAGATGTGATGTCCATGATGGCACCAATACTATGCATGTCACTCGTATTATTTTGCATAATTGAGGAAACAAATTTAACGTCTATAACTAGCAACATAAATAAAATGATAGTAGTTGTCGATATTCTAAGAATTTTTGCCATCACATAAAAAAATGGCTAGACCTATCGTTGTGCTCATCAACCAGTATATATAGAGAAAGAAGATATAGATATAAAGAGGTTGACTATTTCATACATGGTTAACTATATGATACAATATATTGCTTTGCTTTTATGTCATTGTTTAAATATACAATAAGTCTAAGCAGGTTTTATTTCTAATATTTTAGAATTTGAATGACATGTAAGTATGATAGCTATATATAAAATACTGTATTTGACATTTTTTATGTTTAGAGTTGAGATCAATATAGAACTCATATTTGTCATAGAACAAATGAACCAATCATAACCCTCCATTTTTTATCTAAATTAATACAAAATCATTTTCCACTTTTTTTTTTAAAACAACATATCTTACAAACGGTAAATCTTCAAAATATAAAAAATACATCGTGGCGAGAATTAAATTATCTTTCTAGGATATGCACTTTTAAATATTTTCGACAAACATTTTTTCAAAATTTAAAAGTAGAAAAAATCATATATGATTTTTACGAATCATATATGATTTTAAAAATCATGTATGATTCGATTTTTACGAATCATATATGATTTTACAATCATATATGATTCTCAAAAATCATATGTGATTCGTAAAAATCGAATCATATATGATTTTCACAAATCATATATGATTTTTGTTGACCGAAATTTTGAAAAAAAAGTTGTTAAAAATATATAGTAGTGCATATCTATAGAAAGATAATTTAATTCTCGTCACGATATTATAATTTTATCGTAACGATTAACGGTTTGAGAGATATTTAATTTTTTTAAAAAGGGTGAAAGTTTATCATAATAAAAAAATAAATGGCTATTATTGGTTGATTGGATCTATGGTAAATTTTGGTTCTATATTGAACTTTTGCCTTTATGTTTAATGTACAAGATGTAAAACCAGTTTTATTTACAGATTAGTTTAAGAATTTCACTGAAGCACTTGTGACGTTTTAACTTAACTTTTTTTAGAACGGCTAGTTATTAGTTAGTGATTCAAATCGTGCAGTGACATCCAAGCGGGTAATATATCTTCCTCAAACCCTCGCCTTAGGGAATAAACCCCACTCCTTTTTTCCGCTTCACCTAGAAGGAAAAACCCCATTGGCGAGCCTCGGTTTTACGTTTTAACTTACCTATGATTAGAAATTTCAAAAAATTTAAATCAAAAGGAAAAATATATATAGAATAGTCATTTTACACTAAAGTTAGTAAAGTATATCATTAATGTATAAATTTATATAAGGAAATCAAATCTACAAAATTGACATCGAAGATGACATTTATTTACACATCGACTCAACTTTATGTTATAGTGTTAAAACTAAGACATTGAATCACGTTTTGTTGAGTTTGCCCTTCTGTACCCGCTGCACACTTATGTCTCTCATATTTATCATGTTATTTAATAGCCTATCACACCCCCAACATTACATAATCGGTCATATCTCCTCGCACGCACCTCCATCATTCACGGAAAACAAACTGTCTTCGCCGTCGTCTCATTCTGATCATGATGACACTCGCCCCGTCCGTTTTCATGCACACCGGATTCCGACCAGAACAAAATCGAAGATGATGTTATCCAGTTACAAACAAAGGGTCACGTGATAAAGAAGCGGGACCCCTTTTCACCCAACGATTTCTACGATGCGAACAACTATGATCTGATTACGAATGGTTCAACATAACGGGTTATTTTTATAAAGACTGCGAAACTGTTAAGAATATATTGTGAATGCGTGTAAGAGGGAATGCTGAGAAGGCAGTTGTTTACCTTTCCAATAAAACTTTTGAACTTCAATTTCAATATCAATATTTAGTTACTTTTTTCCTTATAAATT
Source organism: Chrysanthemum makinoi (assembly GCA_910596185.1). Taxonomy (NCBI): domain Eukaryota; kingdom Viridiplantae; phylum Streptophyta; class Magnoliopsida; order Asterales; family Asteraceae; genus Chrysanthemum; species Chrysanthemum makinoi. The sequence continues at coordinate 250,477,954 of OU343221.1, forward strand.
CACTCTACATGTTTCTACTTCAACATATCCCTTTTAAACTCTCCATACCAGCTATAAACACCATCTTAAACTCTACTTATGATATTTCCGACTACTCTATATTTATCACTTAACGAAGGTTAACAACAGAGTTCAATGGAAACTGAGGACTTTAACGGTTGGTTTTCCAATTTTTTAAATTTTTTGACGTTTACAAGGAGTTGGTGCGGTAACAACCAAGACACTATAAGGGTGGTACATTGCTTCTAAAATATCAAAAATCTGTTATGTTTACTGTCTAGTGTCTGAAGTGTCTCAAGTCACCTACAAGATGCATGTGCATCAAATACATTGGCAAGCGTCGTCGCATTAACCAAGTGTGTGAACTTGAAAATTTCATCCCTATTAGAGTACACGCTGTTAATACAAATAAGCCGTAAAAACGTTTATTTATATTTTATGATCTTCTAATGTTTTGTCGATAACAAACGTAAAATCATATTAACGAAACAAATAAAATAAGTAAATGGTTTGAACTAATAGTTTTCTGACACACTTACGCTTTCACATAAAACACTAAAACAAGTACAAGTGATTTTATGCTTTAGATATACGTATGTACAACAACCAGTGTTTACATATTGGGATAACATATACTTAACTAAGTATACACTAAAATGGGTAAAAACAAGTATATACTAAAATGGGTAAAAACAAGTATATACTAAATAGGTAAAACCTAGCTAATGGTTTTGACCCATAACCCATGGTTTTATTTATACCACTTAACCAAGTTCATTGTATCCTTAAGATACATTGTATCTAGAAAACCATGGATCAACCCATAACCCATGACCCATGACCCATAACCAAAAATACCCATGGGCAAAGAGGTGCGGACCACGGATCCCTAGCTTTGTGCTAGCCGGATCCCTTGTGGTAGGGATCCGTGGGATCCGGGGAATAGTAGGATTTTTCCTCTATAAATAGTGAGCCATTTCTTCATTATTTCTCACCCCTTTTCAATCCCTTTTCTAACACACTTTCCCCCTTGAGTTAAATCTCACTAACCTTAGATCCAAGAGATCTATGTTTGTAGTTTTATTTTTGCTTGATCTTTTAGGTTCCTCTTAAAGGCAAGATCACCACCTTTGAAGTCGAGCAAGCTCAAGTCCATGAATTGCCATGCTTCCTCATCATCAAGGCTATTGAAGTCTTCTTGTTGATGATTCATTTCTTTCTTCAAAGAAGTGTAGTGTTGAAGACATTAGTGAAAGATGTTTCAAGTGTCAAGACGAAGATATTAGTGAAGGGTATCTATCGTCTATAGGATAAAGCACTTATGGTAGGTTCTTAGAAGTCAAGACAAAGAAGCATTAGTGAAAGGTGCTTAGAATTCAAGACAAAGAAGCATTAGTGAAAGGTGCTTAGAAGTGAAGACACAAGACATTAGTGAAAGGTGTCTTGTAGATCTAGTCAAAAGGCATTAGTGAAAGGTGCCTTAGATGTACATTCGATATGGTGTGCTTCGATGTACAAGATAGACTAGTATTAGATCCAAGGATATTGATATCCTTGATGATGTTGTAAAGGAGTAGATCTCCTTTGGGATTAGTAGTTGGTGTAGTGTGGTAGTAGTTCCTCCATTGCAATGGAACTAGGTGCTTAGCCTAGTACCTAATAAAGGGTAGGCAACGTTGTGAAGGTGTAGTTCACCTTGGAGTGAAAGAACTAGGTACTTAGCCTAGTACCTTATAAAGGGTAGGCGACGTTGTGTAGGTGTGGTTCACCTTGGAGTGAAAGAACCCGGTGGTTAGCCTAGCACTGGAAGGGTAAGACGTTGTGAAGGCTTTCCGCCATAAGGAGATTGGTGTAGTGATTACGAACTCTCGAGTAGGTGACTCGGGGAGTAGAGTAAGGCAAGGAAGGTGACCTTGTAGCCGAACCACTATAAATACTTGCGTTGTGGTTTTGTGCTTCTTACTCTTATCTTTTCATTACTTACCTTTATATGTTTGTTTATCAACATCCAACATACACATCCAAATAGATTGTCATAAGTCAATCTAAATAGATTAAAAGGAAGTTTTAATTGGTAAAACTATTCAACCCCCCCTTCTAGTTTTCCACACACGCTTCTTTATCAACCACAACCACCCTCACTGCACTTTTTACATCCACTTCCCCATTTTTATCACATCCTTTCGTGTGAAGCATCGTAGATGAAATCAAACATTTGAGGCGAAGATGCTTCAACTACGATTGTTTCTACGTGAATGTGGGTATATATCTTTCCATTTATGATATCGTTTTGGATCACCAATGATGTCACATTTTCTAGGCAGATACATTTTCAAATAAAATCTAGATTAATAGATAAGGCTTTTGATGCAAAATTGCCGTGTCATACATGGGGTGTCCTTGCCAAATTTTCCGATCTTTTGGAAATATTTTACCTTTTTCTCTAACTTTATAAGGCAACAACCTATGGCATGTGTTTAATTTGGGTCTTGTGTTCACGAACTGAGGTTTTCCCAACTTTGTAAAATAAGCACTCAATCAACTCATTCATTATCTCCAAAATGTTTCAACTACGATTGCGCTTTACATGATTTGTTGATCTATTCGCTATTATGTAATGAAATGCAATAATTTGTAATGTAACATTTTTTAATTTAATGGAATGTATTTGTTCTAGTAATGTATAGACGTTGCTATATAATGTGATGTGATGTTAAGATAATGTATGATGCCTTTTATCTATAACAAACACATGATAAAAAATACATTAGATTAAACATAGAGCACTTGAAACAAACATTGAGATTTAACGCTAACAACATCAAATATTTTTAGTTCTATAGTACTCAATTTCTTTTTTTCTTTTTTTTTTTTATCTTCAATGCTCCTTTCCGGCCGTTGAATATCATCATGTATTGTAAGCATATCGACATGTAGTGTAAGAATTCTTGTTCATATTTTGCTACTTTTTTCATCAGTAATGCGGCATACCTCTTCTCAGCAAGACGAACTTGTCTTTTTATGGCTTCCAATTCAATATCAAATGGCTTTCTATTAGTATTTGAACATGATGAAGATTCAGAAGTTTGCTTTGACGGTGAGGTTATTTGGAAGAATAAGCCATGTAGATAGAACTAAGGGGTACATACGGTTGGAAGTCTTTCTAGGTGAATGTGTATATATAGTAGTGTATTCACCTTTATTATTTTTCGAAATCGAGTCACAATCAAATCGTAAATCGTGAAAAGAAATTGAGTTGCATTGGATATTGCAATCTACATTTAATTGGACGTTTTGTATTCTTAACTGTATCCAATGTAATTAAACCAAAATTATAGAAGAACACGAACAACGGTAAAAAGTAAAGATTGACTTTTATTCATTAAATAGGCATGGAAGAAATACAGTTGATCATATAAAGTTGAAGAACAAAACATTGACATGATGAAAAAAAATTCAAGAATTTTTTTTTCGCATCAATGGATTCATCAAGTCTCTTATACTGCTTAATATATTGTCTCTGAATAGACGTGTCATGCCCCATATTGTCATACAAAAACTCGACAACTTCCCTGCAACATTTTGCACGGCTATTTGATCTTTTCATTTTTTTTTATTTTATCACCGCTTGGAGAGTAGAGACCTTTTCAAGTAGTACGTCCCGAAAAGTACTATCCATCAATTGAAAATCCATAATCAATTCGCTTTGTTTATAAACGAAATGCGATTGTGTTGAAGAACCAAATGGGTCCATATTTGTTTATTTTGGGTTTTGGTTTTATTGTAATTTTTGGTTTATAATTTTTTGAATTGAGCTATGGTACCTTTTATAGGAATGAAACTTGGGGGAGGTGAGAGAATACAAAAAGTCATCTTTAAAATTACAAGATGATTGCAAATGTGAAACAATTCTCGTACTTTTTCTATTTAAATCGGATTGTAAAACATAAATTACGAAACATTTGAAAAATATAACCATGACTTCTCTAGTTTCTCTATATAAAAACCTTGGTAATTTAGTCATTCTATCCCATATTTAGATACATTTACCAATAAATGTTTCCTTCATAACACACTGACTAGTTTTGTCCAATTTTTCACGATATAAACCATATTGTTCTACTCCTACAAATCCCATGGATCCATCAACAAAAAAAAAAGGGTCATCTATAGACATTATGAGGAACTTCGTTTTAATACTCGAAGGCCATCAACATAGTTTATGGATAACATTAGATTTCAAGAACAATGCTCTAGCTATCCTCGAAACCAGATGTTGTTCTATTACGAGTGGATTTACTTCCATTGAACCAATTTGCAGAAGTGTGATACGAGACTCCCTTTTGCTGCTGATCACATTCATGTAGCTATATATTCTTCTAGACCTCAAAGTAGAGGAGTATATAAGTTGATCATATTTACTGCCAACAGGTTCACAAGTAAACTCCATTCTCGTGTTCTCAACCTTATTTTATGAAAAATGTCAAACACCCGTAGCGAATAGAACTCGTGGGGATGATTTCAAACATGTGTTATTTCTTACACAATCCAGTTTTATAATATTTGAGGCTTTGCTACTTTTCTTCTGCATCTTACGGATGGTTGAAGTTTTATTTTCTTTTTTTTGAAAAATAAGGACTAGGGAAATTTGAAGAACGTTTCATGCTTAGGATAATAGCATTGTCTTTTCTCTCTTCTTTGGTTACGAAGAGGATGATAGCAGTGAAACAGATCAATGAAGCACAACATGAAACCTTCATATTTTTATGCAACTTTGACACCGGTCATTGAAGCACAACAGGAGAAACGAAAGCTAACACTGAATTCATTGAAGCATGACACAAAATTAGCTGAAGTTTTAGATTCATGGATATTCCTTTGTATTTTTTTTTCCAAAAGTAATTGTTGTCAAATTCAATTAATCATGCAGCGATCGGTTCATAGGGAAATTTTTACACGACATACATTTATCATCAGAAAAATGGATGAATCAGAACAAATATATATAGAAACCATGAATATGTAAAGTCACCAACATAAGTATTCCAAACATGTAGTTCACATTTATTTTGTATTCCCAAATTTGCGTCTTGTTTTCACTTGATGAATCATGTTAGACTTCAACCCAACTTACTATTAATTAGTGCGACGAACTCTATAGATTAACCATAGTGTATTGACAAACTCAAAGTTTGTAATCTCTTGTAGTGAGCAAGGCTTTGGTTTAAAAACTTTCAGAAGGAACTCACGGTTTAACATTTGAGACGAGCTTTTTAGGAACAGACTTTGGGTTTGATTGGGTTTGGTTAACACGGAAAAATGATTACTATACACAGTGATAATGAAATCGTAATAGTTCGCAGCTTGATCAAAAATTTTGCCTCAATGCACCAACTTATCTATCAAATGCGTACGCCAACTGTTTTGAATTCGCAATAGCTTCGCAATCTGATCGCCTTTTAACGCATTCATCTTTTTTTTGCTTCAAAATGATATTCGAAGTGAAAAGGGTTAGATTTTGTAACTTATGGGTAGCTATAGAAGTAGATGCTACAAACGTAGCCGCAGTTAGGCGTTAGACACTAAACAGACGAAACATATGTATTTAATATACTAAAGTACACAATGATAAGGATAATTTCGGTATATAAAAAGAAAGTATTTGTTTTAGCAATATACCATAAAGTTGAGTCACGTAGGAAATAAAGTGTCATATTAGATGTGAATTTTGTAAAAAGGCCGGAGGTTCATCTTGATCCTCATTCCTTGCAAAAAGGCTGGAGGTTCTCTAGAAGCAGCCTCTCTACCTTCAGGTAGGGGTAAGACTGTCTGAATCACACCTCCCCAATACCTCGTAGAAGACAGGATAGGATAACTTTGACTTGATTTGATTTATTTATTTTGATGTCAATTTTGTAATAGATTACAGGTTTAATGCGTTTTGCAATTAATTGATAATGAATCTCCTTGCACATCATCTGTTAACTACTTCATAACAAAATAATAAGCAAGTGTCACATACACAATAATAAAAAAGATTTTTGTTACTAAAAAAAATACAAGTTGCATCCAAGGTCAAAAGAACTAATATCTCCTGTTTCCAAAAAAATACTTAAGGGGGTGTTTGTTTCGGCTTATATATAACCGGATTATCGCTTATTTGATTTTATAATTACGTTTCATACGCTCATAGCTCAGTTTTTGTGTATATGCAAAAAGTCCCGGACAAAACAAAAAGAAGTTAAGATAATTATATTTACTATAAATTATTAAATATCATCATATTTTGGACTCTTTGAAAACTGCTAAGCTCGCTCCTCAACTATGGGACAAACAAATATTTTTTAAGATTGCGTAACTGACTAATAATGTCTATCATTTAATTTGGCTATGTTATGATAGAAAGCACATCCAAACAATTTCTTAGAAAAATCAAAGACAAAATCACACTGTACAACATATTTTAACCTTTGAGCTCGTACTAGATTGACGAATTTATGTGTTTGTGCTTCTTGATTGTTAGTCTCACCTTATCACTTGGATACGTGTATGCCAAAAAAAAAAAAAAAATCCATCAATGCGACGATAGAGTAACAAGTCAACACATAATATAATAATAAAAAATTGAAAAGAAATTTCATACTCAAAGTCTCACTTGATTTTTCTTTCCAAAATAGCAACTTCGTTGCACATTCCAAATGGTTAATTGAAAGCGAGTTTTTATATTATATGAGATTTGACGAAGATACTAAAATAATTGAATGATTTAGGCCGTTCTTGATTAAACTAATCATATGTTTTTAAAACGAGATATAATATAGAAAGAACAAAAGAACCACTAGTATTTCAAGTTTGGTAAGATAAAACAAAATTTTCATTATCAAATCTTCTTATTGACTCCTTCCACCATTTCTTCACTATTAAAACAATACCAAAAGTTGCAAAAGAATAATTTGTTAAAATAATAGATACAGTACGATAAGTGTAATTAAGTATACCATATAAGCTAAACGTAACTATCAAAAGAAGAATATGGTTACAACTTCAACTTTAGGGTAGTAATTAAGATAAATCAAAACTAGATGGAAATACTATTTCAAAAGAAATTGAGAAATGGATTACAAAAATAACATTCAACTACATTTAAATAAATCCAAAATTATTAAAAAGAAAGAATAATAAAACTAAGTAGTATAACCAAATCTGTAATTAGAATCACCTCTATTTCAGATACTACTCCAACTCTCTAAACTTAATTCCTTATTGAAAGAATAACGAGTATAACCAAAACTGTGTATCCACCTTTGAAATAACCCTCAAGTACTTTCACCTCAACGTCATATCATCCGACTTTTTATCCTTCTCATACTACTCAAATACCTGGTCAATCATCAATCACTTATCCCAAGATATATATAAATACACACTAAACGCTCACAAACACACCGTACATGCATAAGACACTACACCGTTCTTTTTCTCCTTCCAAAATGCCAACTCAAATTGTCTTCAAAACCAATTCCGTCACACGTGAGGTTGGTCAAGCAGGTAGTGGTGGTCATGCGTGAGAGGTCCGCATCTAGCGTGAGCCAGCTCTATCATCAAAACCTAGCTTTACGATAACCTACAAACAAATAAAATTAGAGTTTGCACGACCACTAATCTAAAGAAAACACATATGATTATATTAGCAATCTACGACTTCTATATCAACTAGTGATTTACCCCGTGCACGCACAAAGCTTTGTTGTAAATTTCACATCATGTGTTTTAACATGAGTCACAATATATCTAAATTTTAATTACTTTTACATAAAAATTGTATATTATCTTTATTTTAATAATAAGGTTGATTAAGAAGGTAAAGTTTTATCTTGGCATGCAAGTCTGTCTGATGTATATACGGGGTTATTAAATAAGATATATTTCTAACATTATGTAAAAACTTTTAATACTTAGGGATAATTTTCTATTTACCGAACCAAAACATCAAAAATTCATATTTTCTTAAAACACAAGTTTCCAATGAACAAGTATGTGTTGGAGAAATATGAAATTATGATATATTGGTTTGGTAAATATATAATTGACCATTTATTTTAGTTATTTACTTTTACATACAAATTGTATGTTATCTTGCTTTAGTTAGTTATCTTATTGTCTAGGATAACTTAATTTTTCACATAAATATAACGCTCCTTGTCATTGTAATTAACTTTTGGTTATTAGTAAAATTGTGTTATAGAGTCTTTACTCTTGTTAGGGTTTCATTCCATGTGGGTTTTATCCTCGTTATCAACCCTTAAATTGGGGTTAACAAAATTCACTTTCGCGTCTTACGTCACAAAATATCCTCGTTATCGACCTCTTAAATTGGGGTTAACAATCTCGCACACACAGTCTAACAATCGCTCTCTCTTACTCGCACACACAAAGACTCAATTTTTAAGTGATGATCTAATGCATATGTATTTTTGAGGAATATCTATTCTAACTAATAAAACACACTTTTTTTTACCTCTCCGTTGATCAATTTTTTCCTAATAATAAGCAATATATTGTGACACGTGTCCAAGAAGAAGTTCATAGTTGAGATTTGAATTAACCTTCTAAAATCTCGGTTTGTTATGTGTCAACCCAAATCGTTTAATTTAATAACATTCCAAGAATAGTCTCTAAATATGCACAATTAATAGCCTTTTACACCATAAAAAATAATTTTAGATATTGCTTCAAATTAGTTTGTCAATAACCAACTTTTAGGCGTGAATTTTGTCCTTCCAGACGTTTAAAGTTTGAAATTTGATTCATACATTGGCAGGCAGGTTTTGAAAATAATATATGAGCATTTACTATTAACATATGTCAACCATTGTATTTTAGTACTCACTCAAGCTTTTGATACTTATTGATCTTCCTCAACAAGGTGTCAAATTATCAACTTAATTTTAAAGCATTATTATACTTAACAAAAGGTTTCTCCAATTTCCATTTAGTAAATCAGGTTTTTTAAATTTTAAATTTGATATAGACGATTTTTGTTTCAATTCCAATATTATCAGGTATCTTCTTTTCATAATAGTCACAAAATACGTATGTTTCATGCTTCCAAATTCGTTTCTTGCACACAATTAATCTGTTAGAAATAATTTGAATTTGGTAATTGTGTTTGCTTTGTGATTATTGATGTGATTCATTCTTCTCCATCTGTACTTTTTCCCACACACTCAAACATCTTATCACACAACCTCACTACAAATTTCTCTACATTTTCTTTCCCATATACAAATTCAAACAAACCCACTGAAACATATTATCAAACAAATCCAAGTATTTCACAAAAACACAAATTCTTACCAAAAACTTGAATCCTTCACAGCTTCAATTATAAACCACCACCGCCACCACATTTCTACATATTACAATGCATAACAATTTCAGTAATCCAAAAACATTAAAATGGTTAAAGGGTTTGATTATAGGGTTTGTGTCTAACGCCTAACTGTTCTTAATTTCTATGTAACAATTCATCACAGTTCTTAATTAAATGAACTTGAGGTTTACAATGGTTACATGTTACAAGTTAAATCCAGAGTGATCGTACGTGTTACAAAAGCCTAGACTCTAGGTCATATCCAGTGCATTAGGGCTTCTAGGACTATCTGCATCGCTGACTTTCCCTGACAAATGTTTCCTTCGATGCAAATAGTATTTTCTAAAATCAGAAATCATGTTGATGAGACATCTCCAGTTAATTTGGCAATAATTTCGCAAGCTAATAACGAAATAAATGGAGAGTGCCAAACTCGATGTGCCACCTGTTAAGACGAAAAGAGACCAAAAGCTACTAAGACCCAAACTTTCATATTCATCATGAATCCAGTCCTGATCCACACACTGCTCAGAACCAAGCATATTTTTCTCTATTTCTCGGAGGGTGCCACTTTCAGACACGTTTAATAGTGCCTTTGTAAAATCCTGAAGCATTGGAGAACCTTTTGGAAGTACCTGCAGTAGGATGTATAGCTAGTAAGTCATCATTTACTTATGTAGTACTCAAATGCTCCAAAATATAAGAATCTTACGTATGCAAACCCTCCTTCTCGGAATGTAGGCCCGGCTATAGTGAAGCTCTTGCAGTACTTGGCAAAAAATAACTTACTATAAGGAGCCTCGAGAAAAACTGCTGCTATTTCTCGATCTCGAAGGGCATGAGCATATTCTTCAGCAGTAGTGAAACTCCTTATGTTTTCAGGCTTAAAACCCAAAACATCCTGCAAATATGTAGCAACATGGGCTCCCCTAGCCTGCCCCACAACAGCATTTACATTTTTCAGGGCCTCATAATCTGTTACTTTAGGTGTCAGTTTTCTAACTGTGAGCATCTTTGGTGAGGCTGGCAGTGTAACACTGACCAATGATTATTGCAGAAAAGAGCCATGCCACAGCCGTCATTCTTGTCAAATTGCTATGAAGTTCGTTACCTGAGTGATTAGAGCAATGTTGTATTAATGTGGATAAGAAATCTCTTCAGGGGTGTTATCCAAAACACGTAAAATTTACCATTTGTGAGAAACATTCTTGTAAAAGCTAAAGTGAGAACAATTCCAGTTTGATTAATTGCAGACCCTTGAAGTTCGGGACTATGCTTTCGCTCAATAAGCCATACAACCACACCCGTATAAATATTCACCATAATGGTTAAAGCCCACATTCCAAATGTGAAAGGCCTCACAAATAACCATTGTCCATGGTAGGATGTAACAGGTACTACCATCACCAACCCTGTTTCTGTGTAAGGATGTGTGAACTCAACATACTTATATCTCCTTGACACTACTGAGACGTCACCAACTACTGCATCAAATTTCTGCAAAGATTCAAGCAAGAAAAATAATAAAAAGAAAAATTTAGAAGGAATCTAAGCTTGGATGTTATTAAATAAGATCTCAATACCTTTTGATACACTTGCTCCACCAGGTCATCATATTTTCCGGAGAAGGGGTAAAATTCATAAGGAACATAATATGGCAAGCGTTTGACGGTTTCTTTGAAAAGTTCAATTGAATAACCGGTGTAAGTAAAATTTTGATACATGTCATCATATTTCACTTCCACAAACTTTTTAAACATGGACATCATTGGCACACCAATTCGCAAAGGCTTGACGCTGGTAGGAATAGCCCATCCTCTTGGAGCATCCAATGGCCTCCCAGGCCAAAAAATGTGGCCTAAATTTCCCAAAGAGGTGTCATAAGTAGCCATATCATCAATAACCTCTGAAAACCCGCGTCCTTCTGACCAGAACCCAAGTTCTCTATAGTATCTACCTATAATATTAACAAGGTGAAATATATGTGATGGAGCTCGTTTCCGGTCAATGAATTGAACTTCACCACTGATACCAACTAAAGATGTAGCAGAAACTGTATCTAGTAACTTTTGTCCACTCATATTCCTCTCACTTAATGCTAAAGCAACAGTCAATGTAGCATCATAAGCTTGCACTGCAAAAATCCCAGGCATGTTGTTTTCTTCTTCAGGATGCCGAATCATAAAGTTTGACTGGAACTTTGTGCTAAAATCATGAAACCTTGAGCTATTGTCTGGGAAGAAACTACCAAGTCCCACAACACCTTCCATCATGGAAAAAGTAGAGGAATTCACGGTATGGAGAAGATCTGTAATTAAATGGGTTGTAATCCAAACATAACCTTTTTCCATCATGCCGATGGTTTTTGCATTTTTAAATAAGCTGATACCTGTTTCCAAAGAAGCATGAACCAGAAACACTCTGCATTGCTCTGTATTAACCCTTTCAAGTTCTTCCGAAAATGAAGTAAAGGCTAAAGGTGAGAGCTTAATGATATTGCTTATTCCAACATCAGTTTCTTTGATGGCTTCCATGACATGTGGGATGACTTGAGTGGATGCTGAATTGATATCCTCGTATATGAAGGTAAAGCGCTTCCACCCAAAAGATTCCAGAATCGCAACGAAAGCTTTCATTTGAGCAAACTGTGAAGGTGAGGCTTGAACAAGAAAAGGTATGCGATCTGATGCCCATTGAGGAACTGAATCACAAAGAGAAAAGGTTGGGATTTGAGCTTCACCGCTGATCTCTCCTACTGCAAGTACTTCTTCCAGCTTCTGTAGTCCCAAAATCGCTTCCACTTTATGTATATCAATAAGATTGGAGGCTGCAATTCAACCAAGTCCAGAAACTGTTATCTGTCTGCACATATCATAACGAAGAAAATAAAGTGGACAACACTACACATTAGATACATCTTCACATAGCTACAAAAATAAGTTTATTAACTCACCAGCTGAACATAAATAATGTTGAAACTATCATGACCCCTCGTAAGTGGTAAGATTGTTCCAAACCAAACATATTAGAAAAAGAAAAGAAAAAGTGTCAATTTGTTCATGGGATAATGCTTTTTTTAGCCAAGTCTATTCCAACAAAATAGCAGTTGTCTAATGTTTATCGGCATTTTTCAGCTTCATTTCTATGGGTAACAATGGTTTCCGACCATTTGGATGACTAACCGCCACACATACACAAACCAAGTAAAACCCTTAACCCTCCCCTTTTTTGAGAAAATCAGTGTGGTCACATCAGGATTGAACTTGAGACCTCTCATAATTTAATAGTAACAAACCTTTTACTACTTCACACTCCTAAATGGTTTTCCTCGGTTTCATTTTTCATATGGAATCTAATGTCAGTATTTAAAAACATTTTGTTTCTGCTTTCTAATACACTCACTAGTTATTTTGATATTAAGTAAAGCTAACATAATCTATAATAGGTGGCAAAACAGACGGGCCGGGCGGGCACGGGCTTGGGTTTAAACGGGCTCGAGCCTAAACGGGCACGGGCTTAAACGGACTCATGTTATACGAATCTCTTTAGAAAAGACACAAAACGATGAAATAAATTCATCAAACGTAAAATCTCATTTATATTTAAAATTATATCTATAAGTTTTTCCCTAAAACACAATTGTAATATTCTCTCAATTGAGAGAAAATATGTGCCCATTAATGCTCATTTAACTTTTAAATGGATAATACATGCCTATTTCACAAACAAAAAAAAGAAGATAAATATGCACAAATCTTTTACAAATTAGCTCTTTTTTTCCTTTTTTTCTTTTTTTTATTTTGAGCACAAATTGCCAACTCTACCCTAATATATGACACTTTTGTGAAACAATGATAAAGATGTTTAAGCAAGAACACACAAGATAAACTTTTCAATGTATAATTCTTTATTAGAATGAATCAAAGAATTACAAAGTGTTTTACGGATTAAATACTCTATTGAATGACAATAGATTAAGCTCTCTGATCAAGCAAACTCAAACAAGAGTTAGAGTTTGCAAGTGAACTATGAGTCTCTGACCGGATCAAGGACAATAACGAGTTCAAGGTTGAGAGTAAATGTTCTTCTTAAATTTGATAATTAATATGGAAGATATTGCATTTACTCTGATAACATATTTTTATATAAGAGACAAATGAGGATGTCACGTCAGTGTTGTTGAGACGTGTCAAACATTTAGTGGGTAAGTACAACTTCCATTAAATGTTTCTACTCTTGGAAACCCAACAACTATGCTTTTAATGAACGGTGATGACAATTGTTCCTGCATTTTTATCAACTCGTACTTGTCTTGACTTCTTCAAAGTTGTACCTTTTCCCGCTCATTTGCTTTTTTTTTTTTTTAAATCTCGCCTAAATATCTAAGAGATATTTTGAGTTGAGAGCCGATAGGATCATCATAGCATTGTCTATCCCTGATGACTCTCACTTCTTGAGTTTCTAGTTCATATGCTTACTAGCTAATATCGCATCAGCTAGCAAGGATATCTTCAAGTTGTCTTTGATTGGTTGAACGTGTCTCTGACTTGAACCTTGTTAAAGTTGCTCGCTGATTTCACTGTCAGCGAGGTTTTTTTTTTTTTTTTTTTTTTAAGTCTAATTTATGTTTAAATCTAGTTAGAGACTAGGATCTGAACTGGCCCAACACTCTCTTCAACTACGAATATGAAATATATCCGACAAACATAATATTACTAGTGGTAAATATTGTTAGGCAATGGACAACAAAATACACAAGCATTTAAAAACAAAATCATATAATTTATAACAGTCAATGGCGTATGTTCACGGGCAATAATGGATATCTATCATTGTGTACACGATTGTTCCAATACATCAATGGAAATCCAACGACCAACTTAAATAATCGTGAACTTTAGCTAGTTGTGTGAGCTTTACAAGATAAAATTTCAAGTTCCATACCTAGGGCCAAGGCCAACAATACTAGCTATCAAGTCGGAATTTAACAATATGACTACTAATTTAGGGGCTGTTTGTTTCATAGGTGTTGCACTGTTGGAATCTAATGATTTTTAAATGTACAGTTTTGTTCAAGTTTTAGGATTAAAAAAATATTAAAATATGTAATCTATACCCATAGACAGAAAAGGGGTGGCATTTAAGCTATTCCTATGAGACCTAATTTGATTATCTCATTTTCACCACACATTTTCATACTTCATTTCTTCTTCCTCTGTTTAGCATTTATTCATGTGAGACCCAATTTGCTTCTTATTAATTTCACCGTGATTATACATGAATCACTTTTATTGATAACAAACGATATTTTTAAGAATGAAACGTTAGTAAAATCTATTCTTATTCTATCTAATACCGAAACCTATACCCATTGTGATTCATGCTAATAAAACAAACGCCACCTTACCTTCAAAATCTAATCAATTGTCATTTTGTTGCAATGCCTAGGGGTGTTTTTTCTGCTTATGTTTTTGCTTAGAAATTCAATACCCTCGAAAATGGTGTTGGATTTAGTTATTTTGTAAAATGCAATAATGCTCGAAAATTAGTTGCTGTATTTGTTAAAAAGATACAATCAAATTTTATCCATAAAAAGTTTAAACATATACTCCCTCCGTCCCTAAATAAATGTCCACTATTGACTTTTTAAGTCTTTGTTATTCAACTTTGACCTTAAATTATTTTGTTTGTGTTATGTAATACTTTATGCAAAATATATGAATAAATTAAGTTTTGAATGTATTTTTATTGGTATAATTTTCATCAAGTATTGCATAACACAAACAAAATAAATTAAGGTTAAAGTTAACTTTGAAAGTCAATAGATTATTTAAACATTTTAGAAAAAGTGATTCTGATTTCAGCACAAGTAAATATTTTGAAATATACAACTTACTGTAAAATTATAGTTTAGGAATTACAACTTTGAGAGTATTATTTGTGTTATATAATATTGATGAAATATATATGATTGATTGAGTTTTAAATATATTTTTATTGGTATAATTTATTTTATTGTAAACACAAATAAATATTTAAGGTCAAATTGAAAGGAACTCAACTTAATTTTGATATATGTTGTGCCTAAAATGTGTGCCTAATAATACGGTCCTCTCAATCTAAATGTTACGATAAAAAGAGAAAAAATGACCATGACATGTGTCAATGTTTGAGTTGATTATGCATATGAGTTATGCATTTCTATCATTACTTGTTGTTTATTTAATCTTAAAATAAGCACAAGCATTCTACTTTAGAATAAGCAAAGAAAATTAGCAACCCCAGACTAAAACTTAATATACTCTGTAATATTCAACCATGTTTCGTCATATCCTAACATTTTTTGAAAGGGAGGTGATTTGTACACTCTATTAAATGATTTGCACACTCAAATTGTTTGTCTCTTGACATTTATGACCTAACATCACTTTTAATCATATTCACTCATGTAAGGGTAGATCTGTCAAAATACAAACATTTAGAGTGTGCAAATCAATCTGTGGAGTGTACAAATGTGATACTCACACCACCTTTTTTGATTATTTCACCACAAACTGTGCATTGCAGTTTGTACAGTACAAACTACAATACACATATTGTGGTGCAATAATCAAAAAAGGTGGTGTGAGTATCAATTCCCTTTTTGAAACTATTGGACAAAACTAAGTTGGGTACATAAAAAAGGCTAGGATATTTGGCGGAAACAGTTTTTTTAAGGTTTCAGAAACCAAATAAATTGAGCAATAAAAAATACGTTGTAATCTGATTAATAAACTTAAATATAGCATTATTGGTTCATAACAACCATGATTAAGCAAATCGTACGTATAATAAGAAGAAGTAGATAGGCAGTGGAAGTGATGACTCATACAGGGACGGAACCAGGGGTTCTTGGGATCCGCATGAATTTTTTTGATTTAATGTTAAATTTTGAAAAAAAAAATCGATTGTTCTTAAATGCATTTGGACAGTCAAAATGTGTTCCTAATATTATGTAGTTAGTATATTTACAAATAAAAAAATAAACATAAAATTTAGTAAAAGCCTAATATAATAATGCAAAAATTGAAGCCCAAAAAACACCAACTCTATTTTTTATACTAGACGAGTACATGTGCATTTCAACTGAATTTTATAGCGACAGATCGATTAGTGATAAAAAAAAGTTTATGGGTTATAAACTAAAAATAATAAAAGTTTGAAGATATGGGGATTAAACATAATGTTTTGAAACTCGGTTCGACCCGAGTGGTTCAACCGGTTAAACCGTTCTGGTAAAAAAAAAAAGGGGTCGATTTAAACAGGGTCAACTCGACGGGTTTGGTCGAAAACGGGTCAAATTAAACCGGGTCAACCCGCTGAGGTTGAAGCGTCCCGGGTCAACCCGGTTTTCGATTTGTATTAATAGTTTCCTTTTGAAATATATTTTTTCAACTTTTCACTTTTCACTTTTTAGTTTTTCCTTTATATATAGTATAGAAGGGTACCCGCGCGTTGCGGCGGCAGGTACCCCGTGACGATTAACCGAGAAATGGATCTCGATGACTTTAAAGGATCATCTCTAATTCGTTTTCGGATGACTTTAATTGGTTAGCCGAACGGGTGGCGACACGAGTTCCAGTTGAACCAGTTGGTCCGGTCCGGTTTTCAAAACTATATGTACCATTAACTTGTTAGCTTGTATGAAGCTTTGTGTGTTTTATTAATGTATATAATGTGTATAAAAACATGAACTTTTTATTTTAAGGTGTTTTAAAAATAAAATTAATTAGTGTGTTTAATTATTTTATATTTTTGATTATGATGTAGCTTGTTTAAATTGTACATTGTGAAAATTTTATTTTACTTTTTAATAAAAAGTGTTTTAATTGGCTATATTTAATTTGGTAGATATGCTTTTAATTGTTTGTACAATATGAATATATCATAGTACTTTTAAGTAATAAGGTGTTTTAATAAGAGTGTTAATTACATTATACATTTCTTTCACCTTTAACCATTTTTAATTTTTAACTTTTAACATTAAACATTTGACTATTTTCATTTTATATGTAGTAAGATTTTAAAGTTCAGCCAAAAAGAAACAAATTGTTTTTTTTCCCTCCAATCACTTGGTATAGTACGATGAGACACTTTATTTTACTTACCCACAAATTTATGTTTACCAAAGGACAAATCTCCATCATCCATATAGTTTGATCTAATGGAAATGATTAACCTAAGATTTAAAAGGTAAACCTAAGTCCATGTTTTTTTCTTGTTTTTCTGTCTAGTCCATGTTTTTTTTCTTGTCTTTATGTCTTTCTTTTTTATTCACATTTTTTTTTTAAATTTCACTTTTTTAATTTATTCACGTTTTTCTTTCTTTCTTTCTTTCTTAAATTCGGGTCTTTTTTTAATTCACGTTTTTTTAATTCGCGTATTTTTTTTTTGCTTTCATACGTTTTCGTTTATTTTCATCTGTTTTCGTTCTTTTCATACGTTTTTTCCCGTTTACATACGTTTTTGTCCGTTTTCATACGTTTTCGTTCGCTTTCGTTCGTTTTCATATGTTTTCATCAGTTTTCTTTCATTTTCATCTATTTTCATACGTTTTTGTCCGTTTTCATACGTGTTTTTACGCTTTCATACGTTTCCATACTTATTCGTCCGTTTTCTTACATTTTCGTCCGTTTTCATACGTTTCTGACTATCACAAGCGATATTCTGTGATATTCAGAATATCACTTCTGATTTTTTCTGAATATCACTTTGTGATATTCTAAATATCACTTTGTGACATTTTGAATATCACTTGTGATTTTCTAAATATCACTTGTGATTTTCATGTTACAAAACATTAGTTGAAAATCACTCGTGATATTCAAGAAATGACTCGTGATATTCAGAATTTCACAAGTGATATTCCGAATATCACAAAATATGTGATATTCTGAATATCGCTTGTGATATTCAGAATATTATTTGTGATATTCAGAATATCACTTGTGATATTCAGAATATCCGCGAAAGCGGAAGGCGGCGTTTAAAATGGGCGAAACGTAAGAAAATAGCGAATATGTATCAAAGCGGGGAAAGCGTATGAAAGCGTAAAACACGATATGAAAGCGGACGAAACTATTTGAAAGCGGACGAAAGCGTATGAAAATAGGCAAAAAGCGTATGAAACGGACAACGAATGAAAACGTATAACAGAGAAAGCGATGAGCGAAGAAAAACGCGAACTAAAAGAAAACGTGAATTAAGTTAATTAAAAAAAAGTGATTTTAGAAAAGGAAAAAAACGTGAATTTAAGGAAAAAAAGGAGAATAAAAAAGAAAGACAAAAAAACAAGAAAAAAAACATGGATTTAGGTTTATTTATTAAATTTTTGGTTAATCCACACTATTAAATCAAACTAGATGAATAATGAATATTTGTCTTTGATAAAAAACAAAATAAAAGTAAACATTTAAACTTTTATTATAATACGATATATTTCAGAATTGTTCACATTGTTTGGTTATAAAAAAAATTGTAGACGCTAATAGACTGGTATCTAGAGTTGTGGGTTTTATTCGTTTTTTTTATTACTGTAATTGACTTTACTGTCACATATATTTAAATTGGATAAAGCTTTTATTTTTCAAAAATTTGATGTGAGTGTATCATTTTACGATTATTTGCACTTAGCAGTAATTGAAAAACCTCACATATTTTTTAGTTGTTTTTTTTTTATTTATTTCTTCATTGTTTAAGTCTGAATCTGGAAAGGAGTTTTTGATTTACGACATAGTATTTGATAAATTACTAAGGGCATTTGCATAAATTGTAAAGAAACAAAATGAATATACTCTATGTTTGACCATTTTACCTCTAGATGTTAATAGTAACAATTTTTCTAAAAAACAAAATTGAACAAAAAATGATTAATATAAAATAAACAAATAAATAAATAAAGAACAAGAAAAAAAAGTATTACAAATAAAAAAAAGTTAATATGACGATTTGACTCAATTACATAGATATTTTTGATACAGTGACAAGTGAAATAACTTTTTTTAATATTGGCCAACCCATTATAAAATTATACGGCGTAGACGAGTACCCGTGCATAGCAACGAGATTTTAAAGCGACAGATCGTTTTGTATTAAAATAAGTTTATGAGTTATAAATAATAAATAATAAAAGTTTGAAGATTTGAGGATTAAACATAATGTTTTGAAACCCTGTTCGACCCGGATGAGGTCAATCCGGTTTTCGATATGTATTAATAGTTTCTTTTTGAAATATATGTTTTCTAACATTTTATTTTTTAGTTTCAACTTTTCATTTTTTACTTTTTGCTTTTTCCTTTATATATAATATAGCAGGGTACTCGCGCGTTGCGGCGGCGGGTACCTTGTGACAAATTCAACATTTCTTTTTTTAATTTGTATCGGTTTCAACGGGTCATATCTGGTTCGTTTTCGGATGGCTTTTATTGGTTAAAATTTGAACCGTGGCGACACCGATACTCGGTTGAACCCATTAGTCCGGTCCGATTTTCAAAACTATATGTACCATCAACTTGTTAGCTTGTATGAAACTTTGTGTGCTTTATTAATTTGTATAATGTGTTTAGTAACATGTACTTTTCATTTTAGGATGTTTTAAAAATAATATTAATTAGCGTGTTTAATTATTTTATACTTGGATTATTTTGTAACTTGTTTAAATTGCACATTATGAAAATTTTATTGTACTTTTTAGTAAATGATGTTTTAATTGGTTGTTTTTAATTTGATAGATCTGCTTTTAATTCATTGTACAATGTGAAAAAATTATTGTACTTGATGTTATAATAAGAGTATTAATTGCACTATACATTTCTCTCTCATTTGACTTTTAACATTTTACTTTTTAAAATTTGACCGTTTTTCTTTTATATGTAGTATAAATAGGCGACAAACATTTTCTTAAGAAAAAATAGTCTATTCTAAATTACAGGTTGAATAGGAAATTTTAGACACTTGTTGAATAAGAGGTTTTTAACATTTATGAATAACAAACGAGGCCACCAAATGACTTGTGAATTAGTTTTTTGAAAATGCTCCTCAATTGTTGTGTTTTATTTTAATTTATTTAGCTTGAGTTTTTGTTTTTTGTTTTGTTTTTTTTTTTTTTTTGTTTTTTTTTAATAAAATCGTTATTAACAAAAATGATTGTGTTCTATTGTTTATCACATCTTAGGTAAATTTGTTGTATATACACAAATAATGTGGCGAGATGGGTTACCTTTACGTATTGCTCGAACAATCTTTCCTTTGGAGTTTCTTGTGTGGAGTGTATAGTTTCGCACCATTTTTGCATTGAAATCATGTATCGCGATTTCCATGGCAACTCTAGCCTCTTTGCCCGCTCGAGATGTGATATCCATGATGGCACCAACAACATGTGCGTCACTCGTTGTATTTTGTATCTTTGTTGAAACAACCTTAACATTTAAAAGAAAATGCAATAATATAAAGATGGAAAAAAACACATTGGTACAAGACTTGAGTATGTTCGGCATTTTGGTAAAAAAAAATGCCTACAAGAGAAACTCCAACTAAGACTTGTGTGCTCTTTAATTAACCATATTTATAGAGAAAGAGATTAAGATGATGACAGGTTGACATATACGAATTATTATTGTCAATTTGTAACTAGGTACACTAGGTACACCGTACACTAGTGGTTTTGAGACTCCTTTTGATACGGAGATGATGATATTCAAATACGTTTCAGCATTATTCATCCATAGCATGAGTAGTTAAAACAAGCGAATGATTTGAAATTCGAGTTATTTCACGGAATAACACTTGTATATATTGAACTCCTAATGGTACCTCGCAATTCAAAAGTCTCTCTACGGCTGAAGAATTTGATGAGAAATAAAAAGGAATATCGAAAATTCGAGTGGCTAAAGCTGAAGCAGCTACTTTCGAAGTAACAGAAAGAAAAGCAACGACTGGAGTGGGAGAGTTAGAGTCGAAAAGAGGATTCCTCACTTCTTTCTCTCATTCAAAACCGTGCACGGCCATATAAACACTAAAATGTCTGATTTAAGTATTAGTTTGCCATAATTAATTTAAGAGTAAATTGCATAATTGTCCTTAAGGTTCGGCCAAATTGCAAGTTTCGTCCTAAATAGTTTGAAAGTGCAGAGATCTTCCCTTTTTGCAAATTTTGGTCCCTATTTAGGACAAAACCTACAATTTGACCCAACCTTAAGGACTAAAAAAAGTTTCAAAAAGGACCAAATTTTGCGAAAAAGTTTCAGAAAAGAACGATATATGCATTTTCAAACTATTTAAAATGAAACCTGCAATTTGACTGAATCTTAAGGATGATGTATACAATTTGCTCTTAATGTAAAAAGTGAATAATAAATGTTGCTAGAAGCACTAAAATTAGCCGTAGTCATGCACAATAATCTAGAGATTTAAGTTGTATTATTTATTAAATAAAGTTTGTATTTTAAAGGTTAAAAGAACAAAATTTATTGATTTCAACAAAGAGATTTACGTGGATATATACATGCCAAACTATTGCTTATGCAATAAATGATGACGTATAGTCTATATCCGGGTCACGAACCCGACCAAAGCCCAATATTGATAAGCCCAGCACGAACTGGGCTACGCTGATAAGCGTTTAGGCCCACGAAGGCCCAAACCCAAATCTATTTGCGAAATAAATAGAGGATATCTCTTAATAAAGGAGATAATCATTCCCCAACCGACTTAGGCGGGATACGCCGAAGGTTGAGGAACACGGAACCAAGGATTCCGTGTGTATATAAAGGGAATCACATCCCTCGTTAAAGGTACGATTCACAAACCCTAACTCTCCTTTAACCCTAAACCGATTACTTACTCTCACATGGGAGGATAATGGTGGGAGACAATCCCACCAAGCCTAACGGTGTTTTCTGTCTCTTAGTGCGCAAGTCTCAAGTAACAATCAGCAATTGGTACGAGAGCCGGAGCCCCAAACAAGGAACGCCCAACTTTTGTATCAACAATAAATAAAACTGAAAATAATTTCACATAACCATGTGGTATAAGTACTTCTAAGCGTTCGCATGGACGGATCCACATGTATGCCGGGTGTAGCCACTTGGTGAAGTAGTCTATGGCGACTATGAGCTAACACCTGGTGAAATCATCTCGGACAACGGGAAACAGTTCTGCGACAACCCTTTTAAAGACTGGTGCGAGAAACTAAAAATCACACAGCACTTCGCGTCAGTGAAACACCCACAAACCAACGGCAGTAGAGCAGCGCAAACCGAAGCCTAGGCGAGGGAATTAAAACGCGCGTCTGGACAAGCACAAAGGAAGGTGGGTGGAAGAACTATCACATGTTTTGTGGGCACATCGCACCTCAATAAAACCGGCCGCGAGAACTCCCTTTCTCTAGTCTACGGACGAGAAGCCGTCATACCGCAGAGAATTTGGAATGCCTACTATCCGCCTCTTTGAAATCAATGTAACCAATGATGAGGCGGCGTATGCGACTTAGACCTCTAGAAGAAGGCGCGAGCGTTGACTATCGTGAAGCAAAATCAAAGTCAAGGATGAAGGGATACTACGACGCTAAAGTGCGAGGTGTTTCATTCAGACCAGGAGACTTCGTTTACCGCGCCAATGATGCGAGCCACGCAGAAGACACAGGTGATGAGTGTCTAAATACTCATCATTTTTGTACAATCTAAACTGCAAAATCATCTGAAAACACTCGAAAATGCATCAAAATGATGAAAATATCACAAATCAGTGTTTTATGTGTTTTAAATGCAAAAATATCAAAATCTGGTGAAAAACTTATCAAGTTTGCATAATTGGATTTTAGTCCCCAAGTTTCAAAAGTTGTCAAAAACAGTCCCTGGTAAATCAAAATAAAGAAAAATATCATTTTAAGTCCTTAGGGATTCTTAAGTTGTCAAAATTGGTCCTTAAAATCAAAAATTGCAAAATTACAACTTTAGTCCCTCAAGTTTTGAAATTGTCACAAATAGTCCTTGGAAATTTGAAAATGTCAAAACTGGTCCTTGTACTATGGGAACTTGTCAGTTTTGGTCCTTGTGACAACTTTGGAATAATGGCAGAATTGGTCCCTCAAATTCGAAATTACAAAATGGTCCTTGTTATTTAAACCAACCATGACCCTTTTACCATTGTGACCCTGCCATTACAATTGAACCCCCTGTCAAAACCCTTGACCCCTCCCTTTTTGGACCCCTGGTCAAACCTCTAGTCAAACCAATCCTTTCCCTCCACCACACCTTATCCCCTTCCTCCCACCACTTGCCTGCAACTCAACACCTCTCCATCACCTTCCCTCCCCCTCATCATCACCTCTACCAACTTATCATGCCACAATTAATGCCACCTAGTTGCTAGTTGAGCCTTGGTTAAAACATCTTTTCCCGCCAAAATGATCCAATGGCCAAAATGATTTCTAGTCATCCAATGGCTAAAAAGACTGATGGGATTTGCTCGAGAGAGGTGAGAAGACATTTGGTGCTATAAAAGAGAGAGGAGATGCAGAGGAAGAAAGTATCTAGTGTAATTTGTATTTTCTTTGGTCGTTTTTATTAATTTAATCTTCTCATCATAGTTTAAGCTTTCCAAGTGCTTTGTTTAAACTTTTCAAGTGTATGTGAATCTGTTTTAAGTACTCAATTTC
Organism: Chrysanthemum makinoi; assembly: GCA_910596185.1. Classification (NCBI taxonomy): domain Eukaryota; kingdom Viridiplantae; phylum Streptophyta; class Magnoliopsida; order Asterales; family Asteraceae; genus Chrysanthemum; species Chrysanthemum makinoi. The sequence goes on from OU343221.1 coordinate 250,502,022, forward strand.
AAATCTCAGTGTTATTTCAAGTTTATGCATTTTTAAGTAAAAATCTCAATATGATTCAAATGTTGTTTTTAGTTGTTGTTTGGACTGAAATAATTCATGTAAGCTCCTAGATAGCTTTTAAAAGCTATTAGAGACCTTAAAATTCAGTTTAGAAGTTAAACTCAAAAATCACAAAAATACTCAAAAATAGTGGAAAAATCAAAAATCTGTGAAAATGAAGATCAAGACATTGGGCGAGGGTTAATAAAGGATTGCCTTGGGTTTAGTGCTTCTTGGGAAGCTATAGGATCATTCTCAGTCCTTGGTTCTCATGTTTCACTTGGAATCATCTTGTAAGCTTAATTCTCCAATTTTGGCATTTTACTGTTTAATACAGTCATAAGCTCAAATCTTTGTGTTTTCATGTTCATTAGTTATAGTTAAGTGTATTCAAACCATAAAACCAGTTGTTTGTTCTTTTAAATTTGTAGTTAGCAAAAATCTCATGTTCACAGTTATAGTAGCATAATCACCATACTTGAGTTTTATGTTGTTAATACTATTGTTTCATGTTTATTTAGTTTTACTATATGATATTATAAGCTTTTTAATCAAGTTCATGGTTTAAATCTGTTAAAATCTTTGAAAAGTGTCAAAACAGTCCACTAAAGGAGTGTTTGAATCTGCTAGTTAAACTGTGCTATAGGTTGTTTGAGTTGTTGTTTGTACTTGTTCTGTGTCACTTTAGTATCTAATATCTCAAATCAACAAGAAAAACCAGTGGTCATTTGGTGAAAAGTCAAAATACCATTTGATCATATCTGTCTTGTTCACTGTTGGATTTTTAAGTTCTATGATCATGGTTTTGTGTTAATAAGTTGTTATACTTGCTCAATTTAGTCTTAATACACCTTAATACATCAATATCAGTGCTTAGGATCAATTACAATCTCATAAAAGTCAACTTAGTATAGTAAGTAAAAAGTCAAAATTTTCCCTTGGGTCGTTTTTGAATAAAATAGATTATTTTATAGAGGATTATATATTAAGTTTCAATATTTGAGTTTCTAGGATATTAAAATAGAGCTGCTTATCTTTAACCTAGTATTTTTATATTTTCAAACAGCTTATTTACTAGCTTATTACTTAGCTTATTTAGACCCTTGTCAAAAAGAGTGCCATGTGCACGGTTGTGGTACCCATTTCACAAGCTCTTAGAGAGCTTATTCATGGCCTCTAGCTTATGTGTTTTAGCTTTTTGAAAAGCTCATCTAGCTGACTCAAGGCTCCAAGTTTTATTTTTCCATTTGTAGCTTATTTGATAAGCCTGCAATAGCTTTTTATATTTGTCCATTTCATCTAGTCCACTGAGCATTCGGTGTTTTCCACTTTTAATAAGCTTCTCAAAAGCTCTCCGTTGAACAAAACAGTAAGTACTTTAGCTTTTGAAAAGCCAATAAGCTCAGCTTATTGGATTCACTTTGTTTGGACTTCCAATCTATCCGTGGGCCCAAGGCACAGAGTTGGCTAGTCGGACTTGTTTGCTACTCGGTTTTAGTACAAGTGCTTATTTGAATTTGTAGTGCTTATTTCATAAGCAATTGTGTTTATTCAGTGTTCATTTTAGCTTATAATCATTAGTTTAGCTTATTTCAATTAGCCTTTGCTCATTTTCAGCTTATTAAGCCACTTGGCTAAAATCTTGTGCTTAAATCCATTTTCTAGCCCTTTGTAAAGATAATAAGCTCAAAGCTGAGCTTATTAGTCATTTTCATAAAAGTGGTAGTTGTAAAAATTGCTTATTTTCTTGTGCTTAATAAGTTGCAGAAAGAAAATCAAAAAAATAAAATGTTTTGCAAAAGGTGGGGAGGCTTTCGAACCTGAGACCTCCACCTTTGAGATTAGTGTGTACCTGGATACTAGTTGCCCTTGGGTCTTTGACTGGTTATCTTGTGCACAATTTAATATATAACCCCTCTTTGTCCCGTTTAGCTTATTTGGTTAATTTAGCTTATTTCGAGCTTATTTAAACTAGCTTTTGCAACTTTTGTATTTTTCATAAATTTGTATTAGTATAAAGTATTTTGTAAAAAAGTTTCAGATTTTTCTTAATAGTTTTAGTATTTTTAAACATTTAATTAGTGTAAAAACTTATTTAATTCATAATAAAAATATAAAAGTCTAAAAATATAAATCTTTTTCTAAAATTTTCTTTGTCATATACTATTAAGAAATTGTTTTTACACTTGTAGGACTTTTATTTCATAAATTTTACGTTTTTGCTTGCATCAGCGTAATTTTTATAAATAATGCACGTTTTCATTTTAAGTTACGTTTTTAGGTAATTTAAGTTTACATTTTAGTTAAAATAGTTTATTTAAGTTATTTTATTTTATAAAATCACAAAAACATCATTGTAAAAATAGTGATAGCGTTTATTTAATATATTTTAACTTTTTAATTTCCTTTAATTTGCATTTAAGTCGCTGTAATTTATAGAACTTTTTCTTTAGGTATAATTATCCATCAAAATCCTTATTGATCACTATCCTTAGTGATTATTCGACATATGTTTGTGTGAAACACCAATTCATCCTCCGTGGGACTTAACGACCCAGGAATCCACTATATTCCTCTGATCTTAATTGCATTTGTTTCTGAGCTGTTTTAAGTTTGTTACGGTTGGCCATTCACAAGTGGTCAGCTCGTGTGATTAAACTTGACTGTTCGGAACCAATCAAATTTTGGCGCCGCTGCCGGGAAGGCTGTAAGCGTGTTTTAAGCATTTCCAGACCCGTACTTGCACATATACCACCGTTTGTAAACAGTTTTCTGTAAAGTTAAATATAAATCAAAAAGTCATTAACACTTTTCCTAAAGTGTTAACAACACCAAACAAAATATAAAACAACAAAACAATCGTAACGTTTTCTAGCTTGTGTTTCTTTTAAGGTGATTCTTAAAGAAATACGATTTGGTTAAACGAGACGATACCAAAAATATTTTCCAAAAGTTTTAAACCCCACTGCGCACAAATCTATACCTACGTCTTTTCAGTGGTACTTAATTAAATACATAAAAATCAACCACCGCAAATCAAGGCAGTACACCTACCAACTGGGGGTGTGACCATAATAAGTTCCCGAACATCAGATTTAAAACTTGCCTTTGTGTCCTTGTGATTTGGTGTACCTTTTTCAAAGCAGCCATTTCATTTGTGATTATTGGTTAAGTTCACTTGTCGTTTTGCCTCGCATTTGTTTTGAAAATTGATTTTTAAACTTAGTGCATGCGCACTCGTTCTTCCAGCTCTACAAGTCCACTTTCTAAGCTTGCAAATATTCCTCGAAGACGTAGGGGCGTTCGCTCCTTGCCCGTGACTGAGGCGTCTACCACCACCACCCCCTGTCAAAATGGCAGAAGACTAGCCGATGAATGAGCTTCTCCAAGCACCCATCGAGGGTTACGGAGATATTGTCCCAACCATCGTGGTCGATACCTTTGAGCTCAAAACCGGGTTGCTTAATCTGGTGACCCAAAGCCAATTCTATGGTTTTGAGCGGGATGATCCTCATGCACATATTCGATGGTTCAACAAGATTGCATCTACCATCAAATACAAAAATGTCCCACATGAAGCCATTAAGCTTCTTCTGTTCCCATTTTCTCTAGAGGGACAAGCCGGGAATTGGCTTGAGAAACAACCCCCTC
>OU343221.1:250505811-250856027 GCA_910596185.1 Chrysanthemum makinoi
TATTGCTTCATTGGGAATGGTAATCAATTCTTACACTTATCAAAATTCTTGAAACTTGGATGAACTCCCGAAGTTAAGAAAGCTTGGTCGAATAGAAGAATTTATGGTATTCTTGGGAAAACAAAAATGGATTTTAGTGAAAAGATCAGAGACGGAATATTTATGTTCAAGAATCCCGAAGTTGGATTCCACTTCACAGTATCGCGAACTCATCATGCATGAATCACATAAATCAAATTATTCCATACACTTTTTAGCCCGGAACAAGATATCAATATCTAAAACTCTTATATTGGTGGCCAAACATGAAGGCGATATAAAGCAGAGTATGCTGAAATGCTTGACATGTCAAGAGCCAAGAAGAGCATCGAAACCATCGGATTGTTAACTTCGGCCCGAACTTCCATATGGAAATGGGAAAGAATAACAATGGACTTCATCACTAAGTTTAAGAACTTCTAATGGTTTGACACCATATGGGTCATTGTTGTAGATCTCGCGAATCGGCTCATTTTACTTTTCTATCAAAAGAGCGGCGAGATGATTACACTTCTTTCCGATTGTACATTAAGGAGATTGTTTACTACGCCGATGTACACAATCTTTATTATATCGATCGAGATATCCGATTTACCTCGAGATTTTGGCAAACACTCCAAAGCGTCATGGGTACCAATTTGGATATAGTGCATCTGAATCCTCAAACGGATGGACAAAGTGAAAGAACGATCCAAACTCTGGAAGACATGCTGAGAGCATGTGTGATCGATTTCGGAAAAGGATGGGATAAACATTTATGATAACATCAAATTAGCCTGATATTTTATATATCAATTTCCTGTGTTTATGGCCTCATTTGTATTAATATGGTACTTAATTAGATTCATATTAGTTCAAATTTGCATTTCGAGGATAAATGAGTCATTAGAGTGGAAAAGATATGTGAAAAAGGCCAAGAAATATACAAATTCACGAGGCCTTTGGATTTTATGTGAACTACAGTAACTACTTAATAAAGTTCTGGCGTAAATATATATGCTTTGAAGGATCTGGTAGTAACAAACTCTTATGGTTACGTCGTAATTATTTTTGTGAAGGTTATGGCATAATGTAGCAATTTAGTTCACGCTTAGTGGGGATAATTTGGATCCGGATAAGTATAGCGGGATGAAGTATTACGGTAACTTCGGATAATTAGTTATGCTTGTAATTTTTCTTAGGCGCAAAGTTTGAGTCCAAATGATTAAAAGTGACAAGTTGGTACTAAGTTTATTCACTTCAAGGACTAAAAATTAAATGAAGAAGAACGATCAGGGGCCAAACACGTACACTATAGCAAGTTAGTTTAATGAAATTATGTTAACAATGAAAAGTGCGAAGTTAACAATTACGTTAAGTAATTCATTTTATAGTTCTGGTAACTTAATTCTGACGTAACTAAATAATTTGAATTCTGACGTAATTGTTCGAGATCCGGATTTCTTTCTTGTGATTATTAGTTCTGGCGTAATTAGCCCTTATGGTTACGCCGTAACCATGTAGCGGCCTATAAATACAACCCTAAATCTGCATTTTTAAGTATCTCTCTTCACCCTCTCAAGGGTGGATTAGAACACCACTCGGGGCAATTTCCATGATTCCAAGCTATCTTTGAAGGAAGAATTCACTCGCAATCATCATTATTATTAGCTCTACATCAAGTAATTTGTATTAAACATTATGTTCAATTTAATTCATGTTTTATTCATTCTTGTTGGTATGATTTACTATATGTTTGGCTAAGCACCCTTGGTGCTGGCCTTGTTATGATTCCTTAATTGTTTTGTTTACGTTTATATTACTTTCGCATATTTGTTTCTAAGTGTATGCATGCATAGTTTATTGGTAGCTACCCTTGTTTTGGTAGTTTTGAATGGCGGTAGAGGCTAGTTGCTTAGGAGATATGACCAATTGACCCTAAGTAGTAGTAGGAGCGGAGAGAGTAAGATATGACGGCCGGCGACCCTTTCTACTTGTGTGATTTGACCAACTGATCACCTACCGTTTGGATGAACTTAAGAATTAAAGGGTGAGTGTTTAAGTTGCTAACGCCCGAGCACTCACTATTATAAATCTAGCATGTAGCGGTACTTAATGACTTGGCTTGGGGACGGCAACAACAGGACTTATGAGGGACACGACTTCTCTGTGGTGGCATCTTTGCTAATAGGTTAGGCGAATTGATCAAATGATGTCCTCTCAATTTGACCCACAGTAATTGGAAGTAATTAGACGTAGGCATTACTAGCTAGGATGAATAACTAGGTTAGCACCACTCTTCTCTATTTGATCTCATCTTTGCCTTTATTTGCGTTATTAGTTAATCAAATCTTAAAAGCAATTAAAATCGTGACATATACTTAAGTTAATTTCCGATCCTCGTAGCTCTTGGGACGACCTCGGTTTTACCGTAGAATTTTATTGCCGTTAGTACATTAGGGTAGACCATAGGTATAACGAGACTTATAAATATTAAAACATGGTCGCATTAAAACGCATCAAGTTTTTGGCGCCGATGCTTGGAGATATTTAGGATTTTAATTTAAGTTTTCTTTTATTTTTAGTTTATTTTTCTTTCTTTTGTTTTTTGTTTGTTTTGATATTTGGGATATGGAAGATTCCGATTTTGACATGCTCACTATAGAAGAATATATTGCTTTGACTCAAGGTAACCAAAGATCGGGCATCGTATATCAGTTTAATGACATCGACTTTGAGATCAGTACCAGATTCATGAGGGAACTTAGACAAAAGCTTTTCGCGGGAACTAATGATGAAGATGCCCAGTTGCATGTGCGAAGAGTATTAGAGATCGCAGATCTTTTCCATACTCCAGGAGTCACTCAAGATGCATTAATGCTTAGAGTGTTCCCTATTACACTCACTGGTGCAGCCAGAAGATGGATGAAGATGCTTTATGCTGGGTCGATCAATACGTGGAATCTTTTGGAGAAAGCATTCATTAGAAGATATTATCCTCCTTCAAAGATTTCCAAGAAGATGGAAGAAATAAGGAGTTTCAGACAAAATATGGATGAAACGCTTGATGAAGCTTGGTAAAGATATAATGACCTTCTTTCACAGTTGCGGCATGATATCGGCAACCATCAGATGGTCCTTATTTTCTACAAAGGTTTAAACATCTCGTCCCGCCAAATGCTTTCGACTCTCGAGGACCTATTCCTACAATGCCACTGCACAAGCCCTTAGATCAATTAAAATGATGGTCGACGATTCACTTAAATTGGTATGATGGAGCAACTACTTGGGCCATAAATAGCAAATGTAATTTTGATGACATTGTAACCACCAGAAATTTCACCAGATAAACTAATATAATATTCTAACGAAAGAATACTTATCCATTTTCTCGTCCAAATTTTTTAAGAAACGATATCCTTTTATTTGATCGAACAACTAACTAATATGATGTAACTCACACACCAACATCAGAATGTCTTAAGTTCATTCCTTATATGTCAAGTATAAAAGTTTTCAACTTTTATTTACCACTTAACGTTATTACGTTAGCATACATTATTAAACTTTCAAGTTAAACGTTAACCATTTATTTGAGTTTACATGAAACCCTAATTTATTATAACCACGCTTTTCATAAATGGTAAAGTACAACATTTTATACCTAGAGTACAAGTCTTTCAAGCACATGTACAAGTCTTTAATGCATACAAGCTTAATACTTATATAAATCATATTATAAACCTCAATGTACCTGTTTTTAAGCACAAGGTACAACCCTAAATAGCCTATGGTACAATCATTTAAGCCAAACGAGCCCTAGTTTTGTGTTTTGTTCCAAATCGACACTAAACATAAACAAACAAGCCCTAGCTTGATTTTAAATCAAATCCTACTTAACTAAGCCCTAAAAACTAAGTTACTACTTCACCTAGACTCTATGGTACAACACACTATAGCCTAAGTACTACACCTAAAGCCATTCGAACCCCCTAGTTACACCTTGGTTCAAAATGAACTAAACCAAACCAAATTAGTTCCTAAGTATTATATGTTCATATCCTAGCCACAAGACACTCACTTGGTGCCCTAATCTTCCACATATGCTTGTCTCCTTGATATTTTTACTATGGTCAAAGATGTAGAAAATTTACTTGAATGAGATTTTACCACACCATCACATACTCCCTATGGTTACACTTGGCTAAAATTTGACACAAGGATACCTCACCTTGTCCCCTACAACTCAATATGGTGACCTAGTCTCTTTCAAGAATCCTCTCATTTCCCCTTTATAAATAGCAAGCCCCTTTCCTTTCATTTTTGCTCACACCATTCGAAAACACCACACACAAACATACAATCAGTTACTTACTGATCTAGAAGTCCTAATAAAAGCCAAGGAAGGATAGTTTAAAGCCTAGGATTAAGGAAAGAGCTTGGTTCCACTTTAGAAGCCCCTTTGGTCGAAACTCATTTCTAGTCGATTCCAAGAGTTGTAAGTACCTTAAACTCATTCAATTTCGTTATTATTTTTTTAATATCAAGTGCCTACTGTTAAAAGGGATTTTATAAGGAAAACGTAGCAATTTGAATCACCTAAAACGGTCACACGAGTCAAAAGTTATGGTCAAAAGTTGCCAAAAATCGTCGAAATTTTCAGTGGACGAGCGATTGGCGACTTGAAGCGAGGCATTTCGGTCCATTTCATGAAAAAGTTAAAACACGAAAGTTGTCGGGACGACGCGTTTTCTTCAAAAATTTGAGCGCTTGCGGGTCTAGAAAGCATAACAAAGCGAATTTAATAAAAGTCCCAACATTGTTATATATATGTTACAAAAATAGTTCCAGCCCCCTTCTTGCGCCGCATTTATTTGCATCATGTCAAAGGTATTAGGGTCAACCAAAGTACCGTTGTAAACACCACCTAGGAAACTCTAAAACGCCCCCATAACCCGGTTAAATAGCCTAGTCGTTATGCTTAAAAACAGCCCTTCATTTTGGCCAAGAGTCCTAAACACCAAAAGCTTATTACAACAGGTATGTGGGGAAAACACGGGATTTTTGATAAATTTGATTACGAACTATCTTAGAAACATTAAAAATGAGTTAAACAATATTTCACAAGGTTGCATGCAAAAGATATAGAGTTTTATGGTTTAAAAACGAGAATTGCAATTTGGCAAGAATAGCTTAAGTAGCCCTTTTCCGTAGTTAATATCTTGGTAATTAAAGGGTTGCAAAGTACGAGGTTTACACCGTTTTAAAGGGCTCGCTGCAAAGATTTTAATGCCCTAATAACGTCTTTAAAATCACTTATAGTCTCTTTTATAATTAACCACAAAGAGGGTGACTCGCGGGAATTTTCATAAATAGGCCTTGTGTACACTTTTCAAAAATTGAGTCGTGGGAGTTATAGGATGATGGAAATGACTTAAAAAGAGTTAATAAACATATTACAACGTCTCTAGGTGACCCCGTAAAAATTAACAAGTTAAAAATGAAATTTTCTTAAAACGCGTCGTGGCCAAGTAGCCATGTTCGTGGACTTGTATCTTTCTAACCAAAGACGACTAGGATATCATACCTATACCATTTAGAAGAGCTTACAGCAAAGTGTTTAAAGGGTCAAATTCAATGTAGAAACACTAGCTTGTCTCGTGTAAAATCTGCCCTTGTTTGGCCCTGTTATCGCCCAAAAACAACAAAAGGCACCTAACCCCCTACTTTGGAGAATCATTGCGACCAAACCGTGAGAGCTTAAGAACTATAGTTTGAACCATTAGAAAGATCACTGGACAAACTCCTAAAGGGATCAAGAACGTAGTAAAAACCTTTTAAGGCCTTTCTTTTATTTACCCGCACTTTTGTCCATTTAGGGCCTAAAACAAGTGAATTTTTCTTATAAAATTACAAGTATAAAATTATAATTTTTGAAAGATAAAGTTTTCTTGGACTAAAAATGTAATTTATTCAAAGTTAATTATAAAAGGGTTGATTTTTTCAATAACCCATAGTTGAGGGTATAAGTGTCATTTTTGAAAGTGCAAGGGTAAAAACTGTAAATATTTAAAATTGTAAATTATAGCATTTTGGAAACATAAAATATTTAACAACTTGAGTTTCGATAAAATTTAATATCCATCATCCGAGCCATAAAAATAAGAAAGATAAGTATTGCTAATTTTTTAAGAGACTTCATGTTACCTAACTAACGATAAAGCATCGTTATCACATAAACTTGAATTCGAATACTAAAAACATGACATACTAACTCAGGTCACGAGTCGGAACAGTTTATCAACTTTACTTAATTTGTTTTCCATCCAGACTACTGTAACATCGAGGTGAGTCATAGCCCCTCTTTTCCTTATTTTGAATGTTTTGGGGGAGATACATGCTCAAATATTGCTTTATATTTTTACATTTATTTTAAACTCTTATGAATTACTGTGAGTCATAGCCCCATTTTCTATCATTTATCAGTTTTGTAAATTACTTTTGGGGGAGATACATGCTCAACTATTTTCACTTTCACAAGAACTCTATACTTTTACATATTACTGTGAGTCATAGCCCATCTTTTCCTTATTTTGAATGTTTTGGGAGAGATACATGCTCAAATATTGCTTGATATTTTTACATTTATTTTAAACTCTTACAAAATACCGTGAGTTCGTAGCCCCGTTTTTATACTTGTTTATTAATGCTTTGGGGGAGATACATGCTCAACTACATGCTTTCACTTTTATAAGTACTCTAAAAACTTTTACATATTACTGTGAGTTCATGGCCCCTACCTTTACTTGCTTTTAAATTGTTTTAGGGGAGATACATGCTTAACTACTCGTTTTTACTTTCACAAGTACTCTAAAGGTTTTACATACTACTATGAGTTCATAATCACACTTTATACGTTTTGCTACAAACTTGAACACAAGTACTATCTGTATGCGATCCTGATTGTTATTGCCTAAGTTATACACTATTGCCACTAAAAGTCCCTCATATCATGAACCATTAATCACTTATGAGTGAACGCGAATATAGTGAATAGATCTATTGGCATTGGCCCCATTTGTGTTAGCCGGATAGGTAACCAAATGCACTTTATTTGAGAATACTAGGAGAATTGCAAACTCCTACCAGAGGGCATTATTGCTCACATCATTATTATGATGTTTGTAACTTACGTCATTATTATGGCGCGTTCGTGTTAAGGTTTGCGTTCATGAGACTTAAGGCAATATATACTATGTTGCAATGATACAAATGCTGCAACTACTGAATTTATGGGTGCAACGACGTGGCCCAACCTTGAAACTTGTGTTCAACTGATTTGCATACAAACTCTATGGATTCACTCAACTTTTGACCCGGTTAGGGCAAACAAATGACTATGGGTGCTTAACAACATAGCCCACTACTTATATTTATTACGATTATCACTCAAACTCGAAACTATTGAACTTAACTATTTTAATCATAAACTCTATGAACTCAACAACCTTTGTGTTGACACTTTTTAGCATGTTTATCTCAGGTTCATAATTTACGAGGATGGCACGGAAGGGCACGGATACTCAAGAAGGCTATATTATCATTCGAAAACTTATTTAATAAACTGTAAAACCACTGGGACCTCATTTTGTAAACTCTGGTATTTATATAAATCGAATGATAATTCTTTTAAATGACACAATTAGAATTCGTTTTCTATTATTATAACTGTTGAGCCATAAAGTAACACCCAGCTTGAATTCCGCTGCGTATCACGAAATTGGGGGTGTTACAGACATTGGCGACATCACCCAGCAGCTTGATAAACTTGGATGTGATATGAATATGGTTAAGGAAAACATTCATGCTATACAAGAGCATTCTCTCCAAGAAGAACGCAAAGAATATGAGCAGGTCAGGTATATTGAGTCATTGGAGGAAGCCGTCAATAAATTCTCGGATAATTTAAAAAGGATGCACGAATCGAATGATGAATGGATTAGGAAATTCAAGGAGGGCGCGGACTTGAATTTAAAGAAGCTTGACGCTAAAAGAAAAATCTTGGAAGCTAAGCTTGAAGAATTAAACCAAAAGGTCCTGGAAAGTAAAAAGAATGCGGTTGGAACTATCAAAGCAACGGGGGGAAAGATGAAAGAAGTCATCAACGAGCTGGTTCCTGGTGATTTACCTTATATCAGACCTTATGTCCCACCTATCCCTTCTCCAGGACGTTTGAAGACTGTGAGAAATGAAGAAACAAGCGACGATCAATTGAAGAAAATGGAAGCAAAGAACTTACAGGGTGATGAAGAAATTCCTTAAGCCAATGAGGAATCAACAACAACACAAAACGGTATGACTTCTAGCTCTTCTTTTATTCCTAACAATCTTGCTTGTTTTTCTATGCAGGTTGCTGAAATTATGGATGAAATCGTGCAACCCATCACATCACCCGTTAATGGTTATGTAGCTTCGTCTACTGAACCAATTTTAGTTGATCTTGCAAAGGAATAAGAGGAAAATATCTTGGACACTTCAATGATTAACGAGAAGACATACGAGCCAATTGATCATCCACATCATGAGGTGAACCAATCATCAATGCCATCGACTAAAACGGGTAAGGTATGTAGGAAAATGACATCTCCTTTAAGGTATAATCATAATTCATCATTCCCCCATCTCTTAGCAAATTCACACACTCATGGTGTTTTTTGCTATTTTTACCCACACTTGATTTCAAGTGAAGGGATGAACACCCTTTTACTTAGTAAATAAGGTTGGAGTCAAGCTCGTGACTCGAACAAAACCAAGCGCTTCGTGGGAGGTACCCCATGCCTATCTTTTCTTTTTCATTTTATTAGTATAGTAGGGTTTTGTGTTTTTAACCACTTTTGCAGGAATCGAGAATATTGCATCAGTAACTTAACCGGGGACCTGATCTGTCCACCAGTTACGGCGTAACTCATCCCAATGATTACGCCGTAACACATCACAAGTAGCGATTCTCTCTAGAGCATTACCAATTGCGGCGTAATCCCATGCTATGGTTACGCCGTAGCTACCTTCCAGATGGCTTGTGCCAGGTTTTGCCATAATTACGGTAACTCCTTCATTGAGTTACTGGCGTAATTATCCTCTAGTTCAAATTCTTTCTATAATAACACAATAACCTTGTATTAGTATTAAATGAACTTTGTGGGTGTGTTCCCTGTAAACCCTCACGAGACTACACTCGTCCACTTGGGACACCAAGTGGTTTAAAAGGCTTGTTGCATCCGCTAAATGCAACCGTGATTCCTACGAAAGTGAGTTAGGTTTTTCATTTTCTTTTATTACTTTTTGTTTTTCTAGTATGATGCATTTGGTTGTCTTAAGTGAATTCAGGTTATTAAAGTTTTCTCATAGATCTCAAAGCGGGACACGTTTACTCGTGAGTCTTCGATCATGCCGAGCTAATCCAGGGGAGTTTTTCGTTCCATCTCTAACCCTTCTTATCTTTCATTATATGCTTAAATATGACCCAAGTGGGGGGAAGGGATTAGACATAAACACCCACTTGATTTTACTTGTCTTTATTTTTCTAGTTTTTGATGAAAAGTGTTTCATTGGTAAAATTTTGACATGTTTTTCATTCCTTAACTGGATTAATCTAGACTGAGCACACCTACTCTATATTTCCATTGTGTAAGGATAAGCCTTTCCGTTTTCCCCTTATACAAAATTCCATAAAAATGAGTGTGCCGGTGGCTGTAGTAGACTTTAGAACTTGGCCTTGTATATCTTTTCGAGACCATTATCATGAGCATTACACTGAGGTAACTTGGTGTGATCGGTGCAACTAGGATATAAGGCAATTTTAGGATTAAACCCAAATATCCCATATATGTATTGTGTATATTGACTCTTCACATTGATCAGTCCAATCCCCCGTTAAACCCTTTTTGTTGCACTCACCATTAGTGCAAGATACCCCTAGATACACCCTTCAGAGCCATCTCTTTCATTTTTTTCACCCAATATATGTTGTTTTGTTACACCTATCGCCTAGCCTACCCTGTAGTTTCCTTATGTCCATGGTCCGGGCGCTGTTGGTTAATTTTGGTTCCACTAGTGAAAGTCACGGGTTTTGAATAAAGGGTTTTGGAAGAAAATCGGGTTTAGATGATAGTTGATCTATAGTGGGGGGATGTTTATATGTTCGTATTGTTTTTATTTTTATCCATGTATACCTTGTCTTGCAAAAATTGTGAATGTAAGCAAGAGTTTGTTAGTTTGTTTATTGCTGATCGATATATAAATCAGCTTATTTTTCGTATTGTGATAAGTGTTCTCGCCTTGTTTCAGTTAGGCGCTGTTTTTAAAAAAAAATCCGTTTTGTCTTACGGATAAAATTAGAAACCCGTACATTTCTATCTCGCCTTTCAAATTTTAATCAATATTCGTACAATGGGGTCATTGTACATTTCAAGTGGGGGGATGGGAGATAGAAATGGATGATTTTGGTGAAATTATGTGCTAAAAGTACCCAAATTTTAAATTTTTTTATAGCACATACTTTTTTTTCATTGATAATGAAGGCCGAATTAATGCACCTTATTTGCCTTGTTGATGGAGATTATGAGGCACTACGCTTTATGTTATATGCATTGACTCGTGTATTGAAGACCCCTTGACTCTTAACCCACGAATTTTGCTATGGGATTGAATGCGATTAGTGATGGGGCGACTGTGGACTTAGGAATCTATTTGTTTCTTGTCTTTTTATTTACACCCATTCAAATTTTCCCTTATCCTACCCTTAGTCATGAATCGAGCTTAGGTGAGGAAGCGAGCAATCATTGGTGTCTTGGCCATGGATTTGGTCATGTATCATTGATTTTGTCCCCTTCGCCTTAGCCCGTTAGTAATGACAAAACAACCCCATAAGCCTTTATGTTGTGTGTTGGGTTTTAGGTTCCTTGGATTATGATTTATTCTAAGTGTTGGAACCTCGGACAGAGTTGTTGAAACCACGGACAGAAGAATGAATCCACTGCTGATGAGAAACCGCGGCTAGTAGTATTATGTAACCACGGATATTGTATTGTAACCACTGTTAGTCTTGTATAGTCGGTTTAATATTTTGTATTAGATAAATATGGAAAAGATATTTATCTTGTAGGTTACGTATTATATTATGTAAAGGACTTCTTTGCCTATAAAAGGAGGTCCTAGGTTAGATTAGATATACGTATGTTTTATATCTAAGGTCGATACACTTCAAGGTTGTAAAACCCTAATAATGGTTAGAGTATTCGTATTAATAATAATATTGAGGTGTTGAATGTTTATTGTTCTTCTTTTTAAGATTAAGTATTAAATTCTGTGTGATACTTAATAAGTTTTTATTTAAGTCAGTTTCTATAAAGGATTGTTTGCTCAACTGGGATTAACAAGTAGTATCAGAGCTTGTGATCTAGAAACTGAAACCAAGAAGAAGTTTAGTTAAGTTCTGTTAAAGTAAGTTAAGATGTCTAACGAAACACACATGGTTACTGCATCAAAGGTGCCCATGCTCAAGCAGGGTGAGTACCAAATCTTGAGAATGCGAATGAGGCAATACATTCGTATGATTGATTATGCCATCTGGGAAGTTGTTGAAAAAGGTGATACTCTTCCTAGGAAGGGTGATGATGGCAAAGATATAGCCATTGTTAGTGAAATTGACAAGGCTAAGAGGAAGCTGGAGATTAAAGCTCACAGTATTCTCTCCATGGGAATACCTAATGAGTATGCTTTGGACTTTGAACAATATGAGTCTGCTAAAGAGTTAATGGATGCTATTGAAACAAGGTTTGCTGTTAATGAAGCTACAAAGAAATCAAGGAAGAATATGCTCAAGCATCATCTTGAAAACTTCACTGCTCTCAGTGAAGAAAAACTTGATGGCACTTATAACATACTTCAAAATCTTATCAGCCAACTGAAGTTAGTGGACTACAAGGTTTCTCAAGAAGATATAAATTTGAAGTTCATCAGAAGTTTACCACCTGACTGGGCTGTACACATATTTGTGTGGAGAAATAAGGATGACTTTGAAAAGATGACTCTGGACAATCTCTACAACAACTTGAAGGTATATGAGTCTGAGAACAACATTGCCGGTGCATCTTCAACTAATCAAAACATTGCTTTTGTTTCCACTAATCACAAGAGCTCACAAGATGTATCCACTGTTGTCTATGGAATAACCACGGCTATTGCAAACAATACCACTGTTAGTGATAATGTCAGTGATGGTGCAATTTGTGCTTTTCTGGCTGATTTAACTACCAGTGTTACTGTTTTGAATCAAGATTTAGATCAAATTGATCCTGATGATCTTGAAGAGATAAATCTTCAATGGCAGATGGCAATGTTGACTCTCCAAGCAAGGAAGTTCTTAAGGAGGACTGGAAGACAGGTTAAGTATGATGGTCAAAGGAGAGCTGGATTTGACAAAAGCAAGATGGAGTGCTTTAACTGCAAGAAGAAGGGTCACTTCGCTAGAGAATGTCGGCATCAAGAAGACCACTGAAGAGCCTGCTTCTTCTTCAGCATTGGTTGCTCAAGATGGGATTGGAGATTATGACTGGAGTGATCAGATTGAAGAAGGTCCCAATGCAGCTTTTCTTGCTAGTGAAGTTTCTAAAGAGCATAACTTTGCTCTTATGGCCTATGCTTCATCTTAAGTTCGATTCGAGGTATCTAATGATTCAAAAAATTCTACTTGTTCTTTCAAATCATGTCAAGATAACTTAGAATCACAAAGAGCTATTATTGAGAGTTTGAGAAAAGAAGTTGAAAGACTATCACTAGATAACTTAGGTTATAGAGTTGGTCTAGAAAGTGTTGAAGAAAAGCTTAATTACTGTATTAAATGTGAGTTTGAGTATGTAGATAAGATAAATATACTAGGTAGTGAAATTGATCTTAAAGACAGAGAAATCACAATGCTTAAAAAGAAACTAGAAGAGGCAGAAAGTGTAAAACAAGAAGCCCTAGTAGAAAAAGAAAAACATGTTGTTAGGGTTGCTAAAACACAGTTTGCTTCTGATCTAGTAAATAAGCCAATAGGTCAAAAAAAATTAAGGATGGTACTGGTCTTGTTTACAATGATATGCCTCCACCACCTCTTATGAAACATGCACCACCTACAAAAGAACTGTCATTTAGCAGTGAATTTAAATTCAATAAACCTGTAGGTGAGACTAGAAATATTGAATCACCTAAGTTAGGTTCTGATAAGTCATCTGATGCTCCCACTATTGAAGATTGGGAATCAGATTCTGAGGAAGATAGATCTGAATCAACTCAGCCTGAAAAGATAGAACATGTTAAGTAAGTTGATTCTAAACAAGCCAACCTTATTCCTAGATTTGGAGCACCTATTTCTAGGAAAGTGGTAGAGTATAAGGAGATACCTAGGGAACAGATGAAAAGATACATACCTAGGGGAAATCAGAGAAACTTTAATGGCCTAATTTCTAACAGGTTAGGTGATGAGTTTCAATGTGTCAAGAAGGCTTGTTTTATATGTGGTAGTTTTGAGCACTTACAGAGAAACTGTTATAAGAACCAACCACAAGTTTGGAATCAATGGAGGAGGGTAAATCACCAAAACTTTTCAAAGAAAACAAACCCTCATCCTAACAAAAACATGATTCCTAAAGCAGTGTTAATGAGGAATGGTAATACAAAGTCAATAGTCACTGCTGCACCCAAATGGGTTCCAACCATTGCTAAGCAAAATGTAAACACGGCTAAGCAAAATCAAACCACTGCTAAGCAAAATATCACCACTGATACAAAAGAAGTTTTAAAAATTCCAAAGGTGATAACTGACACAGTGGTTGGAAATCATTTTTATGCTATTATGGCCTCAGCTAGTTGGCAATGGAAGCCTAAGACCAAGGTTTTACGTCATGTCAACTGTGCATCAATGGACCTAACGAAATTTGATTATGTTGATGCACAGGGCAGACCCAAGTCAGTATTGGCTTGGGTCCACAAAAGGAACTAATTTGTTTAAATTCATGTGCAGGGCAATCTACAAGATGAGCTAAAAGACAAAGGAATTTTTGATAGTGGTTGCTCTGGGCACATGACTTGGGATGGGAGCAACCTGGAGGATTTTGAAGCTTTTGATGGAGGATATGTGGCATTTAGTAATGATCCAAAGGGAGGAAAGATACTTGGCAGAGGCACAATCAGAATAGGGAAATTAGACTTTGAAAAGGTCTATCTGGTACAGGGACTAAAGTACAATTTATTCATTGTTTCTCAAATGTGTGATAAGAAAAACTGGGTACTTTTTGGGGAAACTGAGTGTGTGGTGTTGTCACCTGATTTTATGATGCCTAATGAAAAGTATATACAG
Organism: Chrysanthemum makinoi; assembly: GCA_910596185.1. NCBI lineage: Eukaryota > Viridiplantae > Streptophyta > Magnoliopsida > Asterales > Asteraceae > Chrysanthemum > Chrysanthemum makinoi. The sequence continues at coordinate 250,520,231 of OU343221.1, forward strand.
CTTAGGGTACCTAGAAAGGAAAACATATATTGTTTTGATATTAAAGATGTAATTCCTAATAGGTCCTTAACCTGTTTGTTTGCTAAAGCATCAGTAGGTGAGTCTAAATTATGGCACAGAAGGCTAGGTCACCTTAATTTTAAAACAATCAATAAACTGGTAAAAGGCAACTTAGTGAGAGGGTTACCTTTTAGAGAGTAAGGAACTTTGTGTGGCTTGTCAAAAAGGAAAACAACATAGAGCCTCTTGTAAGACCAAAACTGTTAACACCATCACACAACCACTGTTTATGCTTCATATGGACTTATTTGGACCAACCTTTGTTAAAAGTTTGAACCATTAGCAGTATTGCCTAGTTATTACTGATGATTATAGTAGGTTTTCTTGGGTATACTTTTTGGCTGCTAAGAGTGAGACTAGTGAGATCCTCAAGAGTTTCATTACTAAGATAGAAAATCTAGTAAATCATAAGGTCAAGGTAATCAGATGTGATAATGGAACTGAGTTTAAGAATGATGTGATGAATCAGTTCTGTGTAGCTAAGGTTATAGAAAGACAGTTTAGTGTTGCTAGAACACCACAACAGAATGGTGTTGCTGAAAAGAAAAATACGACACTAATTGAGGCTGCTAGGACAATGTTGTCAGAATCTAAGTTACCAACTACCTTTTTGGTGAAGGCTGTAGGCACTACATGTTATGTGTAGAATAGAAGTAAGGTAGTGAAGCCTCATAACAAGACCCCCTATGAGTAGTTACATGATAGGAAGCCAATGATTGCATTCCTAAAACCTTTTGGGTGTCCTGTTACTATCTTGAATACCATAGGCTACCTAGGTAAGTTTCAAGAAAAGCGATGATGGATACTTTTAGGCTATTCTTCTAATAGTAAAGCCTTTAGAGTATACAATAGGAGGACTAGGATTGTTGAAGAGAACTTACATGTTCAATTTAGTGAAGAGACTCTCTAGGTGTTGAGACCAAAGGACCGTGGTCATTTAACATTGATATGCTAACCAAATCTATGAATTATGAGCCTATCATTGCGTGCACTTCCACTAATGTTAATGAGGTACACAAAAGGATTCGATCTTGAAACAAATTCTAAGGAAGTGATTCTCCAAAGGAGTTCTATTTGGTTGAAAAGTGGAAAGTTGGTTCTGTCTCACCTATCATTAATAAGCAAGGTCCCACTGATGATGATGCATTGAATTCTGAAAGCAAAGCTGATCATCATCAAGATAAGGATGAGTTGTTAAAAGATAACTCAGTGTCGGTAGAAGAAATTGAAAGAAAGAAAAGGCATTCTGAAAGCACTGCTAAGCTAAACAAAAGCACGGATAGAAATAATGAAAGCACTGCTAAGCCAACTTCTACCACTGCCAGTTCAAGTGAAACTGATGATAGTACTTTCTTTGGACCAACTGCAAAGCCATTATTTGGTGAAGAGGAGTATCCACATGATCCTACCATGCCTACTTTGGTAGATATTGATACTCCTATTGATGATGAAGACATGGATGATTTCTTCAATGCTGATTTTACTAATTTGGAACATGTCATTCATGAAAGTCCAGTCACCACCACAAGGATACATAAGATTCATCCTAAGGAACAAATACTTGGAAATTTGAACACCCTTGTTCAAACAAGAAGCAAGGTTCAGAACACTAAAACCTTTCCTGAGCAAGGTTTCTTTGCAAGATCACTTCATAAAAGAAATAGTCATAAAGATCTGCAAAATTGCTTGTTTGCTTGTTTTCTGTCTCAAAAGGAGCTCAAAAGAGTGGAAGAAGCTTTATCAAAAGAAGGACGGGTAGAATCAATGCAAGAGGAGCTTCTTCAGATCAAACTTCAAGAGGTTTGGACATTGTTTGATCTTCCTAATGGAAAAAGGGCAATTGGAACAAAATGGGTGTTCAAAAATAAGAGAGATGAAAGAGGAATTGTGGTAAGGAACAAATCAAGGTTGGTTGCTCAAGGATACACACAAACTAAAGGCTTGGATTATGATGAAGTATTTGCTCCAGTTGCAAGAATTGAGGCTATTAGATTACTTTTAGCTTATGCTTCATTTAAGAATTTTGTGGTGTATCAAATGGATGTTAAGAGTGCTTTTCTGTATGGCACAATTGATGAGGAGGTTTATGTATGTCAACCTCCTGGTTTTGAAGATCCTGATCATCCTGACAAGGTTTACAGGGTGAAGAAGGCTATGTATGGGTTGCATCAAGCTCCTAGGGCATGGTATGAGTGCATGTCTACTTATTTGATGGACAATGACTTCAAAAGAGGTCTGATTGATAAAACTTTGTTCATAAGGAAGCACAAGGATGATATTTTTCTGGTGCAGGTTTATGTAGATGACATCATCTTTGGCTCAACCAATAAGGAGCTATGCAAGGATTTTGAGAAACTTATGTATGATAAGTTTCAGATGAGTTCTATAGGAGAACTCACTTTCTTTTTGGAGCTACAAGTTCAACAAAGGACTGATGGTATTTTCATTAGTCAAGACAAGTATGTAGCAGATGTTTTGAAGAAGTTTGGGTTTCAGGATGTGAAGAGTGCTAGTACACCTATGGAGACTCAGAAACCACTGCTACCAGATGATGGAAGTCCCAAAGTTGATTTGAAGTCATGCAGGTCCATGATTGGATCTTTGATGTATCTCACTGCATCTAGGCGGATATAATGTTCTCGTATGTGTGTGTGCAAGATTTCAAGTCACACCCAATACCTCACACATGAATGCTGTTAAGAGAATCTTTAGATACCTTAAAGGTCATCCTAAACTGGGCCTTTGGTATTCTAAGGATTCCCCTTTTGATTTGGTAGCCTATACTGAGATAGTGATTATCTTGGTGCCGGTTTGGATAGGAAATCTACAACTGGAGGATATCAGTTTTTGGGAAGCAGACTCATTTCATGGCAGTGTAAAAAGCAAACTATAGTGGCAAATTCTACAACTGAAGTTGAATATGTGGCTGCTGCTAGTTGTTGTGGTCAAGTTCTTTGGATTCAGAATCAATTGTTGGATTTTTGGTACAACTTTATGCATACTAAGATTTACATTGATAATAACAGTACAATATGCATCATTAAAAATCCTGTTTTACATTCTAGAACTAAACATATTGAGATAAGGCATCATTTTATTAAAGATTGTAATGAGAAAAGGTTGATTCAAATGGTAAAAATCCATACTGATTTTAATGTTGCTGATCTTCTCACTAAAGCTTTTGATGTGGGGAGGTTTCAGTACCTTGTAGCTAGTATTGGAATGATTAATCTCTAAATCTCAACTTGTTTTGTAAAAATTAGTACAAGTATTGGACTATTATTATGTGATCTTAGTATTGCTATTTTTGTTTCTAACCACTGATAGTTATGTTCAAACCACTGTTTGTTGCTTTGTGTTCCCACTAACCATTTTGCAGAGATTTGGAAGTTTCTCACTGTTTGTATGATGCAAGAGACTACTAAGGAAAAATCTATGATACTCTTATTCATAGTTCATAAACTGCATTATACAATGCAGTGGTTATAATCATGGTTACAAACTACAAGGAGAATACATCACAACTAGCTACTCTAGTTCCTATCATCTATTACAAAAGCTGGTAGATATACATATGAAGAAGCTGAAGCTGAAAATGGAAAGATGGATTGATGAAAACTATGATGGATGTATTTGTGATATGAGAAATCTTCAGTTGTTCCATCTACTCGTTCCACCATAATGCAACTACTCCATCTTCCCTTTTCCCTTACCCTTCACCTCTACAACCTTGCCCTTTTCCTTCCTTTCATGGTTTGAAGAACCAGATCCTAGAGCAGGAAGACCAATCACCACCTCTTTGTTCTTTGGGAGTGGTGGATTTCTGGCACGTGGCCTTGGTTGGGGTTGGGATGGTGAAGGTTGTGCTCTCTCTGCTTCCTCCCTTACCAATCTATTGAAGGTTGGCTCTAGGCGCTCAGTGGAATCATCTGAACCTCTTGATGACTCACTCGAATCTACCACACTATCATCTTCAGATCAAGGGAGAAAGGGGGACTTTCTAGGTCGTGGTTCATCTTGATGAGGGTAATGAAACAATTGATGAGAATCATCACTTGATGATGATGATGATGAGGAGGAGGAGGATGTTAGATTGATGACTTCTGGTTGATTCCACATGCTGATTGTTGTTGATTGTGGATTTTTGAGAAATTAGGGTTTGGAAGAAAGTTGGATTAATTTGTGTGTGTTACTTGTGCCTTGGGATTCTTTTATAGGCAGAGTAAATGGTTTTTGTGAGTAAATGAGGGGAAGGTTTAAGTGGGTGAGAAGTTAATATAGTCTTTTGACTTTGAAAAAGAATTAATACTGGAAGTTGACCATATTGACTTAGACTTTAGCACTTTGGCTAACCACTGCTAAGTATATGGAACCACTTTTGATTTTACTCTAACCACTGCTAACCTTAACCTTCTTTTTAGTGCTTGGTTTATGTTTGTGATATGCAGGTATGAATGATAGTTGTGTATTTTTGAGCTCTTGGTTTGGAGATTTTGCTTTGGACCTTTGGAGCTTTTGTGTAAAAAAAATAAAATAAAATGTGTGTTCAATGCTGTAATCCTTCATATTTTTGTGAGATATCATTGAGATTGACAAATATTTGCTTGCTATATCTATTGGTCAACTGATTGGAGTGCAATTATGTATCCACTACTAGTGTTTTTCAAACCACGGATAGAGTTTTTCAAACCACTGCTAGCATGTTGCTGATTTCTGGATACTTGAGGGGCTGTTTGGTAACTTTGGAGAAAACACGTTTATATCCCCAAATCACTGATAGGTCATTTATTTGATCTTCAAATCACTTCCAATTGGCGCTTTACATAAACCTAACCATTTTCATCTGTCACATTCACAAATCCCACATAACCAACATCATCGATCATCATGCCGAATCAATATCCCAACTCCCATAACCTAGTTGCTAATTTGATCAAAAACAATCGATCCGAAGGTTTTCATCAAATGATTGATTTCCTTATTCACAGTCCTATTCACTTTGCCTTAACCATCACACCAACCATCTTTAAAGCCTATATACATCAATTATGGAGGAATGCTAAGCTTGAGGAGGTTGATGGAGTAGACGTTTTTAGTACAGTTGTGGATGAGAATGATATTTTGGTTGATGAGGAGATAATTAGAGGGGTCTTGAAGTTAGATGATGCTGATGGTGTTGTTAATCTTTCAGATGCTGAGATTTTTGCAGGCTTAGAGAGGTTAGGATATACACACAGAGAGGACAAGGTAAAAAATTTTAAGAGCATGTTTTCACAACAATGGAAGTTTTTTATTCATACCTTGTTGATGTGTATAAGTAATAAGACCACTGGATTTGATGACTTCCCTTCCAAAATTGCTACTGCTATCATTTGTTTGTCTTATGGGAGGAAGTTTAATTGGTCTAGGATGATTTATGATTGGTTTGTGCAGAATATTCGGAAGAAGGGAAAATATTATTTATATTCTAGGTTTGTGCAACTGATTATTGAAAGTCAAATAGAAGAACTTGTTGAGCATACTAAGGAGTATGAAGTGCATTATATGCTTCCTAAGGTATTTGCACATATGAGGAATCAGAACCCAAATGTTCAAATCAGAGATGTTCCTTTATTCCCCCATATGCTTACTTTGTCTGCTATTCGTGAGTTTGATGAAGGTTTTGAAGCCCAACCCTTAGAACCTGAACCCACCGCTAGTACACCTCAACTCACTGGTAGTATACCTCAAACCACTGATAGTACACCTCAACTCACTGATAGTACACTTGCAACCACTGTTAAACCAATTATGTGGACTAGGAGGAGAAAGGGCACTCAGCTTCCTCAGGCTGGTGCTAGTGGTGTTACTCATGAAGCTGTCACAAGTTGTGGAGGTGACATGATTGGAAGGGCTTCCACTACTGATTCATGCTTAGATGCTGGCCAGGATAGTGGAAACATCATTAAGACCCAACCTTTGGCAACTCCTAAAGTGGAGAGTTCCTTGGAACTCAATACAGGTGGAGGAATCCCTAGCCAACTGGCTCACTCAGGGTACATAGATGTTCAGGCACGGTCTGATGCTATGTTTAATATATCCAAGGATTCACCTTCGGAGCGATTAACACATCTCGAAGTGATGAGGATAGTTTGGAACATGAAACTGAATTGACGGATCCTAAGCTGGTACATAATGACTTTTCCAATGAACCACCTCTCGGACCAGTTAACACAGGTCGAAGTGGGGGAGGATATTCTTGAACACTTAAATGAATTGACGGCTAAATGTACTAAAATGGAGGATACAATCTCAAGTCTTCAAGAGTTGGTCGTGTTTCAGGGTAAAGAAATTAGGAGGCTGAAGCATAGGATGTTTGTTTTGGAGAAAGTGAGAAGACTTGGGGTTGCTGTTTTAAGGCATATGAGGAAGATGAAAAAGAAGATGGACGCCTCTCTGAATATGGAGAATGTACCCAAACAGGGGAGGAGTGAAGGCATGAATTCAGTGGAGGTTGTAGATGTGTATATGGAACAGGATGTGGATAGTGGAGATCAAGAAGAACAATTTCTGGTAACTAATAAAGATGGGAATGAAGCTGTTCTTGAAAGTGTGAAGACTGTGGTAGAAGATGAGGTAGTGCAGGACACAACCACTGATAGTGTGTTTGCAACCACGGCTAGTATTCTTGAAACCACTGTTGCAGTTTCAGATAAGGTAATCATACCCACTGCTATCATAACCACTTCTACAATTGTTTCAACCATCTCTGTAACACCACCCAAATCAAAAGAAGTTGAAAAAGAAGCTGCAAGCACATTGATCAATCTTAGCAAAACCTCAACTAACCCTACACCCATTATTGCACATGTTTTATCTCTTGAACCTACTGCAACCAAACCCAAAGGTAAAAGCTTAGTTATTGGTGAGCCTTTGAAGAAGAAGGTGGCTCAACCAGATATTGGTAAGGGTAAAGGTATTGCAGAACCTGTTTTAAAGTTTAAAAGTGTAGAAGAACAGATTACTTATGATGAAGAGTATACAAGAAGCATACATGTCAAGAGGAAGTACTTGCAGAGAAAGAAAAGCAAGAAGAGGAGGAGGCTTCTCAGAAATGGTTAGCTAAATGGTATGAATCACAAAACTATCTGCAAGCTTCTAATAAAATACAGAATGAGTATACTACTCAAGAATGGGCATTGATAGATGATGAGGAAAGAGCTAGAATCTTGGGTGAATGGGCAAGGAGGATCAGTAAGGAAAAGAAGAAAGTTACAAGGAAGAAACCCCCTACAATTCGTGAGATGAGGAATGTACTGATGAAGATTATTAAGAATTCAGACATACATATTCCTGACAATCTTAGTAAATGTTCATTTGAAATAATTCATGAGCTTTATCTGATGTGTATGAGGATTAATAATGAAAATTTTACTCCAATGAATTCTGAAAAAGATGAAGAGTGGATTAAAGGTAATCTAAAGAGAAAATCTAAGCTTCAGGATACATCTGGTTCTAAAAGATTGAAAGAGATTGAAGATAGTCATCAAATTATCTCTTATGCATTTGAGCTTAATTGAAGTGAAGGATGTTGGAAAATTCAAAGACTCAATAATGAAGTTTCTGAGTTTAATAAATTTTCACAAATGCTTCAATACCTGGATAGAGATGATTTAATGAATCTATGGAAGCTTCACAAGAATAATTTTGGTGGTATACATCCAGATGATTATCATGAGAGACTGGTTTATCATCACTTGAAGATTTTGTTTGAACTAACTCATGATGAACCTGAATGGAAGGGACTCTACAATGGTCAAGTTACAAGATGGTTTTTATATAAAACTTGTGGAGTTCATGTGTTAACTATGTCTGGAGTAGTTATTCATATGCTTGTAGAAGGTGATTATCCCAAATTGAATAATTATCCAGGAGTTATTGCTCAGATAGTGAAGCCTGTTGGTTTGAAGATGTTGATGCCCTATGATGGTCAAGCTTACAATTTGTTGCTGAAGTATGAGACAATTTTTAAAAATAGTAAGTGTTTGGTTACATCCTCAAATTCAGATGTTTTGAGCTTAAAGGAAACTTGAGAATTCTATTTGAATGTATCAAGTTTAGGGGAGGATTGTTGGGTTTTAGGTTCCTTGGATTATGATTTACTCTAAGTGTTGGAACCTCGGACAGAGTTGTTGAAACCACGGACAGAAGAATGAATCCACTGCTGATGAGAAACCGCGGCTAGTAGTATTATGTAACCACAGATATTGTATTGTAACCACTGCTAGTCTTGTATAGTCGGTTTAATATTTTGTATTAGATAAATATGGAAAAGATATTTATCTTGTAGGTTACGTATTGTATTATGTAAAGGACTTCTTAGCCTATAAAAGGAGGTCCTAGGTTAGATTAGATATACGTATGTTTTATATCTAAGGTCGATACACTTCAAGGTTGTAAAACCCTAATACTGGTTAGAGTATTCGTATTAATAATAATATTGAGGTGTTGAATGTTTATTGTTCTTCTTCTTAAGATTAAGTATTAAATTCCGCGAGATACTTAATAAGTTTTTGTTTAAGTCAGTTTCTATAATGGATCGTTTGCTCAACTGGGATCAACATTGTGTCAACCCATTGCCTTTTAGAATAGTTGCATCTATAGACTCTAGTGGTGGAGATTAGTATCTTTGCCAAGCTTATGATATAATACTCGCCATGACTGAGCAGTTGAGTGATCACCCAAAAATAAACACGTGAATTATGAGAGAGAGTGTGGTTTCAATTCCATTTTCTTGAGGTGCTCGGTATGGAATTTTCTAGCCTAGGTGATTTTTAAACTCATATCTTTCAATTAATCTTGGGAGACATCTTTTTAAGAATTATTTAAAGGGTCTACTTGAGGACAAGTAGAATTCAAGTGGGGGGATATTTGAAAACATCAAATTAGCCTGATATTTTATATATCAAATTCCCGTGTTTATGGCCTCGTTCGTATTAATATGGTACTTAATTCATTCATATTCGTTCAAATTTTCATTTCAGGATAAATGAGGCATTAGAGCGGAAAAGATGTGAGAAAAGGCCAAGAAATATACAAGTTACGAGGGCCTTTGGATTTTATGTGAAGACTACGCCGTAACTACTTAATAAGGTTACGGCATAAATATGATGCTTTGAAGGATACGGCGTAACCAACTCTTATGGTTACATCGTAATTATTTTTGTGAAGGTTACGGCGTAATGTAGCAATTTAGTTACGCCGTAGAGATAATTTCGGAGCGGATAAGTATAAGCGGAAGAAGTATTACGGCGTAACTCGGATAATTAGTTATGCCGTAATTTATTACTTGGGCGCAAAGTTTCGAGGTCCAGGGATTAAAAGTGACTAGTTGGTACTAAGTTTATTCACTTCAAGGACTAAAAATTAAATGAAAAAGAACGATCAGGGGCCAAACACGTACACTAGAGCAAATTAGTTTATGAAATTATGTTAACAATGAAAAGTACGAAGTTAACAATTACGTCGTAATTCATTTTATAGTTACGACGTAACTTAGTTACGACGTAACTAAATAATTTAGTTATGACGTAATTGTTCGAGATCCGGATTTCTTTGCGCAGTTATTAGTTACGGCGTAATTAGCCCTTATGGTTACGCCGTAACCATGTCGCGGCCTATAAATACAACCCTAAATCTGCATTTTTAAGTATCTCTCTTCACCCCTCTCCTAGGGGTCGATTAGGGCACCACTCCAGGGCAATTTCCAGCAGTTCCAAGCTATCTTTGAAGGAAGAATTCACTCGCAATCATCATTATTATTAGCTCTACATCAAGTAATTTGTATCAAACATTATGTTCAATTAAATTCATGTTTTATTCATTTTTGTTGGTATGATTTACTATATGTTTGGCTAAGCACCCTTGGTGCTGGCCTTGTTATGATTCCTTAATTGTTTTGTTTACGTTTATATTACTTCCGCATATTTATTTCTAAGTGTATGCATGCATAGTTTATTGGTAGCTACCCTTGTTTTGGTAGTTTTGAATGGAGGTAGAGGCTAGTTGCTTAGGAGATATGACCAACTGACCCTAAGTGAGTAGACTGAGACAGGAAGGGTAAGATATGACCAACTGAGGACCCTTTCTACTTGTGCGATTTGACCAACTGATCACCTACCGTTTGGATGAGCTTAAGAATTAGGGGGTGAGTGTTTAAGTTGCTAACGCCGTGCACTTACTATTATAAACCTAGCATGTAGCGGTACTTAATGACTTGGCTTAGGGGACCAGGAACAACAGGACTTATGAGGGGACACCTGACTTCTCTTGTGGTGGCATCTTTGCTGATAGGTTAGGGCGAATTGACCAAATGATGTCCTCTCGACTTTGACCCCACCTGAAGTAATTGGAAGTAATTAGACGTAGGCATTACTAGCTAGGATGAATAACTAGGTTAGCACCACTCTTCTCTATTTGATCTCATCTTTGCCTTTATTTGCGTTATTAGTTAATCAAATCTTAAAAGAAATTATAATCGTGACATATACTTAAGTTAATTTCCGATCCTCGTAGCTCTTGGGACGAAGTCGGTTTTACCGAATACTACACTACACACGACTGGGTACACTGCCCGTTAGTGCATTAGGGTAAACCATAGGTATAACGAGACTTATAAATATTAAAACCTGGTCAGTAAAACCTGCATCAATTTACCTCTGCAGAATTCTCCTACAATAACAGTTATCACGCCAGCATTAAAGCCGCTCCATTTGAAGCACTTTATGGAAGAAAATGCCGATCACCCATTTGTTGGGCGGAAGTTGGAGAAGTACAACTTACTGGCCATGAGATTGTCTAGGAGACAACTGAAAAGATAATGCAAATCAGGCAACGACTACAAGCAGCTCGAGATAGACAAAAGAGCTATGCGGATGTCAGAAGAAAACATTTGGAATTCCAAGTCGGAGATCGAGTAATGCTCTAAGTATCACCGGAAGGGAATGGTCGATTTGGAAAAAGAGGAAAACTCAAACCCCGATACGTTGGACCGTTCAAAATTCTGCAAAGAATTGGTCCAGTAGCGTATAAGCTCGAGCTTCCGGAAGAGTTCAGTCGAGTACATGACACTTTTCATGTTTTGAACCTTAAGAAGTGTCTATCCGATGAAACCCTTGCCGTACCTCTAAACTACATACAGCTCAATGATAAACTTAGCTTCGTAGAAGAACCCATTGAGATCATGGACAGGAAAGTCAAGAGGCTAAAGCAAAGTGGCATTCCTATCGTTAAAGTTCAATGGAATCATAAGAAACAAGGTGCCGAGTTCACCTGGGAACGCGAGGATGTAATGCGTTCCAAGTATCGCTACATGTTCACCTAATCACCATGACAACCTCTGCGAGTTAAACCGCGGGACGCGGTTCTCTTAAGGGGTAGGTACTGTAAGCTCTCAGAAAATTTCATTGTAATTAACACCTTAATCAGAAATAAAGCACGGTTTAGAACATCATGAAATTTTCCACTGATCATATTTGCATATTATTTGGCATATGCATGATCAACGCGACTTGAGCGTTCAAAAATATTCCATTGTGATTAAAACAAGATTCCCCTCGATCCCGATATCACCAAATAATTATTATATATAAATAAAATTTTGTAAAAATATAAAATAAAAATAAATTATATATATCACTTGGACCGGGTCTAAGCCCAACACCCAACCCTATTGGGCCTTGTGTACCCACCCGAGCCCAACTCGCTATACAATTTTCCTTTGGGCTTCCATTTAAATCCGATCCAACCCAATGTCCAAGCCCAATGTTTTAATTCTATTTTGGGCCTCGCTATTTCAAGCCCAACAACCCTAAAATGAATTTGACAAAAACTTGACAAAGTGTTATATATCCTTTTCTCTTTTGTAACCGGTCGAGCCAAATGGAAACACAACAAGTGACATGAACCAAAAATCAAGACCAAATGCATCCCTCCCCCTTGGTCCTTAACTGCCGTGTGTATATGAAAAAGAAGGGTACAATACATGTTAATTTAGCCACCCTAATCACCAAATAAAATAATACCTAGGCATTTTAAAAACACCCTAAGAGCCTTTGACCTATCTTGACCTTCAAGTCCAATGGATATTATGTTTCTTGATTTCGACTAGGCAAGCACCATACACTTCATTTTAGCTGCCATGAGACGCACGCCCAAACCATTCCAAACATGTGTTATAAAACCTTGGAACTTGAATGATTTTTGTAAACATAAATTGTAAAGCCATGCCTATCATTTCTTTATAAACCATACCTCAAAACTTGACAAAACTCACAAACACTTCTTACTCACAACTCACTCAAACTCTCACACCATTATTCTACAAGACTCGTCCCTTTGTGGACATATAGTCGAGATGAAATTGGAAGAGAAGCAAGGGAAATAGAAAGAATTTGGGGTAATATTGAATCGTGTGAATATAAGGAGAACAAGGGGTCTTACTATCGTTTTCATTCGTTCATCTTGTGCTCTCATCTCCACTCTACACGAGTGTTGTAAGTTTTCTTGAAACCATGTTCGATACTTTTATCTTTGTCACATTAATACATGTATATCACATGTTTAAAGTTATAAACGCACCCTAAGCACAATAGTTCTTTGTATGTCTCGTATCCTCACTACTCGACACACTCACTCTCACACTAGATAACACACGAACCTAAAATGAACTTGAAAACCTAGTGAAAATGATTTATGAACTTCTTTTAACCCCCCCCCCCCATCCCCTCGTTCACTTTGAAAAACCAACAAAAACCAAATGGGCTTTAAGGCCCAATACGCGAGAAACGAGCCCGTTAACATTTTACCTGGCCCAAGTTAGAAAAGAATAAGCTATAAGCACTATAAAAGCTAAATATAAGCTTATGAATAAGTTTAGAACGTTTTTGCAAGATAAAATGGAAATTCAGACTAAGATTGCAAAACGTATGGTTTTTGGGTAGGAAATGTAACATTTCCAAAAGAAGAAGGTTATGTTTTTATGTAAATTATACGCATGGGAAAGTTTAGGGTAGATTGTGTCAAACTAATTATAAAAGTAATAATAAACTTTTGGACTAAAAATGTAAACTTGGAAACTTTGAGGTTTAAAGTGTTAAAATCTAAATTGGATTGTTTTTGTCAAAACAGTTTTGTTAGAGGGTCAAAACTGTCATTCTGGAAAGTTGCAACATAAGTATTTTCGGGGTATAAATTTTCAATTTCTCAAAGTTAAGGTACTAAACTTGTATATTTTGAACCTTGAGGGTAAAAGGTGTAAATTCGGAAAAAGTTTAGAAAACTTATAAATATATCACGACTTCATCAAAATGAGTATTTTGATCATTTAAAGTGTTTAAAAAGTACTTTTACTTCAAATGTCATTTAACTTATACATATATATAATTATAAAATTATAATTATATAAAACCGTAATCCGGTAAAACGCACATGGGATATAAATGAATTAAAACACTCAATAACATCATTATTTCCACAAGATCACAACGGGGAACATTTCACTTATGCGTAAGTGAGGATCTTTGATAAATATCAAACTAAGAAAATGTAGCACAAAAATTAACTTAAAACGTTAAGCACGCACAACACCCTATTGAATTGGATAATTCAATGATCTATTGAATAAGTATATTCAATGCTCTATTATTTTGGTCGATAACCAATGGTTTATCATATTCTGAGACTCGCCATCGCATCATTTTTATGTTTCGGTTTGGAACCTCCGCTACATTGTGCTTTATCTATTTGTGCTTGTTCATTATCATCAAGGTGAGTTCATAGCCTCGCTTTTATTTTTATTTGCAAACCCCGCGAGGGAGATACATGCTCTAAACTAGAACACAAGATTTTTCATAAATGTTCGCTTCTTGATTATTGGAATTTCCTAAGTATTTAGCCATAAGTCCCCTGATCATGAACCATTAGTCACCGCGAGTGAACGCAAATATCGTGAATAGTACTATGGGGAGTAACGACCCCGTCTTGGTTATAGGAAATATCCGGGGCGCACCATATTTGAATTGCATTAGGTAATTGGATATTACCTCCTTTGGGGCAAACTTACGTACATCAGTAATTCGGTGTATGCAGGTGAGTCTTGGTTGCATGAGCTTAGCGCATAATAATCTGTGATTTTCTTTATGATATTGTTAGTTTACAATTATCATGTTCATATTCTTGTGTTCAACTATTATTTAAACCTATGGATTTCACTCAACATTATTGTTGACCTTTTTAAGCATGTTATCTCAGGTAATCAATGAAGATTATGTTCGAGGCACGGAGTGGGCATATCGAGACCTTTCCTTGTGGTGTAAACATAAAGTTGTCATTTCTTTCAAACTCATGCTCTATATTTTGGGAAAACATTTGAACAAGTTGGAATATTTTGTAACAACAATTAGTTTTCGATGAATGATAACTATTTTATTTAAAACGTCTCTTTCGAGTCGTTTTCTATTATTATTGACTATGATCTCCATTCGAGTAACAGCTCGATTAGTCTTCCGTTGTCATTATGATCATGGGGGTGTTAAACATGCTTAGTTGCATTCACGTTGCTCCCTGTTCTTAAATGCATCAACAATCATGGACATCTTTTCACGAGAATCAATTTTATTAAAAATGTTAGCTAATTCAAGCATATTCTCTGCATGCACATTGAGCTCATGCAATAATATCTTTGTTGCATACTTGAATCTCAAATGCCTTAGCATGTCGCGCTGCATGTCTGACTCAGCAACAAGCCCACGATCCCATTTACTAACAGCTCCACCCATGAACAATTCCATATGAGGCATAGTGAAAATCCCGCAATCTTGGAAATTAGCCTTGGTCTTCCATTTCAATCTTGGGATTTTTTGCTTTAATTTACGAATCATAGCATGTCTTTTGTGATTATATAACTTCAAATGACAAGAAAACAACTTTTTCTACAAAAAATAAAGATAAATTAATCAAATGTAATTCTGGGAACATGTCAGTTGGGTAAATCACATGAGATTTGTTAATAAATCACATGTGATCAAAGCATGAAAACATACAGTAATACTTACAAGAAGTTCACATGTTTTTCCATACTTTTCTTCATAAGTTGACTCACTGTAAGAGTTATCCAGGATTGTCATTGTTGTTGTTTTAGTAATGTTGAAGACGACTACATAAAAATGGCGAGAAGTAAAAATTGGAAAAAAGAACTGTTTTAACAAAATAAAATGACATTATAAAAATAACATAAGTAAATAATTCTAAACAAAAAAATGAATTCTACCTAGTCGATTCCTTTAAGAGCCAAGCCACCCGCATTACCTTCAAACTGAGCTGTAACTAGAGCTGAAAAACTTTCCCATTTTCGTGCAAAAGTAGTTGAGGTTCCATCAAACATAGCGCTTGTTTGTATCAAAATAACATAAGTAAATATATCATCAAGCTAAATACTTGCCTAGTAAATTTAAAAAATTTAGGACACTTACAATACAACAAGTCGGGAAAAAATGCCTCGATGGAGAATAAACCTTGATAACATCAAATTACCCTGATATTCTAAGTGTTAATTTTCCCCTTTTTCTTGTCATATTATGCTTAAAATGCTATTAGAATCATCCTTATTCCTTCTTATTTCAATTCATGAATTATTTACTATGAAGAAGCTGTATTTGGACATTTCTGAGCTCAATGACGGATTTCTCTCACATTTACTAAATACTACGGCGTAACTAAGTGATGAAGTTACGCTGTAATCATCCCTATGAAGAATACGGCGTAACAAAGTAATAGAGTTACGCCGTAATATGACTATAGATCACGATATGGCATTTTATGAAGACTACGGCGTAACTATCAACTCAGGTTATGCCGTAACCATGGATAAGAATCAAAGTTATGAAGACTACGGCGTAACCATCAGCTCAGGTTACGCCGTAACCACGGATAAGCATCAAAGTTATGAAGAACTACGGTGTAACTAGCTCATAAGTGTTACGCCGTAGCTAGGTTTTACGCCTATAAATAGTCGAATATTTCTGCATTTCTAATCATCTCTCCTTTCCCAAAGCTTTCTAGGGTTTGGTGAAATCAAACACAGAAGAAGAATTATGGCTTAGGAGCATGAGGAACGAAGTTCTCGTCTATGATTTCCTTTGTATTCGAGTTTTGATTCTTTTTATGTTTTTCTAGAGATCATATTATGAATTGATGTTATTAATTCAAGTTTATATTTATGTTATTTATCTACTCTATATTTCTTTATAGATATCTACTTAGTCTTATCATAGAACGCTAGTCTCAGTAATATTATAAGCTTGTTAGTATCTAGAGGGTTGGGAGAAATTGACCAACTGACCTCAGCTCACTAGGTTGCGAAGTATGGAAGGAATTGGCCATAGTACAACCATTCTTCATGTGCGAACTGACCAAATGATCACCTATCAAGTGGAGGTATTTAAGAAGCTAGGGGAAATCTAAGTTCCTAACGGCCGGGTTTCCATAGACTAAATCTAGTAGATTTGGCTCTTAATGACTGCTATTAGATTACTGAATGATCCCGAGTGACCTGTTCATCTGGGTGAGGGATTTGAGAATCATAGGCTAAGACGAATTGACCAAAGGAGTCTTAAGATATTCACCCACTATATTGAACCTTAATATTTAGAATTAATTCATATCTATAATCTTGGTTAAGCTTCACTTTTCTATCTCTTTATCCTGAACTCTTATTTTTTTGTATTTAGAATAATTCTATCTACTTTATCATACCATTATCAAATTATGTTAATTATTAACATCTTAGTTCTTTCAAGGTCACAGCTCTCTTGGGACGACACTTGTATTTACCTAAGGCTTTACTTCATCTGATCGGGTTCTCTGCCCGTTAGCATGTGTTTATCCTAGTTTATCTCAGTTTTAGGATAAAATACCACATCAGCTTTTTGGCGCTGTTGCCGGGGAGCAGTTAATGAAAGATCTAAGGTATGGTTTATAATATTGACCTATGATAAAAGACTTGAATACTCTGCAATTCCTTATACGGTACGTATCTCACTCTCTCGTATTACAAATTTCTTTTATATCCCTAAATAATTTCTTTGAAGCTATTAGTTACGGCGTAACCTTTAAATAAAAATAAAAAAAATTTAATAATTAAAAATTAATTACGGCGTAACCCAAAATCCTAATTACGCCGTAACCTTGGACGGTATAAAATCTCAGCTACGGCTGAGAAACTAGGTTTTTACCAAAACTCTTTTTTCACTGCGAACGCTACAGTGAAAATTATTCCTAAAAATTTGTGGTGTTATCTAGTTCTTACGGTCACTCAATGGCTGGTAAGATCTATCTTTACTCTTTTTGATTCTCCTTCAATTATTATTTTTCAATTAGGGTTTATATGTTCATAATTGGGGATCTTGCTTCTATCGTGATAATTACTGCTATTGATCTGGTTAATTTATAATTAAGAATGATTCCCTATGTTTTATTGATTCGTGTCATATCAGTATTGGTTGTCTGGGTCGTTTTGATCAATATTAAATTGGGTTTTTGGTCAAACGTGAATATTATGGTCTAGGCGCAGTCTAGTATCACTACATATATTAAAACTTATGGTTTTATTTACCTTTGGGTGAAAATTGATGGTTACGGCATAATATATTGATGGTCGTAACCATGGGTCTGTGCTGAGTTTTTGGGGGAAATTACGACGTAATCAGTGGATTAGATTACGCCGTATCTATTTTCTGTGATCATATTATAGCGTAACTAGTAGTTTTGGTTACGTCGTGGTTGAGTTCTGTGATTGGATTACGTCGTAGCAGGTAGTGTGTGTTACGCCGTAATCCTCGTTACGGCGATTCTTTGTCTTCAATTACGTCGTAACTGCATATCAGTCTGCAATAATATTTGATCTATATTTCTTTTCTTTTAGGAAACAACAACAACCCCGCTCAGTGGGTGAGATTCTTGAATTACGACCCTGAAGGAAGAAAGTTATGCAGAGCCAACTACGAGAAATTAGCTAAGAAGGAAATCGACAATCCTGAAGCTCTAGATTTTGACGCGTTCGAGGAAGTCAACAACGGAGTTGCCTCTAGGACGTTTAGAAAGTTTTGCAAGATTAAGTACACCGAGCGTACAAGTTCATTCACTTGCAATGCTTGGCTTAGGCTTTTCAAAATCAAGGAGCCAGTCATACCCGAATATGTTAGAGAATTCTTGGCATCTGTTGAGTTCATGGATGAAGTTGAAGACATCGATCAAGTCTCACTCTATTTTCAGCTCTGAGGGGAGAAGAGGGACTTGACTTTGAGACAGTTTATGGTCAAAATGGGTTTGTACAATGATCGAGATTTCAACAATGATTTGTGGGAAGAATATTATGACAAGTGCTGGAGGTTCAGGCCTGATGCATGCAACCCCACCACCTACTTCAACAGCATATCTTCCACTGAGGGGTACAACTCGAAGCACCCCCTTCATACACATTGATAAGGGGTCCTATTCGACAGCTGGTTCATAGGCTGATAGCATGTTCGATCAAGGCTAGGCATTCGGCGAGGGAGAAAATGACTATGGATGACTTGTATCTTCTTCATGGTATGGATGGGGGAAATTTTATCGATGTTCCTTACTTTTTGGCAAATTTCATGTCTACCGGAGCTAAGGGCTTCACCACTAAAAGCTTGATTCAAGGGGCCCATTCTATTGGAAAGCTGGCAAGGAGTTTCAGTTTAATGAGTCTTGAGGCGTTGTCATTGGTAACCGTGGTAGGAAAACTAGCTTGATAGGGAAAAACAAGCTAGTCAAGTACGGGATTTGTCGCTGGAATGGATTGGGAGAAGCTGAGTTGATGCCAGAGGCGCCGATTAGAGGTGGAGGAGCAAATGAAGCAGGTGGTAGTGGTGCAAGTGGTAGCCAGTTGGGAGCCGAGGTGCAGGTCCCAAGGGCCCGAGCTAGGGCCAATTTAAATGTGGGGGAGAGGCTGCAAAGGATCGATGGGAGGCTCAATGACATGGAGAGCCATTTTAATGACATGGAGGCTCAATGACTTTTTCAGTTGGAGCGTGGATCAGACTAGTTAAATGCTCCAGGAGATGCACCTGAGCCACCCCGATGGCATGTATGTCTACCATCCGGATATTCCGGATATTGGAGTCCAGCATGGAGTAGCCTTCATGAACCCGAAACCAACCCCAGGAAGCACCACAAGTACCCCATTCGACCCATCTGAGTACCAGTCCATGGATCACGACCTTGGCAGGGAGGATTGATTCCCTTCCCTTTGAACAATCTCATAACAATTTAAAAAAACCAAAACTTCTATGTCTGTAATAATTTAACTTTTAGGATGTTTATTATTATATTGATTGATAGTACCACTATGGTACAATTTTCCCAGAAGTTTTGTGCAGGTTGTGTTCTGTGGGATAATTACGGCGTAACCAGATCATTGAGTTACGCCGTAACTATTTTCTGAAAGAATTTTTGAGGGCACTTAAGTTAAAGCATAGTCACCCAGTTAAGTTACGCCATAGCAGCCTTCTGACCTTTAGTGAGACCGCCTGGGCAAGCATTTGAGAGGGGAGTTCATTTCTTTCTCAGTTCTTTTTCATTTCTATTTTCTTTTCCTTTTTATTTTTGTACAAAAGGGACTTTGTACACTTCAAGTGGGGGGATAGGAATAGAAATGAAGTGTACGTTTACTTAGCCTACTTGCCCTAATTTTCTAGTTGGTTTCAAAAATTAAGCTCGTTTGAAAATTTTTGTCATGTTTTTAACCAATCTAGAATCACACAAAGCCGAGCACACGATAACCCTTAATGTCATTGGTGAGCTTTAGCCTTTCCATTTCCCCTATTTTACCCAAATCTACCAAAAATTGAGTGTGCCGATAGTATTGTAGACTTTATAACTTGGATCTTACATCACTTCGAGACCATAGACGAGTAGTGTATCAAGTTAGCTTGATTCATTTAGAAAAGGCAATTCGAAGAGGCAAATGTTTTAGGATTAACCCAAATAGCCCATACGTGTTCACTTGTGTGCGTTTATCGATTAGTCGCATTGACTTTTCGACCTCCACGATAAACCCTTTTTGTTGCACTCATCATTAGTGCAAGATACCCTTAGTTACACCCATTTGAGCCTATCCTTTCATTTCTTAACCCATATTCGTTGCACCATTTCACCTTATCCTATCGTGTAGTCTTATTTTATGATCTGGAAGTCACTGTTCGCCCTAGTTCAAGGTTTGAGTAAAAGTTTCGGAAATCACGCTAAATTGAAGTAATCCATTTGAATATCATTGAAGATCTCCATATTCTCCTTATGTTCATCTCAAGTGGGGGGATAAGCTATCATTATATATATATATATAAATATATATATATATATATATATATATATATATATATATATATATATAGCTCTTGTTGCTAAAAGTGCAAATTGTTATAGCACTATATTATTTAGTTATAAGATATTAGCATCGAGGAGGCCACCTCGATCACATTTGAAGATTTGAGTTGGTCAAGGTACCAACGTTTCAAGGAACAGGAAATGTATTCATCATAACGTCCTCTAATAGTGCATTCTCCTGACGCATCATGATCCGGTTTCTATGCCTTGAATTAACGGTGGGGTGGTGACGACTTGGTTTTAAGCTAAGACTATTTGTTTTCTTTTTCTTTTCACCCATTAAATTATCCCATGCCTTACCTTACCCTTTTTGTCATGAAGCGTGTCTAGGTGATGAAGCGAGCAATCCTTGATGTCTTGGCCATGGATTTGGACATGTATCATGGATTTTGTCCACTTCGCCATGACACGTTAGTAATGACACTACCCCTTAACCGTTGAATGACTATAAAACCCAACATTTCCTTCTAAAGATTGTCTTGACCTTAGCTCTAGCGGTGGAGACATGTGTAATTGCCAAGCCTATGATAGAATACTTGCTATGTCTGTGCAACTGAGTGATCACCCTGAAATTAAACACTTAGATTAGGATGAGTGTGAGAGTGTTTTATCCCCGTTTCGTGAGGTGTTCAGCTCTTATAATTATTCTAGCATGGGAACTCTTAACTTCATATTCCTTGATTTGCTAAAGGGATATATTATTTCTCTTATAATCTAAAGGTCTACTTGAGGGCAAGTAGAGTTCAAGTGGGGGGATATTTGATAACATCAAATTATCCTGATATTTTAAGTGTTAATTTCCCCCTTTTTATTGTCATATTATGCTTAAAATTCTATTAGAATCATCATTATTCCTTCTTATTTCTATTCAGGAATTATTTACTATAAAGAAGCGGTATTTGGACATTTTCTGAGCTCAAGGACGGATTTCTCTCACATTTACTAAAGACTACGGCGTAACTAAGTGATGAAGTTACGCCGTAATCATTTCTATGAAGAATACGGCGTAACAAAGTAATAGAGTTACGCCGTAATATGACTACAGATCATGATATGACATTTTGTGAAGAGTACGGCGTAACTATCAGCTTAGGTTACGCCGTAACCATGGACAAGCATCAAAGTTATGAAGACTACGGCGTAAACATCAGCTTAGGTTACGCCGTAACCACGGATAAGCATTAAAGTTATGAAGAATTACGGCGTAACTAGTTCATAAGTGTTACGCCGTAGCTAGGTTTTACGCCTATAAATAGTCGAAGATTTCTGCATTTCTAATCATCTCTCCTTTCCCAAACCTTTCTAGGGTTTGGGGAGATCAAACACAGAAGAATAATTATGGCTTAGGAGCATGAGGAACGAAGTTCTCGTCTACGATTTCCTTTGTATTCGAGTTTGGATTCTTTTTATATTTTTCTAGAGATCATATTATGAATTCATGTTCTTAATTCAAGTTTATATTTATGTTATTTATCTTCTCTATATTCCTTTATAGACATCTACTTAGTCTTATCATAAAACGCTAGTCTCGGTAATATTATAAGCTTTTTAATATCTAGAGGGTTGGGAGAATTGACCAACTGACCTCTGCTCACTAGGTTGCGAAGTATGGAAGGAATTGGCCATAGTACAACCATTCTTCATGTGTGAACTGACCAAATGATCACCTATCAAGTGGAGGTATTTAAGAAGCTAGGGGAAATCTAAGTTCCTAACGGTCGGGTTTCCATATACTAGATATAGTAGATTTGGCTCTTAATGACTGCTATTAGATTAATGAATGATCCCGGGTGACCTGTTCATCTGGGTGAGGGGTCTGAGAATTATAGGCTAAGACGAATTGACCAAAGGAGTCTGGCGATATTCACCCACTATATTGAACCTTAATATTGAGAATTAATTCATATCTATAATCTTGGTTAAGCTTCACTTTTCTATCTCTTTATCTTGAACTCTTATTTTTGTGTATTTATAATAATTCTATCTACTTTATCATACCATTACCAATTTATGTTAATTCTTAAAATCTTAGTTCTTTCAAAGTCACAGCTCTCTTGGGATGACACTCGGATTTACCTAAGGCTTTACTTCATTTGATCGGGTTCTCTGCCCATTAGCATGTGTTTATCCTAGTTTATCTCAGTTTTATCTATACTACTTATAATAGAGGAAGACACTTCCCTCCTATTAATTTTTAAAAATTTCCTAAAATAGATTTTTAAGCAAATACAAATAAAGAAGCATCATTTACAAGTATTTGAAGCACAAATAAAACTTAAAAAAAGGTATTCAACACATACATTAATACACACTTTAATTCACTCTTTCACCAAAATATACAATCATATAACCACAATGTACAACCTAACCAAGCTTCAAAAATATAAAATGCATATTGTACAACTATATATAACACTTGATTTTTAACAAAATCATAAAATCAACACTAAATTAAATGCATTTGAATGTATTGACAATTTTAATAGCACACGATACGGTAACAACAAGACAAGAACACTCACTTTTTCTTGTGAATCTAACTATATAAGACCATGTTTATTGGTGAAATGATCCGATCGATTGGAGTCTATAAGACAAAAAATACTCTATATTATAATAAAAGAATACAAAAGAAAGAAAGAGAAAGAGACGATTTGGTCGGCTTGTGACTTCCAAATCTTTGAGCCAACCGTGCCACGTATCACCCTCTAAATCTCCCAGCAAAACCACAACATCAAAACCATTCATTTGTGTTTGTTCTTCGGTTACAACAGAAAGAAACCAATAACTTCTTGTGTTCTTATTTCGAATTAAAAGAAAGAAAGTAACCAATAAAATGATGGGATTAATGATAATATAAATGATTAATGGAGGAATACGAAAATATATCATTTATGGTTTTCATTTTATTTGTGACTATTAATTCAGCATTAAATTAAATAGAGGAACTTTTTTTTCTTTTTTTTTATGTGAAGTGATTAAATCGGTAATATTCTCAAATACTTATAAAGGGTTTAAGGCTCTCTTATTAATTGTTTTAATACTATTATAAATAGAATTTTAAGCAAATACAAGTCATCAAACATAATTTACAAGTATGTAAAGCACAAATTATTTTTATCTTAAAACACTATATCTTACATATAATTAATACACCCCTTCACCAATAAATACAATTCTCTAAGCAAAATATACAAAGTATTGTAGCACAATTACCACTCAAAAATCCAGCAGCCCAAAACAAAATAACATTTGTTCGCTAGAAAATTTAATCACAAGGTACCCGCCGCCGCATTTCGCGAGTACCCTGCTAGTAAATATTAAAAGCAGGATGAAATAGCACATCAAACCTCTTTGAAACTCTCTTCATAGTTAAGAATTGCAGCCCATCAATCAACTACATTAGCATCAATCCACAAACCCGGTGCTAATGTTTCCATATTCAAACGAATTGAAAATACTTTCTTCCCGGAACGTGTTTCAAAAACATTTTCATTGTATGCAAAAAGAAAAAAAATATAATAGACAAAAAGGATTGACTTATATAAACATATAACAGACAAAATAATCACATATGATCCTCATTGAATCACATGTGATTTCTAAAACTAATGATTTATAAAAAATATTACACATCTAATGATTTACCGAACTTACATCGTGTTGCCCTGCATTACAAACAAGTTGGTTCCAAGAATAAACTCTAGCCTTGAATTTTTGGCTATAACTATTGTCTTCTTGTTCATATATGGAGATAAGAGGTACGGGGACGGTTTCACCATTCGTTTTTCAGGTATGGGACTTACAGCGGATTCACGAGTAGGAATTCTTTCAGGAGTACTCAGACCATCATTCACGACTTCCATTCTCTGACGCATCTCTAAATCAAGCTCAACACCCTGAATCAAATCAAAGACTTAATTAAAAAGAAATAAATTTTAGTAAAAAGAAGGAAAGTTGCATTATGTTAGAATATTACATATAGGTACTCATCAACTATACAGTCAATCACCTCTCCAACAAGATCTATATTTTTATCTAGCCATTGTGTATAAGACTCGGGTGTACTTGTGATCACATCCTCTTCTGAATCATCTTCATTTTCATCAACTATACAGTCAATCACCTCTCCAACAATAGCTTCATTTTCAGCTGGATCAACTGAATCTTTTTCATTTTCATCTGCTCGCTTCTTGGGATGTTCATCAGTATCAGATGGCTCATTTTGAAAATTTTCTGAACTCACCTTACTAATATCAAATGGATCTTTATCATTTACTTCCTTGTCACCATTTCCATTGTTACCATCTTCATCATCATCGTCGTGATTCCCATCACCGTCATTTCCATGACCATCTGAACTTCCATCGTAGTCATCATCGTTGAATGAAATTGGTTTCTTAAAAATTTCAACAAACTTATCATGTGGTTCAACGAACTTTCCATCAGCAGAATAATCTAAAGAAGTTTTCCTCAAATAATCTTCAAGTACATTTCTTTCCTCACATATTACAGAAAGCTTTTCTTCAACTTTTTTAAACAAATCCTGTATTTAATCACAAGTAGTATTGTAATTAATAACTAATCACATGTGATTCCAAATGAATCACATGTGATTCTAATGAATCACATGTGATTTTTATGAATCACATGAAAAATCACATGTGATAAACATTGAATCACATGTGATTAAAAACAAAAAAAATGTAAGATAAAAACAAAAAAGTAAACAAAACCTCTTTCTCAGAAATTTTCAAAGAACCACCAGCATTAAAGCATTCAATCTCTTGACACTCGGCTTCAGTCCATACCTTATTGAGTTCTAACAGCCCCACCACACGTTCTTTAAGTTCGAGGTCCAATCTTTGTGATGCGCGTACAAGGCGCGTTCGGGGTCAAAGGAAACTTCCTTTTCGTCGAGCAAGTTTTTCAACACCCTAGGCAGTGAACCTAATCGTTGTAGTGTAGTATTGGGTAAGCCTCGGGTATTGATATCATTCTCTAGGGGAATAGGAATGCTAGTGAGAAATTATTACGCTAAGGTTGAGGTTGAGGAAGATTATTTTTATCTTTTTATATATTTTTTAAGAAACTAAAGGTAAAATCTCAGGGTTTGGATTTGGGGGTTGGTACTTCTACCGATTACTTCAACTATCTAATTATCTAACTAATGGGTAGTCTATGTCTATCGATTTGTGCTCGCATGATAATTAAAGATGTGTCTACCTAGATACTATTACTCCCTAGTTATCTTATATTGGTGGTTGAATTGTCGCGTCCTTATTCTTAACGCGTTGTGTTTTCTAAGGTCGTAGGGTGTGCTTTTATCCCTAACTCTTTGAGACTACCTTAAGGTTAATGACTACGAAATCTCTAGGATTCATAAACTTAACACTAAGGTTATCTTCGGATGTTTAGCCTACAATTCCACTAGTAACTATAAACTAAGGTTCAACAAAGATTACTTAAGCATTGAAGACACAACGATGGCTTAAAGCACTCCTAAGCCAATTACAATTAAGATAAGAGACAACCAATCAATATTTAATAACTAGGTATCATAGATCTAAGCAAACACACAACTAAATTAGCCGGACATGTTAAACATGCAAGCATACACACATTCAATTGAAGACATAATGAAATCAAGGGAATAAATAACTTATCTCGATGTAAAATAGGGTATGAGAACCCTAAAATACTGTCCAAACCGGACTACAATCGTTTTAGGTTTTTACTCCACAAGTCTACCTCTCTAAAAACTGAAAAATTGAATTATATATATAGTTTTACAACTGCGACGGCTTCACCTTATAGGTGGAATGCCGTCTGATCGTCGTCATTTGGGTTTCGTCTTGGCCAAGTCATCATTGGGATGGCGTCACGTTGTGGTTGTGACGCCGTCAGTCTTCAGCAGTGACGTCGTCTGAGTCTGGATCTAGACCGTCTGAGAAGAAAAGTCTTCGTGACGCCCATACTCTTCAAAGCCTGACGCCATCAGGTGTAAAATAGCAAATTCGCTCCTGAGTCGTCACAAAATAGGGACGGCGTCGCCCTCTGTTTGGGACGCCATCAGGTGTAATTACAGCAGCTTGAGTGTCTTGATCTTGACTTAGCCATTTTCTTTGCATATTCCCTCCTTTTCGACCAAATATGCATCATTCCAGCATTTTGCTTCCAAGAGACCTAAAAAGTGAAAAGGAACGAAATTAAGCAGTAACGGATATAAAAGTGGGTGATTAAGGGCTTAAATGACCCCTTAAAAGTGTACGCTTTAAATCCTTATCAAATATCCCTACACTTGGTATTTGCTTGTCCTCAAGCAAATGTGCTTTTGGCCTGATTAGTAGGAAATATATCAAATATAAGATACACGCGAGAATCGACAAATCAACCTTTTAGGAAAAGGGTTAACGTACCAAAACTCACGAATGTGATATAAGTGATACCGGGCAAGTGATTACCCGGGTCGTGTCCCAACGAGGTGTGAATTGAGGATGTCGTTTGAGGTTTGTTATTAAAATGCTTGAATTGTTCGAGATTTTTTTGTTTTTAATTATGTTTTCTACAAATTAATTAACGGGAAAGTAATTAAGGTTAGGGGAACAAAGTAAATGATAAATTAACTATTACTAAGCATATGAAACAATAAAATGAAGCTAAATTAAGTCCTAGGGTGCTAATATGCAAAAACGTGAAAACCCGGGCTAATCCCGAGCTCCAAAAGTGAAAATAATGCAAATTAAGGCCTACGGGTGCGAAAATAATTTTCCTACGTTCTAAACTACTAAAAATAATTTTAGGAAAAAGCCGGGTATTTTTTTCGACTTTTAAATTATTTATTATGAATTAAAAACTAATTTAAACTAATTTAATTATAAAAAATACTAAACTATTTTATAAAATTCTGAGAAAATCACTAAAAATACTTTAAATGCTATTGATTTCAATAAAAATATAAAAAGTACCTACTGCTTCTTGAATTCAGCCATTAAAAAGCCAAATAAGTTGTTAAGCTTAAAACTGTTTTGTGTGGTTAAGGAATTAATGGTGCATGATATGACCAGTCAAAGTCCCAAGGGCAGATGGTTATGTGTGGCGTGTTGTCGGTGTGAACCAAATGGCCAAGGTTCGAATCTGGCTTGGCACTTTTTTTTTTTTGCAATTATTTTTTTTTTCAAATTTTTTTTGAAACTCAATTATAGGATTGAAAGAAGCTATTTTTTTCTAAAAACTTGATTTATGAAAAGCACTCAATAAGCAGTTAGGACTGCTTATTACTAACAGTTCTGGTCAGAGGCAAACCAACCACCCCCTAGAAAGATTTTAAGCACAAAAAAAAAAGAAAAAAAAAGAAAAGCAAGGAATAAGCACTTTTAAACTTAGAAACAAGCAATCATGAACAATCTTAATCTAACATAATCAAATGGCAAAGAAATAAGACATATTAATGGGGAATAAGCAGTTTTGGCTATAAGCAAAGCTAAGGGGACCTTAATCAAACAAAGCAAAAGTAAACTATCCTAAGCACCAATTAAACTACAAACTAACAATCCTAATCTTAGAATAGCTTAAATATACTAAATGTACCTAAAATAAGCTAAGGGGGATAGAATATAAGCTGAAATGGGGAACATTAAGCAGCTGATGTGGGACAGCAAAACAGTCCACTAGGGGCTGTTTTAGCTTAAAATTAAGCAACTATTTCTAATCCTAATCCTACAAGGAACCTAGGCATGCAAACTAGGGATAGAGGTGTCCCTAAAAAACTACTTCGGAACTACTGAAAAGCTTTGGACAACTTACAAATAAGCTGCGAACAGCTTAATGTGGGACTGCTGTATCTAAAAAAAAAGGGCATGAGCAGATTTTAAAATTAAATTTAAGCTATGCTAAAGTGATACTAAGTATGAATAAACTAGAGATATAATGAAATGGGTATGTGAGGTCTTAAGAAAAGAAATTTTGAAAAGATTTTGATAAAAAAATAAGCTACTAAAAAACCTTGGAACAGCAGCTATGGCTGCTGTTCTGTGCAGAAGTTTTGAGGACAGAAAAATGGATTTTAGCTTTCCAAAACTTGTAAACCTTGTCAAACCAGATTTGCTTTGTAAAAAAAACTAACTAAGGACTTAAAAAGAAGTTGACTACGCAAGTCAAAATGGTTAAAACTACTTGTTAGATTACTAAATAAGCTTAAGCCAAACACCCCTTTATGGGGTGTTAAACCTTCAAAAACTGTTTTTATCACAAACTTTGCAACTTTTCACTTACAGAAATCTTTTAACAACTTGAAAATAGAACTTGAGACTAAAAATAAGGAGCAAATATCTAATAAGCACTAAAGTGCTTATTAGTGAAGTAAGAAATAAAGAGACAGATTAAAAAACTTTTTCATTCATAAAATAAAAACATTACAACTAAGTTAAAACAGAAAACTAAATTAAAAACACTATTCAAAACCTAATGCCTTATAAGCTGGCTACAAGTGCTATATTTATACTAAAAAGTGAAAAAGGTCTTCTATCTCTTGAGTGTGTTTGTTTGCTGAGAGAGAAGTGAGCTTGTATGCAATCTGTGCTTCTTTTGGAGAAATCTCAGCCATCCATTGATCTTGGGCACCACTCATTCAATCCTTGCCGTCCCTTTTTGGTATCCAATGTGGGTTTAGGGGATTGCCAAGGTGGCACATGAGCCATGTGGGTGTGGGGCTTGAGGTGAGCTGGGGACCAGGGTTGAGAGGGACTTGTGGGGAAGAAGACAAGGGATTACGGTGCTTGGGTTTTGGCGGGTAAATGAGAAGCAGGGTTTTGGTTTTTTCAGTTTTGGGTAAAAAGGTGGGGAAGAAGGGTAATGGTGGGTTAAATGGTTAAATGGGTTTAAAAAGGTTAATTGGTAAATTAAAAAATGATATTAAGTTTTTAAAAGTAAAATAAAGTTTTGTCTATTTTGTTTTTGGTTTTAAACTTTTTTTTTTTTTTTTAATAGAGAAAATAATTTTAATAAAAATTGGTTTTAAATAAAAATAAGGTTTAGAGGGATAAAAATAGGAATTTGGATTTTGGTGACGGGTAAAACGGTCATGTGGGTTCGGGTTCAAGGGTAAAATGGAAATTTGGATTTAGGGTAAGGTTTTCAGTCTGATTCCCCAAGCTCACTCCCAAATGTGTATCCCGGGCTCTGAAAAATGTAGAAATTCCGCTTTCGGCTCCATCTTCAAAGCACGTTTTCCATTCCTAGCTCAATTCTGCACGTTTTTGCCCTGTTTTCTATCCTTTGTACCTGAAACACATAAAAAAAACATTCCAAGGATATATGCAGCATAATTGGTTATATTTCCGTGTTTTTAGACGTTTTTGTGGTCTTAGATGGGTAAAAATGATGAGTGAATAAGCACTCATCAAATCCCCCACACTATCAATTGCTAGTCCCTAGCAATCCGATCATATGAAGTAATGAAAGGATCAAAAATACCAAGTATACCCCGTTTCGACTTTTTATTCTACTACTAGAAATTTAAATTTGAACATAAATAAATATCGTGCTTGATTATCAAAACATGGCATCATAGAACGGGATTCAAACAAAATGGGTGTCTCCGGGGAATTATAATCGTCATCCTCTTTTTTATACTCTCAAATCAAGCTTAAACTTATTGTGCAAACGTTTTTGTAAAATGCTAACACTACTTATATCAATAATCTATGTAAGTCGAGACTTAACTTTTTACTCCCGCAATTTATACAATTTAAGTGATTGTGCTCATTCTCAAAAGTTTGACCATTTAAATCGACATTTGTTATGGTTGTCATCCACTTAACCAAAGTACTAACCCACCGGAAACGACGAAAGTCTAAGGATCGAAAGGGCCTCTTCCATGTAGCGGCTTTCTTCTCGGCACATCCCAAAACATAAGTTTTAAATGGCCGGGCTTTTGACACCTCACAGAGAATAGTACCAGAATTAGCGGGAATTCGATTCCAAAGATTTACGAAGCTACCGTTAAGTTAAAACTAAACCTAAATGGATTACAACCGACGATGATTTAGAAATTCAAGACTCAAAGGTGAGATCACTCCATGTAACGACTTTCTTCTCAGCTTGTCCTTTTAAGGAGGCTAGGTTTTCACCCTCGAGAATAGTATCGGAGCTTTCGGGATCTTTGAAATCAAGGATTTCCAAATTACCGTCAAGCTTTTATACAACTTTGACGAATACGAGTTCAACTTCCGATTTAAATTTAAAAAAAAAGCAAGTTTCGCACATTTATTCATAAGCAACATAATGCTTTTATTCACGCAACTCATATTTTTCTTTTCTTTTCTTTTTTTTTCATTTTTCATTTTTCAACTTTTTTCACTTTTTTTTTTTTTTTTTTTTTTTTTTTTCATTTTGACTTTGAACTTTAAACTTGCAACTTTTGCATCATTCAAGCATTTTTCGATACTTTCATTTTGCACATTATTCAGATTTTAAGAAAGTATGCTTTCTCGGAAATTTAAATAAAAAGTTGAACTCGGACTCTAAATCAATTTTGCTTAAAAACTTTTTATTGTAACAAGACGATTTGAATGTTCAAAAGTTTGACAACGAGCACGTATTTAAGTCCAATTAGTTAGCTTCTGGGAGAAAAAGCCATAGATTACTTATATAAGCTCTAAAGAGAACCAACTACTCCACGCTTAGCATTTTCATTTGCACAACGCGTAAAACCTTAGCCTAAATGTTAAGAGAGCAGCTAGATCAACACTCTAGCAGAGTCGGGATTCCCCTTGTTCTAGCCGAATCAAGACTAAACTACCATTAATGCCGAAGCATTAACGCTTTATTTTTGTGCAAAGCACTTCTTGTAAATGTAAATACTTGACTTAAAGCGATAAATTTTAAAATTTTTGGTCAAAACGGGGGTGCTAGGGTACTAGAAGGTACATATGTGATCAAAATTCGTTAGAATTTCCCCCCCACACTTAGAATTGAATATTGCCCTCAATATTCAAAGTACCGGCCGTAGCCGAAACTATAGAACGGAAAAAGGTAATACTACTAGCCAAGTGTGGAAGTGAAATCTTTTTTCACAAAAGGATTAATAAAGATATCCCTAGACAATTGTTAGCAAAAAGATCGGATATTGGGCGGCTGGATTGAAAACAGGCGCATCAATCATCACGATCTACGGAATCCTGAAAACAGAGAGCAAACACACAACAAGCAAAAAACAGTGGGGGTTTCCCCCCACACTTAGTGTTAGAAAAGATAAAGAAGCCAGAAACATGGGTGGACACCCATGAAATGCTACAGTTTTTGTTAACCGAGTCACTAGCTTGACTCGACCCCGAATTCATTGGTCCATGGGGAAGCAAGTGGAAGAGAAGATCTCCATCGGACTTTCATTCAAATGGTTTGGATAAACATTGAATGTGCTGAAAGTTCCACTCCGATGAGATATATCCGGCTCAAAAGAATGATGAATGGAGATGCCGGGGTCGAAAATGAAATCCTCATTTCTGAATGAGGTAGCACGGGTGGGTTGGGTGGGCAAAATTTTAGGCATGAGAACATAGTGTTCAAAATCTTTGCCCACCGCCTTAGAGATCCCAGTATCCGTATCGGGTTCAAAACCAAAGATGAATCCATCATCCGGCGGTTTGGCGAGAAGACGAGGGAATGATGGATCATCGAGAAGCACAGTCTTAGTCACAAATAACTCCATAGAGAATAGGAGTTCATGGTTAGGTTGAAGAGTTTGAAACATCACATCGGGTAAAGTACCCATTTCAGAAATTTGAGTTCTCTTAGAGTGAACTCCCTTGGAAGGTATTATACCGGGTTTGAACACTTTATCCTCAGAGAGGCATGAATCGAAAGTGTCAACCACGGTAAAATCCTCAAGAGAAGGGGAGTCACTCTCGGTTAAAAAAGAATGAAGAACATCTTGATCAACAAGTTCATTAATTGAAACTTTCAAGTTCTTCTCTTTTTTGGGAAAGAATGGATCATCAAAATTTTCCAAAGGATCATCGTTCAAATTTTCATTCTTAGATGGAATCGAGTCCGTGAGAGCAAGTTCATCGGAGAACTCCTTTTTGTCAATTGAAGGTTCAAGTGACGGATCTCCATACAACAAATACTCAATTTCACGTAAGTCGGCTTCAAAGTCAAAGACTTCATTGTCAATTCCCGGTGGAAGAGGACCGAGGCGAGCGAGTTCATCGGCGAACTCCTCGAGAAGTAAATCAATAGCTGATTCCTCGGGCTCCGAAGACTTTTTGGTCAAAAACTCGACTTCTTTGATTTCAATTTCTTTCGAAGGGAGTGAAGACAATGGGTCCTCATTTTCATTAAGTAATTGTTCAAGACGAACACGGTCTCCCTCTGGGTCGGATTCATCGTCGTCAATTCCTGACGGAAAATAATAAGCTTCGATCTCTTCCAAATTCAAGTTACTTCCCTCAAACGGAGTGAAGGAAGGGGAAGAGTCAGAAATAATGGAGTCAGAAGTGGGAGTGGGATTGCCACTCGAAGAAGGTTTAACAAGATCGATACGATTAACTGAATGCGGAGGTGAGACAAGTGGTGTGCTCTTAGAGCTAGAAATTTCCACCACTTCCGTTATGGTCTCCGGTTTCTTGGTAATCGTTTTAAGCTCAGCACGTTTACTCGAAGATCTCTTGACCGTAAATCGTGAAAGACTTTGATCAATCCTAGATGGAGAATTTTGGATAACCGTAGGTTGGACGTTTTCGGTACTTCCATTATTAGTAGGAAGCACCGGGTCCTTTGTCACCTTGGTTTCACGGCTTTCAACTTTATCAATACCACAAATGGTAGGCAGAGATTTCGAATCTTGGTTAACATTGAAAGTTACGGCTTCTTTGTTTACCCTCAAAGTAATTTCCCCTTCATCAACATCGATCAATGCACGACCAGTTTTTAAGAAGCACCTCCCAAGGATGAGGGGCACTCGGGGATCGGCATCGAAATCGACAACAACAAAGTCGGCGGGGAAATGAAATTTTCCTACTCTCACACAAACATCCTCGGCTATACCTAACGGATGAGAATTCGTTCGGTCGGCAAGCTCGAGGATCATACATGTAGGTGTGAGTGGGGGTAACGAAAGCTTTTTCCACATGGAGTGTGGCATCAAGTTAATGCTCGCGCCCAGATCGGCCAAAGCGGAGCATTGAACTAATCCTTGAAACTCACACGGGATGAGGAACTTTCCGGGGTCTCCTAACTTTTCGGGAAGTTTTTTAAGGATAACCGCCGAACAATTCTCGTTCAAGGAAGTTTTAGCCAACTCAGAAATTTTTTCTTTGTTGCTCAACAAGCTTTTGATCGTCGGACCAAACTTGGGCATTAGAAGGAGAGCCTCCGCGAAACTAATCTCGAAGTGCGTATCTTGAAAGATTTGGATAAGCTTTTCCATTTGTTGATTAGTTTTGTCGCGGGCCTTTTGATCATTAAGCCTTGAAGGATAAGGAATTGAAGGCTTAATCTTCGGAACATCGGGTTCCGGAATGAAAGTTTGGACTACCGGAGGTTGGACGTGTGCGGTACTTTGTGGGCTTGTAGAATGCACCTTGTCCTTGGTCACCTCGGTTTCTCGTTCTACTTCCCTCACCGGAGAGGGTGTAGGCATCGAGGGTCCATCATATGATTTACCACTTCGGGTGGCAATAGCATTCAACTCTCCCTTCGGGTTGGGAATTGTGTTACTTGGGAGAGATCCCGAACTCGAGGGTTGAGATGAAGAAGAGGATTGAGCTTGATACAAGAAACTAGCCATCATTTTTTTCAATTCATTTGTTTGTCTGAGCATGGTCGTATCAATATTGTTATTCAACTCAGCTTTCATATTAGTTATCTGACTTTGCATGTTACGAATGCTTGCTTCCGTGGTTTTCTTGTAGTTCTCAAACTCCGGAATTGGTGCAACATAAGGATATGTTTGGAAAGCTTGTTGTTGAGGAAGAGATTGATAATTTTGCGGTTGAGGAGTTTGATAATTGAAATTCGTTCCTCGATTCTGATTGTATCCTTGATTAGCATTAACATTCTGGTTTTGATTCTGATTAAAACGGCTTTGTTGAGTAGGTACGGGTGCAAAGCCGGGTGGTCCCATTTGATTAGCAAGGTATCCTTGATTCGGATTAGGATTGTGATTAGCAGCTGCCACGGTGGCATTTCTGACGTCGCCATCGGTGGCTTGACAATTGTAATACGGATGAGGACCACCGCAAATAACACAAGTTTCGGTAACGGCTTTTACGGGTTCCGTTTTCTGAATCTTTAACTCTTTTATCATGCTTTGAATGGCGTCGGTAAGTCCTTCCAATTTTGACTCCACAACGGATGAAGAAGAATTGGTAGTGACTTTAGCAACAACCGCTCTATTTCTGGATGTTGGAACCTTTGATTTGTTCTCGATAATCGTTCTAATATCCCCGGGCATACGACTCAAGATATTACCACCGGCGGCCGCATTAAGCGAATCTTGGTCGTTTGGGTTTAAAGCATTGTAGAACGTATCGATCTGATGAAGGTCGGAGAAGCCATGGTGTGGGCATTTTCGTAGAAGTTCTTTGAATCTATCCCACGCTTCACCGAAACTCTCGTCGAATCTTTGTCGGAAATTGGTTATTTCATTTCTTAACATTGTAGTTTTTGAAGGAGGGAAAAATTGGTTGACGAATTTCTTAGAAAGGTCTTCCCATGTTGTGATTGAACGAGGGGGTTCTTTCTCAAGCCAAATCCGGGCTGCCCCCTCGAGGGAAAACGGGAACAACATCAACTTGATCGACTCATGAGGGACGCCCCGAAAGTTAATAGTGGAAGCCACTTGATTAAACCAACGGATATGGGCATGGGGCTCATCCCTATCTAGACCACAAAAAGGTTTAGATGAAACCAATTGAATCAAATTAGTCTTAAGTTCAAAATTTTCGGTGTCAATTGGTGGAACTACGATAGCATCACCGTAGCCGTCTACGGGAGCTTGAAGTAACTCAGACATGGTTCGGGTATCCGCCATTTCGGGAATGGGGTCGGGATTAGTACGAATCTCGGGTTCGACTATTGGCGGAGGACGTCGTCTATTTCGTCTTCGCGGAATTGTGGCGAGTTCAAGAAGGGGATTAGAAGAATTAGAAGAACGAGTGCGCATGCACTTCCAAAAACAACACTTTCAATTAAAACAAGACCGAGGCAAAACACAGTGAACTTAAACCAATAATCACAAGCGTATTCACGCAAGTGACACAAAGGAAAGTTTTTAATCTTTTGTTCGGGAACTTATAATGATAACACTCAAGTTGAGAAGTGTTATATTGATTGTGTCTTCTATTTTATTTAAAACAAAAGGGAAAATCTTTTTGTATTTTTATCTTTTATATATATATACAAAATAAAAAGGAAAATATTTTTGTGTTTTTTAATTTTTCAAAAAGCAATAACTTCACGAGGAAGGTTCTTCAAGTCACTAATCGTCAAACCTTAACGATATTGTCGCAACACAACCTCCCCGGCAGCGGCGCCAAAATTTGATTAGTAGGAAATATATCAAATATAAGATACACGCGAGAATCGACAAATCAACCTTTTAGGAAAAGGGTTAACGTACCAAAACTCACGAATGTGATATAAATGATACCGGGCAAGTGATTACCCGGGTCGTGTCCCAATGAGGTGTGAATTGAGGATGTCGTTTGAGGTTTGTTATTAAAATGCTTGAATTGTTCGAGATTTTTTTGTTTTTAATTATGTTTTCTACAAATTAATTAACGGGAAAGTAATTAAGGCTAGGGGAACAAAGTAAATGATAAATTAACTATTACTAAGCATATGAAACAATAAAATGAAGCTAAATTAAGTCCTAGGATGCTAATATGCAAAAACGTGAAAACCCGGGCTAATCCCGAGCTCCAAAAGTGAAAATAATGCAAATTAAGGCCTACGGGTGCGAAAATAATTTTCCTACGTTCTAAACTACTAAAAATAATTTTAGGAAAAAGCCGGGTATTTTTTTCGACTTTTAAATTATTTATTATGAATTAAAAACTAATTTAAACTAATTTAATTATAAAAAATACTAAACTATTTTATAAAATTCTGAGAAAATCACTAAAAATACTTTAAATGCTATTGATTTCAATAAAAATATAAAAAGTACCTACTGCTTCTTGAATTCAGCCATTAAAAAGCCAAATAAGTTGTTAAGCTTAAAACTGTTTTGTGTGGTTAAGGAATTAATGGTGCATGATATGACCAGTCAAAGTCCCAAGGGCAGATGGTTATGTGTGGCGTGTTGTCGGTGTGAACCAAATGGCCAAGGTTCGAATCTGGCTTGGCACTTTTTTTTTTTGCAATTATTTTTTTTTTCAAATTTTTTTTGAAACTCAATTATAGGATTGAAAGAAGCTATTTTTTTCTAAAAACTTGATTTATGAAAAGCACTCACTAAGCAGTTAGGACTGCTTATTACTAACAGTTCTGGTCAGAGGCAAACCAACCACCCCCTAGAAAGATTTTAAGCACAAAAAAAAAAGAAAAAAAAAGAAAAGCAAGGAATAAGCACTTTTAAACTTAGAAACAAGCAATCATGAACAATCTTAATCTAACATAATCAAATGGCAAAGAAATAAGACATATTAATGGGGAATAAGCAGTTTTGGCTATAAGCAAAGCTAAGGGGACCTTAATCAAACAAAGCAAAAGTAAACTATCCTAAGCACCAATTAAACTACAAACTAACAATCCTAATCTTAGAATAGCTTAAATATACTAAATGTACCTAAAATAAGCTAAGGGGATAGAATATAAGCTTGAAATGGGGAACATTAAGCAGCTGATGTGGGACAAAGAAACAGTCCACTAGGGGCTGTTTTAGCTTAAAATTAAGCAACTATTTCTAATCCTAATCCTACAAGGAACCTAGGCATGCAAACTAGGGATAGAGGTGTCCCTAAAAAACTACTTCGGAACTACTGAAAAGCTTTGGACAGCTTACAAATAAGCTGCGAACAGCTTAATGTGGGACTGCTGTATCAAAAAAAAGGGCATGAGCAGATTTTAAAATTAAATTTAAGCTATGCTAAAGTAATACTAAGTACGAATAAACTAGAGATATACTGAAATGGGTATGTGAGGTCTTAAGAAAAGAAATTTTGAAAAGATTTTGATAAAAAAATAAGCTACTAAAAAACCTTGGAACAGCAGCTATGGTCAGCTGCTGTCAGAAATTTTGAGGACAGAAAAATGGATTTTAGCTTTCCAAAGCTTGTAAACCTTGTCAAACCAGATTTGCTTTGTAAAAAAAACTAACTAAGGACTTAAAAAGAAGTTGACTACGCAAGTCAAAATGGTTAAAACTACTTGTTAGATTACTAAATAAGCTTAAGCCAAACACCCCTTTATGGGGTGTTAAACCTTCAAAAACTGTTTTTTATCACAAACTTTGCAACTTTTCACTTACAGAAATCTTTTAACAACTTGAAAATAGAACTTGAGACTAAAAATAAGGAGCAAATATCTAATAAGCACTAAAGTGCTTATTAGTGAAGTAAGAAATAAAGAGACAGATTAAAAAACTTTTTCATTCATAAAATAAAAACATTACAACTAAGTTAAAACAGAAAACTAAATTAAAAACACTATTCAAAACCTAATGCCTTATAAGCTGGCTACAAGTGCTATATTTATACTAAAAAGTGAAAAAGGTCTTCTATCTCTTGAGTGTGTTTGTTTGCTGAGAGAGAAGTGAGCTTGTATGCAATCTGTGCTTCTTTTGGAGAAATCTCAGCCATCCATTGATCTTGGGCACCACTCATTCAATCCTAGCCGTCCCTTTTTGGTATCCAATGTGGGTTTAGGGGATTGCCAAGGTGGCACATGAGCCATGTGGGTGTGGGGCTTGAGGTGAGCTGGGGACCAGGGTTGAGAGGGACTTGTGGGGAAGAAGACAAGGGATTAGGGTGCTTGGGTTTTGGCGGGTAAATGAGAAGCAGGGTTTTGGTTTTTTCAGTTTTGGGTAAAAAGGTGGGGAAGAAGGGTAATGGTGGGTTAAATGGTTAAATGGGTTTAAAAAGGTTAATTGGTAAATTAAAAAATGATATTAAGTTTTTAAAAGTAAAATAAAGTTTTGTCTATTTTGTTTTTGGTTTTAAACTTTTTTTTTTTTTTTAATAGAGAAAATAATTTTAATAAAAATTGGTTTTAAATAAAAATAAGGTTTAGAGGGATAAAAATAGGAATTTGGATTTTGGTGACGGGTAAAACGGTCATGTGGGTTCGGGTTCAAGGGTAAAATGGAAATTTGGATTTAGGGTAAGGTTTTCAGTCTGATTCCCCAAGCTCACTCCCAAATGTGTATCCCGGGCTCTGAAAAATGTAGAAATTCCGCTTTCGGCTCCATCTTCAAAGCACGTTTTCCATTCCTAGCTCAATTCTGCACGTTTTTGCCCTGTTTTCTATCCTTTGTACCTGAAACACATAAAAAAACATTCCAAGGATATATGCAGCATAATTGGTTATATTTTCGTGTTTTTAGACGTTTTTGTGGTCTTGGATGGGTAAAAATGATGAGTGAATAAGCACTCATCATGGCCAATCAATTTATAAGTTAAGGGGCATAAAGCAATGGTTTAACATCATTCATAACAAGTATAAGCCCCGCAATAGTCATAACAAGCACGAAAATTATATACTAGCACCTCACAAGTGGTGTTTGGATACTCTCATATCTCGGGTGTATATGAAATATAGCAAATGGAAATGCAAGATAAACACTCATTAACCGGTCGTAGTACATAGATTACCATAGGCTTGAGACTAGATCAAACCTCCACCGCTTTGGTGTATGCACCTAGGAACAACTATCTAAGAGGTCTTTAAAGGGTTGTAACGTTAGGCTTACAGTAGGGAAACAAAGGGTTTGGTTGGATAGGCGATTTAGTGGTGGCAAGTCAAAAATCTTTATGTTACAAGCATGAAAAGAATGGCGTTGCTAAGCCAAGACTCAACTCTCTAAACTCTAGATACTTGAAACAAACAAACATAAATTGAAAAACATAAACATAAAGATAGATGTAGGATGGTAGCCCGTATGGTTTTTTTTTAACACTCTTTTTTTTTCTTTTTCTCTTTTTTTCGATTTTTTTTCATACACTTTTACTCTACCATCCTCTACGATAACATCAAAATATAGGTGATTTTAAGGCTGATAACGCCAAAAATGAACATGTTTTTAGTAGCGTTATTGTTGGTTTTGTGCATGATAATCGGCTATATTTACTCATAACTGTTGCAAAAGTGCAAAAGATGCGTATTGTGTATTTATATGTACCTAGGTATCACAAATGATGAAGAAATGAAGTTTTTATGCACATTTGGAAGATTCCCAAGGAAGGAAGTCGAGCAAGAAAGCTTTTGGACTCAATGATTAGGAAGCGCAATGATTTCTAAGTATCTACAGCAAGGAAAGATCAAGTTTTACCTTGGAAATCATCAGCGAGAGCAAAGAGTGAGGCATGAATCAAGAAAGTCAACAAAAGTCAAAGACGCAGCATCCAGCCGTTCGGTCGTGCCCCGTAACCGGATCCGGCTGGATAATGGTCAAAACAGAAACCGATCCGGTTGCCAGTGCAACCGATCCGGTTGCATGGTCTGCAGTTACACAAAGATGCATTTAATGTTGCCTTAACTCCCCATAATCATTGGAGGCCGATCATTTCTTGATATTAACTTGTTGGGAATGTTTTTGGCCAGTTAGACAAGTTTCTTTGGCTATATATTGAACCTAGACTTAGTTTACTAGGTGTGACACAACCCAAAGTGTAATAGTTTACACCAAAACTATTACCAACCATATTATTCATCCCAAAAGTTTAGTATTCACTGTAAAACGTCCAGGAGGTTGGAGAGAGCAATTCTCATCCATTGTTTTGGTTATTTGGAGTTATACGGTTAAGCTAGGTGATTGGAGGCATGTGGTTTCTAGAAGCCACAAATTCTAGTTCTTGTAATCGCAAAAGTTTAGGTATTCTATGAACTTTGTTATGGATTTCTATTCTCTTGAGTCATTGGAATTACTTTGTTATTTCTTGTGTTTTGCTATTATTATCATGGAGTACTTTTGGATATACTTGTGTGTTGGGATGTAGGAAGTCATACTAGTGTTCTCATATGTGATGCATGTATATATGATCTTGTTTTAATGAGTTTGTTGGAAAAATACTAGTCTTGGTTTGATTTGTCGGTAAAACATGTTTTAAGAAAAAGGACCGAAAGGATTTCTCTTGTGTTTTATTCCAAAAAGTTGAGTGACAAACTAGTATGGGGATATGGTGATTGACAACCACCATGTTTACTTATTAAAACAAGACTAGAAATATTTTCATCACGAAAGGTTGAAAGATTCGTAAGAACGAGTTTAATAAGAACATTTTACAAACAAATGTATTTTCTAAAGGATAATCATTAGGATAAGGACCGAAAGGATTACCTATATGTTTTTGTTCTTAGAATGATTTTTACAAACATAAACCATGGTTGGAAATCATTTTCTTATGATTTGTGCATCACATCAAGAGTTTACACCAAGCCTTCATGAACACTACCTATGATTGCCTATAGACTACAGACAAGTATATATATATATATATATATATATAT
The DNA here is from genome assembly GCA_910596185.1 of Chrysanthemum makinoi. Classification (NCBI taxonomy): domain Eukaryota; kingdom Viridiplantae; phylum Streptophyta; class Magnoliopsida; order Asterales; family Asteraceae; genus Chrysanthemum; species Chrysanthemum makinoi. The sequence goes on from OU343221.1 coordinate 250,561,409, forward strand.
ATATATATATTTCTTATTGTTGAATTTCACTATAACATCACTTTTGAGGAAGCCTTGACAAAGCTTTCTTGTTTCAAATCTTTTTAAGAAAACAATTTCGAACACAAAATCCCTTGGGACGATCTCGACTTACCCACCTTTGCTATCGCGAACGAGTATACCTGCTCGTATGTGTTTATAGTATTAAACGGTTAAATCGTGTTTATAAATTTTTAAAACTTGCACACGGGAAACACATCATAGGCACATCCCTACACTTGAGTTTTTATTATTCTAACACTAATTTGACCCGAATTGAAAAGAACAAAACACTTGGAGTACATTATTACGTAAATAAAAGGAATTTGAATTTAACGTTCTTTCCCGTCACTCCATAAAATTTAACTTTACCCATGAGTCCCAATCATCCCAAAAATGTGTACAAAAGATATGACTCGACTTAGCAACCATGCAAGTAACTAGATAATTGAACTAAGGGTTTAGTATGATAACAATAATGCACTAAAAGTGAGTGCATACAAGATAGGCTAAGGCAATTTGGGTGTACATTTGGGGGTGGATTGTAAACAATGCTCTTCATTGATATTCCGGAAAACCGAAACATCACGAGAACTGCGAAAAGGATAGGCTCTGAGGGGTTAACTAGGGGTATCGTGTACTAAAGATGAGTACAACGCAAGGGTGTAGGAGAATTACTCAACCGATGTGGAAGAAGTAATTATAATACGGGTATCAAACAAGGGTTATCCTAATGACTCTAATCAATTAGTTATTCCTAACTACACAAGTGTAGTCTCACTAGCGATCTCGGGATGCATTACAAAACAAGTTCTAGAATCTACTATACTACCGGTACACTCTCGAAGCATTAAAGATGAATGCTTTAATTCCTATATATCTAGGGGCGAACCTCACATTTTTGGGGTGGAATTGAGTGGTAAAGGGTTTTTGTGCTAGTCATATAACTCCTATCCATGAGACGCTTTATTAAGACTAAATACCCACTCGTACAAGTCATGAAATTTTTTAAATTTGGTACTAAAATTACCCTAACCGATATTTCTCATAGCTTATTACACAAATGAAATAGGACAAGACAAATAATCAAGGATAAGCATAGTTTCAAAGTTCCCGTTTTATTCTCCCTCCCTACACTTAAACTGAACATTGTCCCCAATGTTCCCCGAAAGTATCAAAGTTATGATAACGGAAGGTAATTTAAAAGAGAAAGAAACTAGTACTCCCCTGATTAGCTTGGTAGGATCCGTGTGAAGTAGTGGTTAAATTCTTTCCAAGAAGAATGTATGCGTGAAAAGCTCCATCCAATCTTATGTTTCTTCTTCTTGATAAATAAAACCTGCACACTTTAAGAAAATAGACGAAACCTTCGCGTAAAATCGGCGGTAAAACTACATATGACTCAACTACACTAGGATATAATGCTTGTGGAATGGATGTTTGTAGGTTTTCTGGAAAATTAAGACCTGAGAATTTCCAAAATTTTATGAGTAGCACAGAAAACGAGAGAAAGTTATATAAGTTGTTTCTGCTCCTCCTGACGCCGTTAGGTTGTAATCCTGACGCCGTCAGGTTATCCTGACAGAAACTGGTTTGCTGCGTTTTTCTGGAAAAATTACACCTTTAAAATCTGGAAAAATTCCTGCAAAACATCCATTATGACTCGATACAAGCATTTGACTCTAACAAACACACATATATATCATTTTCAATAATCGTAATTCTCATGTTCATGTTCTTTTGAAAACGTGTGTAATCCTCCCTACACTTATCCTTTTTGTAAAATACCTTTATATGTAATTAAGACGAGGTTAAAGACAAAATAAAACATTTTTACAAATTCAAACATGAGAATAAACAATCAATGAAAATATATATGACACACAAACAGGCAAACAATTAAGCATGGGTTTCCTCTCACGAAGCGTTTTTCTTTATTTATGAGTCTTGTAGCTAGACTCGAAGTCGTGCCCCTACGTGACTTCATTACCGTCAACCTCTTCCTCATGACGGTCTCTATTGGGGTTTTCCATGTTATAGTAATGCCCTATTATGCACCTTTCTAAAAAGTCATCTTCTCCCCAATCGGTTCTATATTTCGGTCCTAGTTTCAAGCAATCCTTATAGAACCCAAAAATCTTATTCATAACATAATCTACTCCTCTCTCCTTATCCTCCTCATTGCTATAGTAGACTGATAGCTTAAGTTCCTTTTTATCATTGGATAATGATGAAAATTTCTCAATCTTAAATGGCATTTGGTAAGCTACGTCATCGGTCTCATCCTTGAATCTAACTATTCCTAACGACGGATCATAAGTCATCCCGGTGTTCTCTACGAAAGGCTTTCCTAGAATTACGTGGGACAAGCTAGGATCTATGGCCGTACTAATATCCTCCACAATTATGAAATCCGTAGGGTACATGAAACTACCTACATAGACGGGTAATCCTTTAATTCTACCAAGAAAATTACAACTAACCCTAGGATCATCGGGGTCTTGCCTATTTGGGATAGGTTTCTTCATTACCCAATTATAGTAGGTGCTAGTCATGATGTTTATTGGGGACTTGCGATCAATGTAGGCATTTGCCACGAAAGATGTCCTATGCAACATGGTATGTTGAGATTCCAAGGATTCCCAAATTTGATCTGAGGGTTTTTCCTAACATACATGTGACGAAGGTCGCGTACTAAGTGTGGGTGGCGAGAGAGTTCCTCTTCTGTAGGAAACTTATTGAAATATTCATCACCTACGTTGTCGGTCGATCCTTCCTTAGGAGTTTCACTAACCTCAAGTGCCGTCTCATGGTTTGTTTCGTCACTAGTCCTATTCGGTTTCACTAAGGTGATGGTATTGACGAATTGAACGTGCTTAGCTAACTTACTTAGATCCTTAATTTTCACAACGGAAGCTTCGAGAGAATGAGTTGAGATGGCATTTACCTTTTCGGTGGTCTTCCTATCACTATTGGTCATGGCTTTCAAAAGGTTATCAATCTTCCTATCCATCTCGGCTTGTTGTTGGTTAAAGCGGTCCGAAAGCTTGGCTATTTGAGTTTCTTGGGATGTAACTAGGTGTTGCAACATCCCTTCTATGTTTTGTTGGCTAGGGTCGTGGGACCACGGGGAATCATTAGAGGTGAATTCTTTGGTTTGTCCTCAATTGTATTCGGGTTTTCCCCTCCATGCTTCTCGGACATCATTGAAAGTCCTAGGTCCGGGTGTTGTGGGGAATCTTCCTCCCATTCCATTTGTACGCGAGGATGCGTAGTCAACGGAAGCTTGTTCGGGGAGTCTCGTGCAAGTACGAGTGTCATGGGGACCAATACATAGCTCACACAAGGAGGAGATTTTGTTTACTTGGCGCGAAGACTTAGGATTCTCGTAGGAGCTCATTAGGAATTTGACTTGATCTTCAAGTTCGAGCATCCTACGATCAGAAGTTTGTGAGTTAATGGGAGGAAAGGAGATTGCCTTTACGGTTTTGGGCAACTCACGGGGGTCATTCCAACTTTCGTTGTCATAGAGGGCAAGGTCCTCTATTGTACCCCACGATTCTTCCGCGGTGAGATCACTAAGTTTACCACCGACCACTTGGTCGATGGATTGCTTAGTTGGGAAGTTGACATGATCGTAAAAGATTTGGACTTGAAGCCAAAGATCAATGCCATGATGAGGGACTTTATGGATCAAGTCCTTGAATCGAGTCCATGCTTCGTAGAGAGATTCACCTTGACGTTGTTAGAACATCAAGATTTCATTCCTAAGCTTAGTAGTTCTTCCCGGTGGGAAAAATTGGGCGAGGAAACGAGTAGTGAGATCATCCCAACTTGAGATAGAGCCGGCGGGAAGTCACTCAAGCCAATTACTAGCTTGGTCCCGTAGAGAGAATTGGAAGAGATGCAAGCGCGTGGTCTCCCGTGTGGTAGCATCAAGGTCGACGGAATTCACGATTTTAAGGAAGTCCTTAAGATGCTGATAAGGATCTTCAGAACGAAGTCCATGGAATGCACATCCGTTTTGCACCAACAGGATGGTGTCGGATCGTAGGGCCGTAGTTTGAGCTTGATCGGGGAGCTCAATGGTGTTCCTATAGCCTTGGTGGCTTGGTCTAGAGTATTCACCAAGAGTGCGGCCTCTTGGCGGGTCATTTGGTGGTGGGTTGATGAGTGGTGGTTGATTATCACCTTCCATGATGAAAAGTGATGGGATTTACGAACAAAGTCACGAAGAAGGGGGATAGACTACGAGGAAGCTAAAATTGAGAAAAAAATCTTACTTGATAGGAATCAAGCAAAGGAACCTAAATGAGATAGAATCCTAACTAGTTATTCTATTCCCCGGCAGCGGCGCCAAAAACTTGATGCGCGTACAAGGCGCGTTCGGGGTCAAAGGAAACTTCCTTTTCTTTGAGCAAGTTTTTCAACACCCTAGGCAGTGAACCTAATCGTTGTAGTGTAGTATTGGGTAAGCCTCGGGTATTGATATCGTTCTCTAGGGGAATAGGAATGCTAGTGAGAAATTATTACGCTAAGGTTGAGGTTGAGGAAGATTATTTTTATCTTTTTATATTTTTTTTAAGAAACTAAAGGTAAAATCTCGGGGTTTGGATTTGGGGGTTGGTACTTCTGCCGATTACTTCTACTATCTAATTATCTAACTAATGGGTTGTCTATGTCTATTGATGTGTGCTCGTATGATGATTAAAGATGTGTCTACCTAGATACTATTACTCCCTAGTTATATTTTATTGGTGGTTGAATTGTCACGTCCATATTCTTAACGCGTTGTGTTTTCTAAGGTCGTAGGGTGTGATTTTATCCCTAACTCTTTAAGACTACCTTAAGGTTAATGACTACGAAATCTCTAGGATTCATAAACTTAACACTAAGGTTATCTTCGGATGTTTAGCCTACAATTCCACTAGTAACTATAAACTAAGGTTCAACAAAGATTACTCAAGCATTAAAGACACAACGATGGCTTAATATACTCCTAAGCCAATTACAATTAAGATAAGAGACAACCAATCAATATTTAATAACTAGGTTTCATAGATCTAAGCAAACACACAAGTAAATTAGCCAGACATGTTAAACATGCAAGCATACACACATTCAATTGAAGACATAATGAAATCAAGGGAATAAATAACTTATCTCGATGTAAAATGAGGTATGAGAACCCTAAAATACTGTCCAAACCGGACTACAATCATTTTAGGTTTTTACTCCACAAGTCTACCTCTCTAAAAACTGAAAAATCGAATTCTATATATAGTTTTACAACTGCGACGGCGTCGCCTTATAGGTGGGACACCATCTGATCGCCGTCATTAGGGTTTCGTCTTGGCCAAGTCATCATTGGGACGGCGTCACGTTGTGGTTGTGACGCTGTCAGTCTTCAGCAGTGACTTCGTCTGAGTCTGGATCTAGACCGTCTAAGAAGAAAAGTCTTCGTGACGCCCTTACCCTTCAAAGCATGACGCCGTCAGGTGTAAAATAGCAAATTCGCTCCCGAGTCGTCACAAAATAGGGACGGCGTCGCCCTCTGTTTGGGACGCCGTCTTGAGTGTCTTGATCTTGACTTAGCCATTTTCTTCTCATATTCCCTCTTTTTCGTCCAAAAATGCATCATTCCAGCGTTTTGCTTCCAAGAGACCTAAAAAGTGAAAAGGAACAAAATTAAGCAGTAATGGATATAAAATTAGGCGATTAAGAGCTTAAATGACCCCTTAAAAGTGTACGTTTTAACTCTCTATCACTTTGTCTCATTAAGGTTGACGTCCAATCTCTAATAGCGGGACGTGTGCAAACAACAGGGAACCTCTCGAACTTTGTTGAATCTAAATACAATAGCTGATAACAAAAAAAATATGTAAATACAAAAGAATGAAAAAAATGGACAAACATGAAACAATTTAAACTAATTTAGAAACTTACCATGAGGAAAAGAAATGGACCAAGGTACTAGACAGTTTTTTTATCCGGCATTTCACTGTATTGAAGGCAGTGATGAATGTAGTCACACCAATCAATATTAGAAATTATAGTTCTTCACGGAGGCGTCTAACCACATCCAAACATATCTGTCCCTTCAGCCCAGCGACCATACCCATCGTGTTGGTAAAGAGTGTAAGAAAGTTAACTTTGAAAAGAAAGTCAACTTCCTTGGCAAAAATCAACACGAAAGCAATATCACCAACTCGGATATCCTTCAATGACTTAGGGAAAAACTGAGCAACCCATAACCTCACAAACTCATGTTCAATAGGTCTAAGATCCAATGAAAATAAGGAATCACCACCAATAGGAATACCTAAGATCTAATGAATTTGTGAATGAGTGACCTTGATAGAATCGCCAGTATCCAATCTCAACAAATAAGTTTCTGCATTAAAATTTTGCACCACATACCTTCCCAACCTTGACGGAACTTTTTCTATGGCGATGTTGTGAAATGAGCTCAAACCTATTTTAGACAAAAACTTACCCATATCAACTCTTGATTCACTAATGGCAAAAAAAGGAACTAGGAACTGTCCTTGCACGCAGAGTTGGAAAATTCTTAAGATACTCTTCTTGTTCTCTTTCTTCACGCGTCAATTTTTTTTCATTTTTCTTACCTCTCCTCGGGACATTCTCTTCATCAAATTCTTCTTTCTTAATGTTCTTCAATGCCTTATACATTCGCCTTGCTTTTTCTTCATCAAAATACGAAGAATCTGAATCTGAATCTTTCTTCTTTCTCTTCAACTTCATCTGAAAAAGATTCTTCAATTTCTTTGTATTTCGATCATCCTCATCACAAGGATAAACATCATCAGAATGATCAACTTTCACTTTCGATTTCTTTCCCTTTTGATCAACTTTCACTTTCTTATCAACCTTAAAACCTGCTCAATATCCGTGTCACCTTTGAGATGCTTCATTTACATTTCCTTTTTACTCTCATCAGCTTCTGATAACAACCTTTTCCATTTAACACCTTCACTTCAGGCTTATGTTTAACAGCAGGTTCATTTAACAGCTTCACTTCTGATACAGCTTGGACCTTCGACGTCGTATCCTTAATAACAACAACCTTCTTACCCTTAGCCACATTACCAGACGCCTTGTCCTTAGACTTAACAATGTTAGGATTTGGAAAATCCAGTAGTTAAAGTGTCGGTCACCTCAAGTATATGTAATCGTTAGAAAGCTCGTAGTCGTAGTTATTTGAAGTTAAGTAGTATTTAGTTATGTAACACCGTGGAGGACAGACGGGTCTTTACCCACTGTATGCCTGATCCACAGCCCGTCAGGTGGCGTTTTATGTAATGACTATAAATACTCTCTACCTCCCAAGGTAGAGAGTTAGAGCTCATAATAAGATTTTTCTTTCTCTCACTAAAGTTCCCAAACCTCTAACTTTCTCTATCTAAAACCATTGTATACGCCTACTTTGTTTGTGTTATGATGTGTATGTGAAATCCAATATGTTACAAATGGTATCAAGAGCCATGGTTAGATCATCTCTTACATATCCTTGGATTTCTAGTGGTTTCTAGATGGTTTTTGAGTTTGAAAAAGTTTAGTGGTTTTTTGCATCATTTGGTTCATTTCTTGTGTTAAAGTTTGAATTTTGGGTGTACTTTTGTGTTTAGGATCATTGTATGTGCTTGGGTTTTGATTTGGTAAGCTTGAATCACTGTGGTTGAGCTTGTTTTGGATTGAAAATTGTGTTTTTAAATTTTTTCTTGGTAGCGACTTGGCTCTCGGAGTGAATTTCTTGGTAGCGACTTGCTTCAGTAAAAGGTAGCGAGTTGTAGTGTGTTTTGGTAGCGACTTGGTCATAGCGACTTGCCTTTTGAGACAAGCCGACAAATAGTACACTTAGTGGATTCTCCACTACGGGTAGCGACTTGGTAAGGTAGCGACTTGCTTTCAATTTTGATAGCGACTTGTTCTTTAAGTTTCTTAGCGACTTGGTGTTAGCGACTTGGTCCTTAGCGAGTTGCTATTTAGCAACTTGACATCTTAGCGACTTGGTGCATAGCGACTTGCTGTCAAAATTTTTAGCGATTTGGAACTTAGCGACTTGTTTTGTTATTACTTAGCAACTTAGTGCTTAGCGACTTAGTTCAAGGATTCTTAGCGACTTGGTTGACTTTTGTGTGTAATACGGTTTTCTCTTGATTTAGTAAAATCCCGTGAAAGAATCTATTTCCCGGTTTAATCATTGAGTTATAAAATCCCGTGTAATCTTTAAACATGTCTACCAACGTACCTACAATCATCTACACTGTTGCCGAGGATGTTCAAGCAGCTGGTTCAGATACTCGTCCACCCATGCTTGACAGAACTGACTACGACTCTTGGGCTCAAAGAATCAGATTTTACTGTCTTGGAAAGGAAAATGGGGTCAACATTCTCAAATCGATTGATGAAGGACCTTATCGATTGAGACTACAAGTGACTTAATTGATACAGCTGCAGATGGAACAATGATCTATGGGATAGACAGACCAAAGACATATGATGAGCTCAATGATAAGGAGAAAAAGAGATTCGATGTCGATATCAGGGCTTCTAACATCATACTTCAAGGTCTTCCAAAAGATATCTACAAGCTTATCAATCACAACACCGAAGCCAAGGCAGTGTGGGATAATGTCAAGATGCTTCTTTCTGGTTCTGAATTAACTATGGAAGACAGAGAATCACAACTCTATGATGAATTTGAGCACTTCAAGATGAAACCGGATGAGAGTGTCTATGAGTATTACGTGAGATTCCACAAGCTTGTTAATGACATGAGGAACATCGAATGACAATGCCAAACATTCAAATTTGAACTCAAAGTTTGTAAACAACATGAATCCCGAATGGCACAAGTTTTTCACCTTTGTGAAGCTAACCAAAGGATTGAAGAATACAAACTATGAGCAACTCTATGCCTTCCTTCTTCAGAATGAGAGACATGCTATGTTTGAAAAAAGGATTCTTGATCAGTTCAAAACCAACCAGGGAGAGACAAGCTCATCAAATGATTCAACTGCCTTCTACTCAAACATTGGAATTACCACCAAAGCATCTCAAGGTATACCCATGGGTAATGGTAATCACAAACTCATTCTTGATCCAATGTTCAAACAAGTTGATGCTGATGCAGCCGTGGGAAACTTCATTAATCAACTGGCTCTCATGATTAGTCAAAACATGAACTCTCTCCCTCACACCAACAACAACCTCATAACAGCATCCAATCTACACAATCAAGCCACTGTCAGAGATGGGAAGGTTATGGTGCAGCCAGTTCAAGAAAGGCAGTAAGAACAAGGAAGAGGTGGAGTCGGTAGATGACATGTGGCAAATCAATAGGGAAGGAATGGAAATCGTGGACAAGCAAAACCTATCAAGTGTTACAACTGTGGTGGTGACGGACATATTGCAAGGAACTGCACATCGCCAAAACGCCTCGAATGCGAGTACTTCAGTGGATAAGATGTTGCTTGTGCAAGCTCAAGATAATGGTGCAGCTTTGAATGAAGAGGAGTTGTTGTTTCTTGCTGAGGGAAATGCCAAGACATATGATGTAGATGTGGATGAGCAGACCAATTCGGAGATAGGCCACAATAATTAGAATGCCTTTCAAGTCGCTGATTGTGATGCATACGACTCTGACGTTGATGATGAACCTACTGCACAAACAATTTTCATGGCTAGCATTTCTCCAATGGTCCCTCCTAAAGTCTCTTCATCACCACAAGCTGGTCCATCCAAAGACAAAATCATTTCTGAGGTACTAAAACTATACGATGAAGTTGATGAGCAAAAGATACATGACGAAGTACAATCAACTGTAATTATTGAGTCGGATATTGAAAATATGGGTAATATCAATGTTGTCCCATATGATTAATATGTGAAACAAAGTGAAAGTGAGATTGTACCAAGTGATGTATCTTATGCAGTCAATGATGACTATGTTTTTGACGAATACACTGCATGTGCCCCTGATGATTCTGTTATCTCTGAACTTAATGCCTATAAAGAACGTGTTGCTATTTATGAACAAAGAGCTAAGTTTGAATTAACCACCCCTGAGCAGGAGAATGAGAAAGTGATTTCCCCGGGTCGTGTCCCAACGAGGTGTGAAATTGACGATTTCGTTGAGTTTCGTGATTAGAACTTGAATTGGTTTAACAAATTTTGGATTTGGATTACGTATTCTACAAAATAAAGAACAAGAATGAAAATGAAATACGTAAAACAAAGTAAACTCTAAATAAACTACTACTAATCCTAAGAAACGATAAAACGAAGCTAAACTATGTCCTAGGGTGCTATAATGTAAAAACGCGAAAAACCGGGAACGCACCGAGCCCCCGAAAGTGAAAAATTTGCAATTTAAGGCCTACAAGTGCAAAACTAATTTTCCTACATTCTACATGGCTAAAAATGATTTTAAAAAAAAGCTGGGTATTTTTTCGACTTTTTATTTATTTATTATGAATTAAAAACTGAAAATTAAAAATGTAATTATTAAAAATCGTAAAACTAAATGGAAAAATACCAAAAATTCATGAAAAGTACATTTTGATAAGCTAAATAGGAGAAAAATAAGAACAATGCATAAACTTAATCCAATAAGCTGTTAAAAACTAAAGTTAAGCTGAAAAGGAAATAGCTAAAACGCCTTAAATGAATTAAAGTTTCCACTAATGACACAATACACTACTTGGATCAGATGGCAAGGTGGTTGTGGATCTTGGACGTGTGGGAGGGACAGGAGGTCACAGGTTCGATTCCTGTCCTCCTACCTTTTTGGCTTCTTATTATTTTGGGATTTCTCTTGTTTTGCAAAACCAAAATAAGAATAACTAAAGCTCAATTTTAACTTTGGTCAATCTTAAACAACCTCTAACAGCTTTTTCACAGCAGAATGAAGAGGGAAAAGAAAAAAAATCAATGAAACGGCTGTTTGGTACAGGGCAAAAAGGCAACAAAAAAGCTTTCAAAGAACACTTGTAAAGAAGCTAAAACTAGTGAAAATTAATCTACAACATTAAAATGAGCATCTAGGGGAGCCTAATTAGCAACAATGGAACATCAAAAAGCTAAAAAAAAGGGAGAGCAAGCTGTTTTTTGGGCTGCAAATCAGTGCCACAGGAGCAGAACAAGGTTTTCCAAGCCAAAAATAAGCTAGTTAATAAGCACTATTCTCTAACCAAATCAATAAAACATGAACATTGTGCAACCGACTACTGATTACAACAAAAATCCAATCCTAAATCTAACTCTAAGCTACTTTTATCTAATCTAAAAAGAAGATCATGGGGCTGTTGTGGCAGGTACACAGAAAGGGAACAAGGAGCAGTTTCACAAGGCCAAAATAAGCTACTATAAATGTTCTAAATCCTAACTAAAACACAAAATCATGCAAACTATCAATCCAACTACTAATTGCAACAAATAACTAATCCTAAGCCTAACTAAAATCACCTAAATCTAAACAAGAAAAAAGGGAAATGGGCTGCTGTCATGGGATTTTTGAAACAGGAAGACAGATTAAAAAAAATTTAAAAAGAACTACAAATTGCATAAAACTGATAGTGTCAACTGAGTGCCTTTGAAAATTAAGCTAAAAACTTGATTTTGTGACAACCATCACTGGTGCAAGATCCAAAGTGGGTCAAAAGAGATTTTTGACCCAACAAGCTAACTTACCCAAACACCCTATCTAGCAGAAAAACTTGAAACTGGTTTTTTTAAGAAATGAGATTTAAGCAAACTCGATTTGTATCAATACAACTAATCTTCAAAATAACTTAAAACAACTTTCAACAAAACTTAAGATTTAGTGACCAAGCATAAAAACCAAAGCTATAACAATTGGAATTCAAAAGAACTAAAAATGCATTAACTTGAAATTAAAAGTTACATGGAATTTAAAATGACAATTAAGGTAAATAACATTGTAAGTAAATTGGGACTAGAACTTTAGAATTCTAGACAAAATTTTACAAAATCTCTGATTTGTATTTATACTGAAAAAAAAAACTACATGGTCTTCTTCTTGTCTTTTTGCAGCTGTGTTTTTGGTGTGAGAGAGTGAGCTTGTGTGCTTGAGCTTGTGCTTTCTCCAACAATTCTGAGCCATCAGATTCCTCTTGGTGCCCAAACATGCCCTCACAGCCCTTGATGTGTTCTTTTGTGCTTTAAAAAGCACTTGGATTGCCAAGGTGGAGGGGTATCTCGTGACTCTGCCTTGGGGGAGGGAGATGAGTGGGATTGGGATGTGAGAATGAGAGTGACAGGGGGAGGGGGAAGGGTTTGACGGGTAAAAGAAATGGTTTTGGGTTTTCTGGGAATGTTTTGGGATAAAAGGGTAAAGGGGATGGGTTGGTGGTTTAAAGGTTTTATTTTTTATGAAAAATGTTTTAAGGTAAAAATGTATTTTTTTGGTTTTTGTTTTGTAAATTTTTTTTTTTTTTTTTTTTAGAAAACAAAAGTTGGTTTTAAGATAAATAGAATTTTTGCAAAATGGTTTTTAAAGTTAAAATGGGTTTCTTCTTGGATTTTTGGTTTTAAAAGGCAATTTGGTCATTTGGGTATCGGGGAAGGGTAAAATGGTGATTTTGGTTTCGGGTTAGGTTTTTAGGTTTGTTTTCCCACTCTCACTCCAAAAACGCGTCCCGGGTTCTGAAAATGTAGAAAATCCACTCCCGGCTCCGTCTGTTTCAGCACCTTTATGATTTAGGCTTGATTTTTCTCGTTTTCGCTCTGTTTTCAATCCTTTTGTACCTGCAAGACACAAAACACACACCGGGGATATTTTTAACATATTTTGATTATATTTGGGTGTTTTTGGTCATTTTTTAGGTCTTAAGTGGGTAAAAACGATGAGTGAATAAGCACTCATCATGCATCAACGTCATCCTCAGACTGCAAATATACTGTGACTGTTAAATACATTCCTCCTCATCTTAGGAATAATGAACCTGCGTTTCATGACTGTTGTGCTCACCTTAAGGATAGTCTAGAATGTCTCCGTGAGATTGTTGAAGAGGATTTCATCAATAAACCTCTTGCTAGAGAAATTAGGTTTGCTTGCATTCAGGCCAAACAATCTCAAGAGCTGCTAGAATGTGTAATTGCAACATGTCCTAAATCCTTAGGTGCAAAAGGTAAAGATGTGATGCCTTGTTCTATGCCTAGTGCCAAGCACACAAACCATTCTATGCCCAGCTTTAAGAAAGTGAACACCAATGTGCCTTCTAGTAGTACAGACCCTTGCACATCTAGTTCAGGAATGCAAAAAGTAGATCAACCAACTAATGTTCCCATAATTCCCTCTACGAGTAATCATGACATTAAAGCAAGCGTCAAAGCCTCCGGCAATACCAAGCAAGATAGGACCTCGCAAGCTAAGAATGTGCATTGGAAGAGAGTAGAAGACCAACCTAGGAACTTTAAGTTTATGTTGAATAAAACGAATCGTGTTGATTCTAGTATTAGCCATAGGTGTACTATAATTAATTCAATTCGATACTATCTGCAAACCATGTAATGATGTCTGTTTGAATTCTGTTGCTAATCATGAATATGGTGTGAATGCTTTGTCTAATGTGTCAAATGCCCGTTAAAATTGTTAATGCTAAAAATCTTGCAAAGAAGGCTAAAAGGAAAAAGCGAAAGAAAGTTAGAAAACAGTGGAAACCCACAGAAAGAACATTTAGTAAGATAGGTTATCAATGGATACCTTTTGGCCATAAGGTCAATCGGCTTCGCCTCAATCGCTAAGACAATGCCCTCTAGTAAATGGATGCCTATTGGTAGAACTATTCCCTTAAGAAGTGAACATACTTTGAATAGGTTAAATACGGATACCAACAATAGATCTATTTCGATGATTCCATTGCTTCTATTTATGATATGGGTGTTTCTATTTCTGATGTGGGTGTTCCAATCACTATTACTAACCAAGTGGAACCCATTCTTGCATGGGGATCCCAATTATCCAATTATCCATTCTTGTCTGTGTTCAACCGCAGATCGTTCAAATCGTTCTGTGGTACTTGGACTCAGGTTGTTCCAAGCATATGACTGGAGACCGGTCGCTGCTCATGAACTTCGTGAGTAAATTCATCGGGATTGTTAGATTCGGGAACGACCATTTTGGAGCAATTATGGGTTATGGTGATTATGTAGTTGGCAAAAGTGTAATCTCCAGGGTATATTATGTGGAAGGTCTTGGTCATAATCTGTTCTCTGTTGGTTAATTCTGTTATTCCGATCTAGAGGTGGCCTTTAGAAAACATACTTGCTTCATTAGAGAACTTGATGGTGTGGAATTATTAAGAGGTACTCATGGTTCAAACCTATACACCATCTCTATCGAAGACATGATGAAGTCTTCTCCAATCTGCTTGCTGTCAAAGGCTTCTAAAACAAAGTCATGGTTATGGCATCGTCGTCTCAATCACTTGAACTTCGGCACCATTAATAACCTTTCCAGAAAGGATCTTGTCGAGGCTTACCCGATTAAAATATGAAATATATCATCTTTGTTCAGCTTGCCAATTGGGTAAAAGCACGAAATATGCCCACAAACCAAAACCCACAAATTCATTAATGGAAGTTCTTCATACCCTTCATATGGATCTATGCGGACCAATGAGAGTGCAAACGATAAATGGGAAGAAATACATTCTAGTAGTGGTTGATGACTACTCTCGATTTACTTGGGTAAAGTTTTTGAGGACAAAGGATGAAACTCCGGATGTCATCATCAAACTAATCAAACGACTTCGGTTCAACTCAACAATACGGATTGTTCAAACGACAATGGCACGAGTTTGTTAACAAATATTTAATTCAGTTTTATGAAAGTGTTGGAATCAGTCATCAAAGAAGTGTTCCACGAACTCCTCAACGGAACGGTGTAGTTGAAAGACGAAATCGAACTCTTGTGGAAGCCGCAAGAACAATGCTAATTTATTCAAAGGTTCCAATGTTTCTATGGGTTGAAGCCATTGCCACTGCTTGCTACACTCAAAATCGTTCCCTTATACACACCTCTCATGGAAAAACTCCATATGAACTTGTTCATAAACGAAAACCTGATCTCTCCTACCTTCGTGTGTTTGGTGCTTTGTGCTATCCAACGAATGACGGTCAAGACTTAGGTAAATTAAGAGCAAAGGCAGATATTGGAGTTTTTGTTGGTTATGCACCAAACAAGAAGGGTTACAGAATCTACAACAAGAGAACCCGAAATATCATGGAAACAATTCACGTTACTTTCGATGAGTTGACCGGTCAAATGGCTCTTAGACAATCCATTCGGACCCGCACTTCAAAACAGTCCCATTGGTTCATCCCTTGTACCAAACCCATTTCCAAAGAACTCCATATGTACCTCCGTCCGAAGATGATTTAAAGAAATTGTTTGATCCAATGTTTGATGAACACTATGAACCAAATGCCGATGAAATGTCAATTCCATCAACGAGGTCGCTCCTATCCCCGTGAATGAAGTCAACCCTTCAGTCTCAATATCATTAAGTCAAGAAGCGCCTGCTGCTGATCACTCTGTCTCATCAACAAATCATCAATCATCGAATGTACATCATGGAATTGTTTCTGGCATCAATGATGAAGTTAATCCCTTTGCTACTCTCGAAGATGCTCCATTTGAAAACATGTTTTCTCCTGAATCATCATCTGAACCATCTTCATCAGGAGACATCGACTCTGCTACTTTAGTTCCACAACAACAACCACATGAACACCTTAGAAAATGGACACATGATCACCCATTGGACAACATCGTTGGAAACCTTTCTCGTCCAGTATCCACTCATAAACAACTTGCTACTGATGCCTTATGGTGCTTCTTCAATTCCGTACTCTCTAAGATCGAACCTAAAGACGCTAAAACTGCTATGAATGAAGACAGCTGGTTCAATGCCATGCAAGAAGAAATTCATGAGTTTGATAGATTAGATGTATGGGAATTAGTACCTGCTCCAAAGTGTGCTATGATCATTGCTCTAAAGTGGATCTTCAAAGTGAAGCTTGATGAGCATGGTGATATGTTGAAAAATAAGGCTAGGTTAGTGGCTAAAGGATATCGTCAAGAGGAGGGTATTGACTTTGAAGAATCATTTGCTCCTGTTGCTCGTATCTAAGCTATCAGAATCTTCTTGGCTAATGCGGCCAGTAAGAACATGGTCGTATATCATATGGATGTGAAAACCGCCTTTCTTAATGGTGATTTGAAAGAGGTGGTTTACGTCAACCAGCCAGAGGGTTTTGTGAATCCAGAGCATCCTACTCATGTCTATCGCTTGAAAATGGCCCTTTACGGTTGAAGCAAGCTCCTAGAGCATGATATGATACGCTGTCAAAATTTCTTCTATCTACTGGATTCAGCAAGGGAGCAGTTGATCCGACATTGTTCACCAGGAAGTCAGGCAAACATTTACTTCAAATTTATGTTGATGATATTATATTTGCCTCGACTGACCCCAATGAATGTGATCGTTTTTCAAATGAAATGGGTTCCAAATTTCAAATGTCAATGATGGGACAAATGTCAATTTTCTTGGGATTACAAATTTCAAAAAGTCCCGGAGGCATTTTTATAAATCAATCTAAATATGCAAATGAGATTTTAAAGAAATTTGGATTTGATTCATGTGACACCGTTGACACTCCCATGATTGAACGCATCTAAAATGGATGAGGACCACTCAAGGATCATGGTAGACCAAACGAAATATCGTAGTATGATTGGATCCCTGATGTACCTCACAACTAGCGACCACATCTTGTTCGCTGTGTGCATGTGTGCTAGATATCAGGCAAAGCCTACTTAAAAGCACCTTGAAGCGGTTAAACGGGTCTTTCGGTATCTCCAAGGAACCATCAATATGGGACTATGGTACCGAAGGACACCGGTATGTCACTAACAGCCTATGCAGATGCTGATCATGCAGGATGTCAAGATACACGTCGGCACGTCATGAGGTGCTCTTTTTGGGTGATAAGCTTGTGAGCTGGACTTCAAAGAAGAAAATGAGTACTTCTATTTCCTCTACGAGGTGAATACATAGCCATGTCATCTTGTTGTGCTCAAATCCTTTGGATGAGATCCCAATTATCCGACTATGGCTTTGAATTCAACAAAATCCCTCTGTACTGTGATAATAAAAGTGCTATTGCTCTCTCATGCAACAACATACAACACTCAAGAGCAAAGCACATCGACATTCGACATCATTTCATCAAGGAGCAAGTGGAAAACGGTGTGGTGGAACTCTATTTTGTGAAGTCGAATACCGGTTAGCGCACATCTTCACCAAAGCTCTTCCAAGAGAACGTTTTGAGTTTATTCTTCCTCGACTTGGCTTGAAAAGCCTTCAACCATAAACACTCAAACGTCTTCAGGAGGAAGACGAGGAGTAAAGGTCTTTCTTCATCTATATTTTGTATATATTTATTCAAAAAGCAAATAGAAAAATATAAAACTTTCAAAAATCCATAAAAATCTAAAGAAAAAAAATCGAAAAATTTCAAAAAAAAAATATTGTCATTTTGTCATGTTTTTTCTCAATTCGAAAATATCTACGGTCTTTGTTCTGTCATTCAAAGAATGACACGGGACTTTAGATGTTGTTCGAATGTTTAAAAAAAAATCAAAAAATCAAAAAATATTTTTTGGAGAAAGTAAAACGATGGTTTATTGTCATCTCAGGCAGTAACCCGCTTTTCAAAGAAAGAACAGAGCCATGCTTTATCTCAAGTTTCAAACCTAATGCTCTGATTCTAAAAACAAATGTTTGTCATTAACAAGACAAATGTTCAGGGCCCGTTTGGTTCGGCGGAATCCTAAGGATTGTGGTGGAATTGGAATCCAATTCCATTTCATAACGTGTTTGGTTGAAAATTTTAAAGAATTTGGAATATGGATTCCATTCCTTACTGTGTTTGGTTGGCAAACGGAATGGAATGAAATTCCTTCAAAATCCCATATATATGGAATTCAACATTCCATGTCAATATGAGAATGATTGTTTACAATTCCATGTAATTCATATTATCTTTATCATTGTCATTGCTATTATTATTATTATTATTATTATTAATATTATTGTTATTATTATTTATTTATTTTATTTTTTATTTTTTATTATTATTTTTATAATTTTTTTTTTTTATTTATTATTTATTTATTATTTATTATTATTATTATTATTATTATTATTACTATTATTATTATTATTATTATAAACGATCATTTAATTATTATTGTTATTATCATTATTTTTTATAAACAACCATGTTATTAAGATTTAAAAATTATTATTTATTTAAAATTGAATATAAATTATTATTTATTTAAAAAAATTTATTATTATTATATTTAAAAATTATTATTTTTTTAAAATTAAATATAACTTATTTATAGCTTACTTTTTAATTTATATTTAAAAAAATACAATTGTATTTTATATAAAAAAAATATTTATTTAATATATTAGTTTATATAATATTATTTAAAAAATTATTATTATAATTTGATAAGTAATTTATTTATTAAATAATATTTAGTTTATTAATCTTAAACTAAAATTAAGTTTTAAATATTTTAATATAATTGTTTTTTCTCATTTCATTCTTCCAACCAAACATGCGCTAGTATTTGCAGATTTCAATTCCGTCAGATTTTAAATCCTAAGGATTTCAATTTCTAACATTCCATTCCTTCACATTCCAATTCCTTAAACAGGTTCCAATTCCGTCAAAAACATTATGCGAACCAAACGAGCCCTCAATCTCAAATATTTTTCCTTCTAAAGATTCCTCTAAAAAATACTTGCAATCTTATGAAAACTCAATTGTTTTGAAAACACTTCGGAATCTATTTTTGAAAATCAAAAGAACTTATCAAGTGTCAAAATCTCAATCCATCAATCAACAACTTTCGTCATTAATTGAGGGGGAGAATGATTTTTCAATTAAATCAAAAAGTGTTCTTTTCAAACAATTAGCACTTAAATGAGCAAGGTCTACTCTAAATGTTTTACAATATTTTACACAATTGGTTCAAGACCTTGGTTCTTATTATGTTTTCAAAAGATAATTATGCATGTTTAATCAATAGAGTTTAAAGTCTCAAAATCCGATCCTTATCAGCTAAAACGTTTTTATAATCAAGTCACAATTCTCCTTAAAAGCTTTCAAAATCAATTTAAATCTACAGAGATCACAAATCTCAAATGATTTGATAATTGTGATCGGGGGAGAATTTGTGATTTAAATTGGATTTAAACTGATAATTCGATAAATGGTTTCATAAGTGTTTAGCATGTTTTCCTCCCCGCATGTGACAAACGATTTCAAATCTTATTATTGAAACCTCAAATTATTATCACATGTTGATTTCAAATCTTCCATGCACATGTTGAGGGGGAGCATCTACTTTAAACCTCAAATTATTGAAACGTGATTGAATTGTCTCTAAGTGCAGGTTCCCTCTAATATGTGCAAAACTCTTTCAAACTTCGAGGCACATATTGAGAGGGAGCAAACTTTTGAAAACCTCATCCTTCCTCAAAATGTTTTATCTACTCAAATTGATTGGGAAGTGATGATGATCATTTTAGAAAATGTTAATCAAAAGATGGGACCTTTCATTCTTAATCTAACGATTTCAAAGATCTCTTGCCTCCATGTGCTAAACAATTTCTGAATTTTTATGCATATGTTGAGGGGAGCATTTCTAAAATATCAAAACAATTAAGATACAAAATGCTTTGATTCTATATCACAAGTATCTTGATTGATTTTCAAATGGTTTTCAATTGGTTCCAATGGCGGATGAACAATACCAAAAAGACCGACCAACTTTACTTTATGTATGGTGATATAAGGATGATAAGGTTAGGTTGAGGTCCCATGATCCGCCAAAACCGGAGGGATCTACCCAGGACAATCCACTAGATAGTGTA
Organism: Chrysanthemum makinoi; assembly: GCA_910596185.1. Taxonomy (NCBI): domain Eukaryota; kingdom Viridiplantae; phylum Streptophyta; class Magnoliopsida; order Asterales; family Asteraceae; genus Chrysanthemum; species Chrysanthemum makinoi. The sequence continues at coordinate 250,581,433 of OU343221.1, forward strand.
GAAGTCCTTAGGTATGATGAAAAAAGGAGAAAAGTGAGATATGGGAAGAGTGCGGACTGAGTCTGAGCTAGTATCTTGAATAAACCCAATAAGGTTCTAGTTATGAAGTCTCGGTAAGCACTGAAGGGTTGAAGAATGAAAAGGAATTGAATGTGAAAAGGGTGAAAAGAAATAGCCCTCCAATAATTCAACCTTAGGCGTAAAACCGGTTCAATTCATATACTACTGGTGGTTACCAAGGTAACATCGGTATTGAAGACAAGACATGGACCCAAAGTGGACGCACTTCAACTTCCCATACCACTCAAGTTCCTCTTAAAAGGACTTGTTTCATTCTCACGGGGAACCGACATAATCTATCGAATTTCTCTTAGAGATTGTTGATATTGAAGAAGGAGACCCTCTCCCTAGTCTCCGGCATAGGAACCAAATATGCACAATTAAGTCTAGAGCCACGAGATCATCATATAAATCTCATTAGGACACTTTCAATGAAGACTCTCTATTTCACACAATGTGGAAAGAGAGATTATATCTTATGAGTCCTATGCATTATCCTTGTGGTATTGCCAGAACATCTGAGTGATATGCAAACATATTCACAATGAAGATGGAAAGCCTTCTGGAGCCAACATCAAACAAGCTCCTGGTAGGTGGCATGTGAGATCTATTCAATAGATTAACCATGTGACAACTGAACAGAAACAATGGGGCGATTCAATCTTTTGAATCAATCCTGGTTCAGGTTATGGATTGACGGATACCTTTGAAAAACCTGTCGTTGTGCTCAAAAATTTTTTCTTTAGCACATCGACTGTGTACTTATTTCTCAAAATAAAAGGTGTTTATGATTGATAATTGATTTTCATTAAAACCTTCGTTGTATTGCAAAAACAATTTCTATTGAGCATTACACGATTGTTTTTCAAATCTCTTTTCATCAATCAGTGAATCTCATTTCGCTGGTTCACTCACTCCGTGTTGTCTTCTTTAAGACGTTCCGATTTGAGAACAGCTAGAGTACTGCGAAACCCTGTCAAGGAAATTCTTCGAATTATACCGATCACAGTGCAGTACTTGTACGATCAATGGGGAACCATGGACCGTGTACCTCAATTCAACGAAAGTGATCAAAGACACTTTCGTGCGCTTTATTGCTAACTGTTGTATGCAGGTACCCCCGACGTTTGCAGCTGATCAAAATGGAGCGGTCAATCCATAGCCGCATGCTCACTCATCATATTCAGTTCCTAAGAAATCATAATTAGTGCATCAATGACTCTGATATTTTCACTCCATGCTTCGCTACGCCGCCCAATATCATGAATCTACTAAAGCTTCCGCTACTCTGATAAGAATATATCATGATCCAGAATGTGAGCATGTCGGTCCAAAAGTCACAACATCACATAATACCAACACCACAATGGATGAGTCGAGATTTAATATGGTGATGATTTCAAAGTCGATTCAAAACTCAAGATCACGTGGATCAGTTCAAGACCTCCACTCAGATTATCCAAACATGCAAAAATGAAGAATCAAAGACTACGAGCTACAGAACAAAGAACATGAACAAGAATTCAAGAACTATCTCAATGAAATATCTGTTTGTATTCCATGTAATTTAATGTGTGTTTGAGGTGACCTCCCTTAGGGGGAGATTGTTAGGATTTGGAAAATCCAGTAGTTAAAGTGTCGGTCACCTCAAGTATATGTAATCGTTAGAAAGCTCGTAGTCGTAGTTATTTGAAGTTAAGTAGTATTTAGTTATGTAACACCGTGGAGGACGGACGGGTCTTTACCCACTGTATGCCTGATCCACAGCCGTCAGGTGGCGTTTTATGTAATGACTATAAATACTCTCTACCTCCCAAGGTAGAGAGTTGGAGCTCATAATAAGATTTTTCTTTCTCTCACTAAAGTTCCCAAACCTCTAACTTTCTCTCTCTAAAACCATTGTATACGCCTACTTTGTTTGTGTTATGATGTGTATGTGAAATCCAATATGTTACAAACAACAACCGACTTATCACCAGATACCTTGTCCTTAGACTTAACAGCTGGCGCCTTAGGCTTCTCAACAACTGGCGCCTTATCCATCTCAACAGTCGGCGCCTTAGGCTCCTCAACAACCGGCGCCTTAGGCTTCTTAACAACCGGCGCCTTAGGATTCTCAACAACCGGCGCCTTAGGCTTCTCAACAACTAGCGCCTTTAGCTTCTCAACAACCAATGCCACCTTAGCCTTACCACCAGCCAGTTTATCCTTGTCAACAGTCATCGACTTAGGCTTCTCAACAATCGGCGCCTTAGGCTTCTCAACAGCCGGCGCCTTAGGCTTCTCAATAGTTGGCGCCGACTTAGCATTAACATCAGCTAGTTTATCCTTCTCAACAGCCGGCGCCTTAGGCTTCTCATGTTACGCCCCCAAAACGGAAATTTTGAAACTTTTGTTAATGACATGGACGACACGACTCACATTACGTTTTCACAAAACATCCCTTACAATGGACCACAAAAGAAGGAAAATTTGGAAGTTTATCTTGTTAGTTTGAGCTGAAGAAGGACTTAGTTAATTCAATCAGACGGGCAGACGCCGTCACCCACATTACGTGACGTCGTCCGCCTTAAAGAAATGTCAGGTCAATAAACCCCAGACTTTTAGGTCTGACGGCTCTGTAGGTGACGGCGTCTGCCTTAAAGAAATATCAAGTCAATAAACCCAGACTTTTAGGTCTGACGGCTCAGAAGGTTTTTAACCCGACGGCGTCAGGTTCTAAACGTGACGCCGTCGCTCTTGAAGTGTGACGCCGTCTGAGACCCAACGTAGCCTGACGGCTCAGAAGCTTTTTAACTAGACGGGATCACCAAGTTGGCGACGCCGTCTGGAGCCCAGACCTGCACAATTTGTGCAGATTTATAGCACTTAGACCTAACAAAAGTTACATATCACTTTGGATATTTCCATAAAACCAGAAACCAACTTGTAATACTTATAAGAACCATTTCCACTAATTATCCGAACACCTTAATCTTCAAAACGAGTAATTGACTTTACGCCAAACATCATTTCTAACTTCTTGACCCATAGTTACTAGAACTTGACACCATTGACTTAACGTTTTAGACAACATGGACATAAGTACAATTACTAATGGAAAGAAGACCATGACACTCAAAATATACCAAAACGTGACTTGACTCTTTGGGGCTTCCAACTTTAACACCTTGGTTCTAAAAGACAAGCTCAACTAGGAGCTCAAGCCAAGTCCATTCTACACTTGAGTCTTACATTTATCCTCCTTGCTAGGACCTACAAAATGTCATCAACTATAACATAAGCGAATGCTTAGTAAGTAAATGGGTTAAATGCAAATAAAACTTTAACAACACATAAGAATTCATGGAGCATATATAACATAGGCACATACCTTATAATTGGTATTTACACTACTTGACATACAAAGCTATGGATCCAAGCTAAACTATAACAAGCTCCAACAACTATAACATAATCAATTATTCATAATTCAACATGATATAACATTAACCCACTATACTTACCTTCAATTATTCCAAGGATTTCTACCAAGTAGAGTCACCACTTCCTTAAGCTTCCTAAACAACAATTAATCTTAATTAGAGACTATAATTAACAATCTCAATGAATTGTGCATCTTCTATAACTACTTTAAACTTCTAAATTCAAGACCCTAATTACAAGAATTGGGGAAATTGCTTACTTGGTTTGAGATATACAATTGAAGGTCTCCTATCCTTATTAATCACTTCAATAGCCCAAAATTAACTCAATTGATGATGATCTTGATACTTTCTTCTTCTTCTCTAACTCTTTCTTCAACTTGAGATAACCTCCTCAAAACCTGGATAAGTCTTTATGAGACTAATTTTTCTCCTTTTATATTTATTCTACTTAGGCCAAATGACAACATTAGTCCCTCTATTCTAGGATTCTATATTTTGGCCACAATAGTTCTTAATCTTTCTTACAAGCTACAATATTTAAGAATCATTTTTATACATTCTAACATAAAAGGTTAACACTTCCATTTAATAATACCTTGGCGGGATACGGGTGTAACATCTCAACAGCCGACGCCTTAGGCTTCTCAATAACCGACGCCTTAGGCTTCTCAACAGCCGGTACCTTATCCTTCTTGACAACCGGCATTTTATCCTTCTCCACAGCCGAATTTACAACAACCGGCGCCTTATCCTTCTCAACAACGGACACCTTATCACCCGACTGCACAACACCAGATACCTTATCACCAGACTTCACGGAACCAGGCTTCATTCCAATACCAGACTTCACAACATCACCAGTTTTAGGATCAAACTGAGACACCGACATTGGGTTCAAAACTTGATCGCCGGATTTCATATCCTTCGTAATCCACTTGGACCTAGGAGAACCAGTAACTTTAGTTTTACGAACACCTAACATTAAAAAATGTTAAAAAATCATCAGTGATTCATCGTGTTGAATAAGCAACAAAAAACTAAAAAAACAAAATCTACTATTTATATCCAAAAATAAGATACAAAAACCTAAAATAAGCAACAAAAACATAAAATAAGCAACAGATCTGCTACTAATATCAAAATAAGCAACAAAAACAAAAAAATAAGCAACACATATACTGCTACAAATACAAGACAAAACCGAAGCATATATTATCAACCATATGAAATATAAGCACTGGCGCTAATGCAAGTAAGATCATGTAAGTACTAAACCTCACATGATACAGACATTTCGTCAAGGATTCTAAATAAATCGTGCGGCATACCTAAGTACTAAATACTGCATTTTGATAAAGCTAATCGGCACTTCTGAGCGTTTGGACTAGGACACACATGTTTCTAAGAAGATATTTCTCATCATCTTTTTAAAGTTGCTTTTCATTAACCTATTTTACAAAAGCACTTTTACCTCTAAAATCAGAATCTGTCTAAAGCTAGAAAACAGCTTATCATATTATTCTTATTTGATACAACATAAGCAAATTCAAAAACTATCTCTTGCATTGCATTTTAATAACCTAATAAGCACATCTACAACTACTTCCTCTCTACTGCTAAAAAAAAATAAAAAATAAAAAATAAAAAAAATCAACACATCTACAGCTTATATCAAAATAAGCAAAATCTAATCCTAATATACAAAATAAGCAACATCTAATCCTAATATACAAAATAAGCAACAAAACTTAAAAACCCTAAAAACCTAAATAAGCAATAAAATAAGCAACATCTAATCATTATAAGCAATGAAATATGAACAAAAAGAAAAATGTATACCAGAATAAACAGTTCAAAACTTATTTTGATCGATAAATGGCGATGATGACGATTGAGGTGCCGGATCACCTTTAGATAGTGATATTTCATGTCGAATATCCATTGTATTGAGCTAATTTTGATCAATTTGACATGAAAAACGGTTAGGGTTTTAGTGCGTGAAACGGGAAAATGAGAAGAGATTGTGTGGTTTGGGAGAAGATAATGTTAATAGGAAAATTACAAAAGTACCTTTAAGTGAAAATTAAATCAAAAAATCAAATTAATATTAGCCATTGGATTGAAGGTGAATGGATGGTCAAGATTAACCATCTTGATCTTTAGTAAAAAGAAATTTTATACAAAACTTTTCTCAACATGACTTCTTATGTTGAGATTAACCATCTTGAACATAAGGGTGGTGGCAACCATGCCTAAATAATTTTTTCATGCCTAATCACCCACCAATTATATCCTTCCATTTCATCTCATACCAATCTCATACCTAACAATATATTTTAGGTCCAAAAGCCTTATCAGCTCCCAATACACAGTAGTATGGCCCCTAATAATATTAAATCAAACACATACATTTTGAGTCCTAAAACTTCTAAATAATCAAGAGATAAACAAGTACATGACTTTGAGCTAGATTGATTACTTGGGGTCCAGGGAAGCCTCCTTGAGGCCAACCCAAAGGCCAGTTGATGTCCTTCTGCAACAAGGTGTACTCTTGCTCAAGCCCGTACCATGGAACTTCCTTCTCAACTTCTGGGTTGCTAAAGATTTTGGCAGCAGCATACCTCTTGTTGGTGGGAATTGCTTCCAAACGGCAACTTTTGACTAGCAACGCAATGCATGTAGAATCGGCAATGTTTGCTGATTATTCGTTTTTCCATCCCACACCGAACGATGCCGTGACAGTTGCATTGGTCATGCCGATCGGCAATCATGAAACCGAAGGCCATGCCGAGACGATTGCCAGTACCCTAAGGGTGGTGGCAACCATGCCTAACAAAAATTTTCATGCCTAATCATCCACCAATAATATCCTTCCAACTCATCTCATACCTATCTCATACCTAACAATAGATTTTTAGTGTCAACCATGCCTAACCCATACCTCACATTCATTAATACTAAAATGAAGCAATATGATTGGTGGAAAATTAATATAACACAAATACACATGCATGCTTCTTGTTGATGTAGAATCGACAAAGATTGCCGAAATTGGTCAAATTGATACCACACCGAACGAAGCCGAGCTTGAGGCAGTGGGGAACCCGATCGGCATGGTTCATGCCGAGTCCATGCCAAACTCGGTTGCCAGTACCCTAAGAGAATCTCAATCCTTTAGCGAAATACTAGCAAAAGAAAATAACATGGTTATTGAGATTTAATTATTACCCAATTAAATACAACTATGACAATTTACAATACTAGAACTTTGGGGTCGGTATTTTTTGGTGTAAATAATAGCGAGGAGAGTTATTTTACATACCAAACTTTTCTCACATACCAATGGACTCATCTCCACCATCCATTTAAAAAGAAATCAATGGCTGGGATTAAAAGCATTTTATTATTTCACATATTTTTTATAATTTAAATATCTCTTAAACCGTTAATCGTTAAGCGAAAATATTTACACCGTCGCGACGAGCATTTAATTATTTTTCTATAGACGGACACTTTGATATACTTTCGAAAAAAGAAAAAAAAAATCGTTTTTTTCATGTTTTTTTGTTTTTTTTTCATTCTTTTTACGTTACTGAAATTTGCATGAAAAAAATCATATATGATAAAACACTAAGTTGAATATCACATATGATATTACTGTTAAATCATATATGATATGTAATATCATATGTGATGTCACACTAATATCACATGTGATATTACATATCATATATGATATTACACTAATATCACATGTGATATTACATATCATATATGATTTAACACTAATATCACATGTGATATTAAAATTAGTGTTTTATCATATATGATTTTTAATGCAAATTTCAGTAACGTAAAAAAACGAAAAAAAATAAAAAAACATGAAAAATACGAAGAAAAAAAATTTTGTCTAAAATATATCAAAGTGCCTATCTATAGAAAGATAATTAAATGCTCGTCACAATGATATATTTTTTTTCATTTAACGATTAACGGTTTAAAAGATATTAATATTTAAAAAAAATTGATGAAAGTGAGTATTTTTAATTGTTATTAATCACATCTATTAGATCAAATAAAAATGAAAAAAAAAAAATCTTACCCTATAAACCTTTTAAAGAAACTAAAAAACCCTTCATCACCGTCTCTTCCATTAAACCCCCAAATGTCCGACGAAAACGACGCCGTCTCATACAGCTTCAACGAAGAACAACAACAACAACTCGAAGAAGCCCTCGCCAACACCAAACTCAAATCAACCAAAAAATCAAAAAAACAAACCGATGACGTCACCGCCACGTGGTCAAGAAAGAAGAAAAACATAAAAGGAATAATACTTTCAATCACAAAGCCATCCTACACTTTAAAAGGACAAATAGGACGGAGCTTAAGGTCAGAGCATCGTGATAGGCTTCGGTTTTTGTTTAGGCAGCTGGTGAGGACTCAGAATTGGGATGAGTTGTCTGGTGTGTTGAGTGTTTTGTTGAAAGCCACGAGACGAGACCGCGGTTTGTTGTCGAATAGGCGTAAATATTCGGTACGTTTACGGATTGTATTATAGATGCAGTTTGAGTTAATTAGACAGAGAACTGTAGTTTAGATAAGTTGAATTAGTGTATAGGATTAGGTTTGCGTTGTTGAATTGTGTATTACGAGTAATAGTTTCGGTTATTCGTGTTACTTACCTGTTTTTTTTAACTAGTTATACACGCAGTTTCACTTATCTAGAATCTAAAGAGAGTAGACGGTTTAGTTGAATTAGAATGCTATAAAACTATGTAGTAGTTGGCCGTGAAATGTAGTTGAATCAGTGTATAGGATTAGGTTTGCGTTGTTGAATTGTGTATGTATAGGTTTTGCTGTAATATTTTAGTTTAGTTTAGGTTAATTAGTATGGCGAATGCAGGGTATGGCTTTATATACTGTTACACGATCCATTAGTTGGCCTAATGTTGTGATTTGTGAAATGCTGAAATATAGTTTATTTTAATGTTTGATTAGGAGTTTGCGTATTGTTTAGGCTTTGTATAATAGGACTACTATTGTGAAATGTTGTAAGTGGATATAGATATAGAAGATGACTTTACATACTGGTGTGTTGAGTGTGTTGTTGCAAGGGACGTGTCGATATAACGGTTTGTTGTCAAATAGGTGTAAATATTCGGTATGGGTATATGTTATATTGTAATTGGATTGGTATTTAACATACTGTTGAATTGTGTATTAATAGGCTTATTGTTGGAGTTTAGTTTAAGCTGATCAGTATGTAGGATGTAGGATATGACTTTATATACTGTTAAACTATGTATTAGTAGGCGTAATGTTGTGAAATGCTGAAATATAGTTTGATTTTGTTCAATTAGTATGTAAAACAGGAGTTTGCGTATTGTCAGGCTATGTTTTAATTGGACTGCTATTGCGAAGTACTTGTTTACTATAATATAATTAGTATGTAGAACGAGACTTCAAGTGCTGGTAAACTATCTATCAAATTATAGATGCAATCTAGTTTGATTAGATTAGTATATAGATTTGGAGTTTACCTAGTGTTGAATTATGTATCAACAGGCTCTTATTGCCAAATGTGCTGAGGACACAGTTTAGTTTAGTTTAAATAGTATCTAGAACAGGAGTTTGCATACTGACTTAAACTATGTATCAATAGGCCTACTACTGCGGAATATTTTGATTTAGTTTCAGGGGGTGTTTGTGTAAGCTTATTTGATGGGCTTATTAGCTCTTTGAAAATTCGATAAGCTCATACGCGCAATGTCTTTGTTTTTATTCATAATTATATAAATGTTAAAATTATTTATAAATTTATACATCAAACATAAAGTTTAGGGCCCTATAAAATTGAGGCCCTGGGCGGTTGCCCACTTCACCCACCATCGAGGACGGCCCTGGAAGTATGTATCAAATTATACGTAGACGTTAGTTTAATTGAATTAGTATATAGAAGATGACGTTACATAATACAGATTGTTAAACTATGTTCCAGTAGGCCTAATATCGTGAAATGCAGTTTATGTTGATTTAGTTATAGTATATAGAACGGGACTTTGTATGCCGATAAAACTGTGTATTAACTATTAAGGGATCGCTACAGTTTAAATTACTTTAAGTAGTGTAACGAACTAGATTAAGTAGTGTGTATTAATAGGCTCACTGTTAGCGAAACATTGTGAGGATGCATGCTTTTGGAAATTAGAGATGCAGTTTGAACTTATGAAGTAGCCAACACTTCATCCAGGGTGTTTGGGATTGCTTATTTGGGCTGCGTAGGTCATCATGAAAGATAATAAGCTGTAACTAAACACATTGCAAGAATAGTATTTTGATGCTTATGGACTATATGCTAAGAATGCATGCTCATGGAAATTAGGGATACTTTTTGAACTAATCAACTAATAAAGTCGTAATATCAGTGGTTTCCATGTCTGTTATGCTCCTTAGATTGTTTGGAAGTGATATTGTGGCTCGAATAATGCAACTTTAGCAGCAGCATGTTTAGATGGACCAATTAAGAGCCATGGTTATAGTATATTTGTAAACGAAAATTGCGAGCAAGGGTAATGTACTTTAGGCCAATTTGTATTTGGGGTATTGTACGTTGCTTCCACCTAAAGAAGGGCAATATACTTATATACATGTCTAAAGAGTAATATTGAGTTATTGACGCAGTGCTTCCATTACTTTTTGGAGGTCCAAATACCCCTTTTAAGACGTTTAAGTTACCTTAAGCACAATACCTCAAATACACATTGGATTCACACACCTTTCATGAAGTTTTTCCTTGGGTAGATAGTCATCTATATTTGGATTAACAGAGAGTCATCAGTAATGTACTAATGTGTGCATTGGCTGCATAACCACTTACAGAGTAACACTATACATAGTAAATCACCTATGAATAGTTCATGTTCACGCATATGCACCTAAATGGGAGAGTAAACAAAGAATGACAAAATCTCTCATCACAATTGACATGGAGCACTAGCACTTATGATTGTTAAATCTGTAGAAATATCTCAAGATTTGAACTCTGCTTCTATAATTTTAGGAAATATTTTATTTTGAGAGAGTGTGTATTTATCTATAAGTTTGCGCTTTTTTAATGTTGGTCATTTGGTTGTTTTATTCATATTTGAGGTTCATGACGACACACTAAATTTAGTATGTTTATGGTGTGGCTAATTAAAGGAATGAGAAATTGTTCTTCAAACATTGCATATGTATTATGGATATAAAGTTGGACAATCATTCGGAGAACACAGTCTTCCATTATTTGTTTAACTGAAACTCCCATATAAACATTCAACTAACTCACTGGTTATACACTTGCAATATAGGCTACATTGAAGCTTTTAGAGCATATGGGAGTTGCAACAGTGAAACCAAGAAAAATCCAGCAGGTTTACGAAATATGGATGAGAAAGGATTATGCGATTACTAAAAATAAGCGATCATCATTAAAGGTATAATCTAGATCCATGCTTTTTATATGATTTATAAATATGCTTTATGCCTTTATGTTTATCAGGCATTCATGTTCATGTATCTGGTATGTGTTCTATCTGCTTGCATTATGGCCATTTAGTTATATAATGTAAATCATGCATGAAAAACCTAAAGTTTGCACTACTTTAATACTAGATTGAATCTTGCATTTTTTACATCATATAGTACTCTATTTCTGCAAGAAACTTACGTTGATTAAAAAAAAAAGTAAAGTAAAGTAACTCCCAATACCGTCTTCCACGGGTATGGGGGAGGTTGAGATGTAGACAGCCTTAACCCTACCTAAGGTAGAGAGGCTGAGAGGAAAACTTAAGTTGTTTATTTGTATACAAAAAAAGGACTTCTAAAACTTGAAAATGTCTTGGTATTTAATGAAGTTTGGATTTTTGGCAGGGTAGTTTTGATGTACAGCTAGAATTCATTCTTTTCTGTCTTTCACGAGGCGATAATGATGGGGCATACCAGGCTGTTTTAAGGTTTGCATGTTAGCTTCATATGCTGTTAATCTACTTGTTTCAAAGTAGTATTACATGCAGCTGATCGTTAATAAAGTGTTTTGTTAGTTTTCCTTTAGAGAAAAGGAACATGTTTAAAGCAATTGATAGTAAATTGGGAATATGCCTACTTAATTGTGGTATTCTGAAAGCATGAGATATAGTAGCATGCTCTAAATTTCAAAACTTTTTATAAATTAGATCTATAGACATTATATACAATGTAATATTATTCTTAAGACCCCTTTTCCATATCAAACCCCCACAATCTAACTTTTTCTAAATACTCATTAGAGTATATCTCATTAACTTTTGAGTTTTGACAATGGACTTTATTTTTTGATGCCCCAAAACAAATTGCAGACTGAGAAAGTAAACCAAAGGCTTTTTAACGATCAACAACATTATGTTATCTTGTTACTTTTTGTTATGTTATATCTGATACATATAAGGCTGGATTCTAATCATATTAAATTGTGTTCTATAGCCTTTTGCAAGAGAGTAACGTGACAAGCGACCCCAAAGCAATTTTGGTTGCTGGGTTAACCTTTTCTCAGCTATGGTACAATTCTATCCAGAGAGAAATGCAATTACAGGATTCACTCGAGTCAAGTAGTCCCACTCAGTCAGGAATGTCTGGGCCCCAACAAATCATGTCAATCAATCAGTCAAGCGGTCAAAGTGCTGTTGAAGTGCAAGATTATGGTTCTCACTGTCAACCGGATTCAAACACCTCCATTAGATTTGGCAAAGTAATTGATCCTGACGAAGTTGTTGACCGAGTTGCAAAAGTCAAAATAGAGGTTGACTATGACCTGAAAAGGGAAATACCAGAGTATGAGGATATACATATGAACTCTGTTGAGAGTGATCAAAGTGGTGCTGTATCGCGGTTTCCTCACACTGGGAACAAGCGATTTCGTTCTGTATTTTATGCCCGTGGTGAGTTTTAATCTTTATGGGGGATTTTAGTTTAGTTAAATAATTTGAGCTCATGGCACAACACAAAATGGTATACATATCTAAATTGACACTTAAACAATAAGAATAAAAGCCTATCTATCAATAGTATTCATAATTAGATTAATAAATAAGAAACTTGGATGATCATAACACTAGTGCACGTTGTATCAGTTCACGTATATCTTAATAATATTACTCCAATACTCCATATATGCTAATATGCTAATATGCAGTATTTGTTGATTGGCTGAAATATCGTATCGTCACACCAAATGCTTGTGGCTTTAACTTGCATGAACTTTCTCTTTTTTGCCACAGATCTGGAATCTTTCTTGTTGCCTTTTAGATATTCCAGCGCAAATACATTTGAGGATTTCGTCTCTCTTCAAAGGAATATAAAAAATGATCACTATAAGGCTGCAGTGAAGCATTTACAGAACGCTCTTCATTCTACCCCACCAGCTTTTGAGGCTTTACTTCCTTTAATACAGGCAAGCAGCATTTTATAACTTTTGTCTAATTTTATATAGATGGAATTTCTCTGAGGTTTAAGTTTTGGCAGATGCTACTTCTTGGGGATCAAGTTAAGGAAGCTATAGAAGAGGTGGAAAGTGCTGTTCGAAGTTCTGAAGCCGCACTTCCTTTTAGGTAATTATCTTCATCGTCTCTTTGTGAGCCGAAACCTGAGTATATATGTTTGTGATATGTTATCGGTTAGGAATTGAAAACTATAAGAGACGATACTATGTTAAAAAAATATAAGATCATACACTCACCAAATTCTTCTGACTTTATTAACTTGTACTTGTAGATCTTAAGCTTTTTTGCATTAAGTTGGTTGATCATGTTTGTGAATTTTTTAAGTTTTTTGTTTTGACACTCTTCTATTAATGAAGGTTAAAAGCTAGTCTTCTGGAGCACTTTTCCAATGAGGACGTGACCAAACTTTGCATCTGCTTTGAGGACGCATTAAAAAAGGATCCAACTTGTAGCCACTCACTTGCAAAGCTAATCAACTTACATCATGATGGTATGTGATGGAGTATTATCTCAAATCCTTCACAACTGGTAACATATTTTCCTAGTTGTTTATACTTTCATTTGCTAAGTGTATTGTCTAGTTTTCAGTGGATCAAATAGTTTGACATGTAAAGTCCAAACTTATGCACGCTTAAGCAATATGATTTAGGCAGATTGCTTAAATAGGAAAGGAACTTTTATCTGCTTTCTGCTTTGGGCAACACTTGATTTGCACTTTGCAAAAATGCTCGGACTTTCAAAGTTTCTGAATTTGGGTACTTAATTAGGTTAACCGGTTATCTTTTGCCACATCAGCGAGCAACACATCAGAAAAAATCAACATGGTCAAAGTGACTAACACCTCCGATTAAACCTTTAAGTTAGTCATACCTTTTTTTGCATGAAAAGATGGTGGCTTCCCGAAACAGGATACAGATATCAGTTGGTTTAATTTTTTTTGTGCAGTTTGCTTATGTAAATATCAAAATGACACAGCCCAATAGGAGTTTTTGCCTAGCTTTTTCTTTGCAACATTTTTTAAAATCTTGCTGCACATGGTAGTGTATTGTGCATCTGCTCAAATCTCATAGTCAACAACAAAAGCTCATCAATTTCTAAGTATTTTGTCCAATATGCTATATTTATAAGTTATCATACATGAAAAATCTTATCTTTCATAAACTTTTAACTCTCCTGGTGCTCAGTTCCTTATTTATAAGTCTGCTGATTTGTCTGCATTGGGGTAATCATCCAGGACATTACAGCATAGAAAAGTTGGTAGAGATGATTGCTTTGCATTTAGATGCCACATATGCAGACAGTCATATTTGGAAGGAGTTCGCTTCTTGCTTTATAAGACTTGCCCAATGCGACGAGGACAGAATGTCAAGTTGTGGGAACAACTATGGTGATGGTTACACAGAACGGGTCAAGCATGTTCCTGATATGTTTAAAGATAATGTATCAAGAAAAAATTGGAGATTACGTTGTCGATGGTGGTTGACACGTCATTTCACCCAGACCATACTCGCGTCAGAAGTTGCCTCAGGTAGCTTTTCCTCTTTTTCAATTTTTTATGAGGGTTAAAATAGTTTATGTATTAATTGGTGGTTACTTTTGAACCTCAAACTCAATTGTGGCAAAATGAGCCGGTTGGGTAATGATACAGAACAGGTAACCTGTTGGTACTGTTTGAAATTCTTTGGGATGGTTGACCCAAAACATTGTATTTTCTGGAAAAGTTACCTTTTCATAATTAGTTAGCTATTGCATTTTTTTTACTTCAACTTTTTGAGTGTATTTTATAGTCATGGTGACATGTTAGTATGTTGCATCTTTCACAGGGAACGTGGAGCTTCTAGCTTACAAAGCGGCCTCGGCATGTCATCTTTATGGTCTGGAATCTAAGTACGTCGTGAATGCTTATAAATACCTGAAAAAAGAAAAGAGTCAAGAAAGATCGATCTTGAAAATGCACATGGAAAACGCTATTGGATTTTACGCTAGATAGGAGGTTTTCTTGGCCGGACTTGGTATGATGATGGCCTTGTCTCTATATCCATTTGTATCTATTAGAGGTATTACAAAGTTTTGATAGAAGTTGGGATATATGCTACATTCAAGTATTGAAATATTCAATATCCCACGCGGCGTAAAGCTCATTGGAGCATTTTTGTCACTCATATCATTTGGTTATGGAAAAGTTTGGTTTGAGTTTCAAAAGAAGGTTGGATTTGGTCAAAATAATTCAGAAATCTAGAATGTCGATTATTTATGGCTACCTGAAGCAAATAACATTATTCTTAATTTAACAAATAGAACTTTATCGAGTGTTTACCAACGTTGGAGTCTGGTGTGTGTTCAAGACTTGTTTATCTTGAATCAGTAAAACGTGACACCATTTTTTTTTTGGTTTTATGACGTAGGGATGCATTTTAGTCTATTATAATCATGGCTGATCAATCACCTCTAGAGGTGGTAATTCACTATTCTTATTCTTCCCGGAGACTTTTTGGTTCATCATGCTATTGCTTTGTTGATCTTAGTAAAAGGTGTGTTTGAGGCACGTGGTTCTACGTTAATGTCAGATAAAAAGGTTCGGTTCCATACAGTGGCTCGTGAAGAGGCGGTACTTGTGAGATTTTGGCTTGAGATGCATTTTATTTGGCAGTTTTTGTGGATGTTAAATATACTAGTGGAGATGATAAAACCATATAAGCGTAAAAAGTCGAGTGTTAGCAGCAATAAAAAAAAGGGAATTGCATATATGCCCACTAAAACTTAAAAATTTGCATATTTCCTCATAATATAAGTTTTTAATGCATGATGTACAATGCAACTCAAACATGTTTTAGGTATATATGTAAATATGCAAGTTTTAATGGATATATATACAATTGCCCCATAAAAAAAAGCTTAACGTGATGAAACAGTAATAACATATTTTATATAATTATGTGTTCTTGATAATTAAACTTCTATTTTATTCATTTCGGTTATTAAACTTTCATGCGGTGAGTCAAAGGTTTTTATCAATATTTGGGTTAAATGTTTAACATATCTCGCATCGCAAGTAACTAGCATAATACTTGTGTGTTGCATTGGGGAAGTTTTATATCACATAATTTATCATTTACATAACACACGAATAAATTAAAAACTTCATTGTTGAAAAACTTTAAAATATCATTCAAACATTAACACTACAACCATTTGACTAACAGATTGAGACTTTCCGCCAACACATTTAATTTCTAGAACAAAAGGAGACATGTTGAAATGTCTTTCAAGATTTTCAAGACGCGTAAAATTATCAGAAACATATTCGTCTTCATGAAAATCAAATGTAGCATCTGCAATATCATAAGAGAGATGATCAACACTTGAGTGACAAATCTATGAAAAAAGAATTAAAGAAGTTCAACTATTAATGTCACACATAAAAACAACATAAGCCACAATATCTTATACTAATAACTTACGAACATTATCATTTCCTTTAGCAAAATCCGTATTATACATCTCAACATCAATAATTTTAGATTCGACGGTTTCTTCAGTAGACATGTAACCATCCTAAGGTTAAACAAAATGGGATATAACAGAAATTAAATGAAACAACCTTACATAACATATTAGAAAATAGCACAATTTTTTTTCATAACTCACATCGTAACGTTCAACATCACATGTTCTGAAACAATGTTCATGGTCATAACCGTTTTTTCAACCAAAACAATGCTTACCACTGAGGTAATTATAATGGTCGTGGTCGTGGCCGTTGCCATGGTCGTGGAAATAACAATTACCATGCTTCACAAATAAATAATCACAATAAAAAAAAATAAAGCTAATACCTCACAGAATCATGAAGGATCATGTTTTAGATGTGGAAGTGCGAACCACTGGTCAAAAGCTTGTCGTACACCTTCTCATCTATGCGAGCTCTACCAATCGTCTATTAAAGGTAAAGAGAAAGAAGTGAACCATGTGGATCAGTTTGAGAATACAAATACTGAACTGAATACCTCACAATTTTTCAATGACTTGGAACTATGAAAGAAATGATGTTGGATCTTAATAACTACGTATTTCCCTTCCGTAATTTTGGCTAACTATGTTTAATTAGTTTTTCTTTTCATGTAAAATAAATCAATAAATGAACCTTTTAATAACATCTTTTATATGCACTTATTATTATTATTTTTATGTTCATATTAGAAGCTTAAAGATGAATCTCAACGGAGCACATCACCAAGCAAATGATGGAGACCTATGCATAGCGGATAGTGGTGCCACACACACTATCCTTAAATCCAAGAAATATTTTTCTGAATTAAAACCAACAAAGGGAACTATTGCTATTATTTCAGGTCCTACAAACTTCATAGAAGGAGTGGGAAAAGCTAATTTAGTGTTACCAAATGGTACACATCTTTTGATAAAAATGCTTTATTTTCCCCAAAATCCAAACGAAACTTGCTAAGTTTCAGAAACATATATCATAATGGATATGATACTCGGTCAAGGACTAGTGACAAGGACTAGTGAGAACAAAAAGTATTTGCATATCATAAATGAGAATCACGTATTGGAAAAACTGCCAATGCTTCATTCTGGTTTGCATTATACACATATTAATGTGCCACAAGCACATATGGCAGTCAAGGAAAAACATTGTGATCCTGGTATATTCATCTTATGGCATGACATATTAGGCCACCCATGATCAACACTGATGAAAAGGATAGTCGAAAACACGCATGGACATCCATTGAAAGATCAAAAGTTCCCTAAAATAGATAAGGTACCTCTATGTAAATCTTTCTCTCTTGGAAAACTGATTGCAAGACCTTCACTACTTAAAGTTGCAAATGAATCACCTATGTTTCTTGAAAGAATTCAAGGTGATATATGTAGCCCAATTCATCCACCTTGCGGACCATTTATATACTTCATGGTCTTAATAGATGCATCCAGCAAATGGTCTCATGTCTCTTTATTATCAACTCGTAATGTGGCCTTTGCAAAGTTTCTTGCTCAAATTATTAAATTAAGGGCACATTTTCCAGATTACATAGTTAAAAGAGTGAGACTTGATAATGTAGGGGAATTCACATCAAATGCTTTTAATATTCACATCAAATGCTTTTAATATTATTGTATGTCTATTGGAATTGTTGTTGAACACCCAGTTACTCATGTTTACACACAAATTGGTTTAGCAGAATCATTAATCAAACGTCTTCAGCTAATAGCTAGACCATTATTAATGAGAACTAAACTCCCCGTGTCTATGTGGGGACATGCAATTTTACATGCTGCATCATTGGTTCGCATGAGACCAAGTGCAAATCATAAATATTGTCCCATACAACTTGTTTCTGGTCAAGAACCAAACATTTCTCATCTTAGAATTTTGGTTGTGCGGTGTACGTTCCTATTGCACCACCACAACGCACAAAAATGGGTCCTTGAAGAAGACTGGGAATTTTATGTTGGATATGAAACATTTTCCATCATAAGATACATTAAACCTTTAACAAGTGATCTCTTTACAACACGTTTTGCTGATTGTCACTTTGATGAAGCAGTTTTCCCAACATTAGTGGAAAAATCAAGAGAAAGAGGTCTCATGGTGTGAACCTTCATTGTTGTATTTGGATCCTCGAACAAAGCAATGTGAGATCTAGGTTCAAAAGATAATGCATTTACAAGAAATTGCAAATCAGTTACCTGATGCATTTACAGATACAGAAAGAGCGACTAAGTCACATATACCAACTGTTAATGCCCCGGCTCGAGTTGAAATACCAAATAAGCAAGCTGATGGTAACATCGCTCAAGAATCTCAAAAACGTTTGAAACATGGAAGACCAATTGGTTCAAAAGATAAAAATCCTCTTAAAAGAAAAGAAATTTTTCATGAGGAAAGTGTTCTCAATGAAACACAAAATATCAAAACTTCCCTCGAGGAAAAAATGAGTGATATCAATAAAGAAAAGTCAATCAATTATAGTCAGACACATATCTTATGGGACCGAAATGAAATATGAGATATTAATGAGATATTTTCTTATTCTGTAGCAAGTGATATTATGACAGGAGATGATGATCCCGAACCAAAGTCTGTAATTGATTGTCAAAGTCGACATGATTGGGGCAAATGGAAAGACGCTATGCAAGCTGAATTAAATTCACTTAATAAACGAAGTTTTTGGACCTATTGTTACCACATCTAAATATCTGAAACCTATAGGATGCAGATGGATTTTTGTGCGGAAAAGAAATGAGAAAAATAAAGTTATGAGATATAAAGCTCGCCTTGTAGCTCAAGGTTTTTCTCAAAGGCCAGGAATTGACTATGAAGAAACATATTCTCCTGTTATGGATGCAATTACTTTCAGATATTTAATCAGCTTAGCAGTCTCTAAAAATTTAGAGATGCGTCTTATGGATGTTGTTACAGCTTACTTGTATGGATCACTTGATAGCGACATCTATATGAAAATTCCAGAAAGGATTTAAATCCCTGAAGCATTAAGTTCACAACCCAAAGAAATGTGTTCCATAAAAATACAAAGATCTTTATATAGGTTGAAAAAATCTAGAAGAATGTGGTACAATCGTTTGAGCAATTATTTGATAAGCAAAGGCTATACAAATAATCTTATTTGTCCATGTGTATTTATTAAGAAGACAGCTTCAGAATTTGTGATCATAGCTGTATATGTTGACGATTTAAACATAATTGGGACAAATAAAGAAATCCAAAAAGTTATTATTCTATTAAAGAAGGAATTTGAAATGAATGATCTTGGAAAAACAAAATATTGTCTTGGTTTTCAAATTGAGCACATGCCTAATGGCATTCTTGTGCATCAATCGAAGTATACCGAGAAGGTCCTAAAACGTTTCAATTGGACAAAGAAAAATCATTAAGTACACCAATGGTTGGTAGATCACTAAATGTTGACAACGATCCGTTTCGCCCATGCGAATAAGATGAAGATGTCCTTGGTCCAGAAGTATTGTACCTCAGTTCAATTGGAGCTCTTATGTATCTAACAAATTGTACTAGACCCGATATTTCTTTTGCAGTTAATTTGTTAGCAAGATTCAGTTCATCTCCCACAAAAAGACATTGGAATGGAATCAAGCACATATTTTGATACCTTCGAGAAACAACTGATTTGGGTTTATTTTACTCTAACATTTCAAAAAAAGGATTAATTGGTTATGCAGATGCAGGTTATTTATCTTAACCTTACAAAGTTAGATCTCAAACTGGTTACATGTTCTTAAATGGAGGCACTGCTATTTCATGGTGTTCTCAAAAGCAAACACGTGTAGCAACATCATCAAATCATTCTAAAGTTATTGCACTACATGAAGCTAGCATAGAATGTGTATGGTTAAGTTCGATGACACTACTCATTATGACTTCTTGTGGGCTTGAGAAAGAGAATAGCCTAATACTCATATACGAAGACAATGCAGCTTGTATCGCACAAATGAAAGCAGTGTATATCAAAAGTGACAAGACAAAACATATACCTCCAAGATACTTCACATACACTCAAGACCTCATAAAGGATAAATAAATTGAAATGAAGTATGTCCAATCAAGCAACAATTCAACAGATCTTTTCAACAAGGCACTCCCGCATTCGGTTTTTAGGAAACACGTTCATGCTATTGGAATGCGGCATGTACAGAAGATATAAGACCCTATGGATGTCTACCGCACTCTTTTTTAGGGATGGCAGTTGATGAGAAAAAGCCCATAACCCGTGGGTACCCGCACGTAAATGGGTGGGTAAACCCGTTATATTTCACCCCACGGGTGGGTCGTTAGTGAAAAATTTTACCCATCGGTGGGTGACAGGTAATGTATATCCGTCACGACTAAACTCGTGACACCCATTAAAATACCTGTGGGTGTACTCATCAAAATACCGGTGGGTGTACCCGTAAACCCATTTGTGTTAAACTAAAATTTGTTATATTACTTAAAGTTTTGTGAGGTTCTAGGTATATATTTAATAACTACAACTCTCTAAAAAACGGTAAGCTAACAATTTATGATAGCAGGTTCGGGGTCGAAAGACTTCCTTTTCCGCAAGCAAGCTTTACAACCCACTAGGCAGTGTACCTAATCGTTGCAGTGTAGTATGGGTAAGCCCAGGGGGTTGATCGTTCTCTAGGAGAATAGATATGCTAGTAGAGATGTATGACGAGAAGGTGAGATTGAGGGTGATTCTTTTTAGTCTTTTTATATTTTTTATAAAGCAAGTAAATATCTCGGGGTATAGGAGTGGGGGGTGGTACTTCTACCAATTTTAACTACTAACTCTTTAAACTAATAACTAATTAAACTAATGAAAAGGAAAAGATAAGCAATGTATTGTTTGGTGTGTTCTTATGATGATTAAAAGTGTGTTTACTTAGATGTTCTTACTCCATAATTATCTCTTATTGGTCGGTTGAATTGTCACATACTCATTTTAATTGATGATTTGTATTCCGTGTGGTCATAAGGGGGTGCCTAATTCCCTAGTTCTATGAATTGTAACTTTCCTCTAGACTATCCGGGATCGCCAAGTACCGTAGTATCTCCCCCGAATACTCTATTATCCTAAAGCTACAACTCACGCAATAAACACAACGATGGCTCAAGTGCACTCTCAAGCTTTATGCTATTTAGGACGTTCAAGCTCACAACAATTAAAGAAGAAGCCAATTTTCCTTACTCCAGCGTCTACCAATTAAAACAAGAGACAACCTAACAATAATTAACAACTATGTTTCATAGATCTAAGCAAACACAATAGTAATTTAGCTACTCATGATATATAAGCATGCATACACACAAACAATCGAACATAGGATAAACATGGTGATATAATATATTAACAAACTTATCTTATGATGTAAAAAAGGGTTTGGAACTCTAAAATACTGTCCAAGTCGGACTACACACGAACTAGGGTTTTCTCTCCAAAATTCTGCCACCCTAAATGCACAAAAATCAAATTCTATATATAGATTTACAAGTGCGACGACGTCGCCTTTTGCTGGTGACGACGTCTGGTCGCCGTCTTTAAGGTTTGGTTTGAGCCAAGTCATTTTTGGGACGGCGTTATGTTAGGAATTAGAAATTCCCGGTATTAAAGAGTCGGTCACCTCAAGTATATGTAATCGTTAGAAAGCTCGTAGTCATAGTAATATTTAGTTAAGTAGTATTTAGTTAAGTAACACCGTGGAGGACGGACGGGTCTTTACCCACTGTATGCCTGATCCACAGCCCGTTGTGTGGCGATTTATGTAAGACTATAAATACTCTCTACCTTCCAAGGTAGAGAGTTGGAGCTCATAATAATATCTTTCACTTTCTCTCACTAAGTTCCCTAAACCTCTAACTTTCTCTCTCTAGAATTCCATCTATATGTTACTTTGTGTTATGGTTTGATGTGTATGTGAAAAGTTATATCTTACAATTGGTATCAAGAGCCATGGTTAGATCATATCTTGCACATCTTTGGATTTCTAGTGGTTTTTAGGTGGTTTTTGAGTTTGAAAAAGTTTAGTGGTTTTTGCATCATTTGATTGATTTCTAGTGTTAAAGTTTTGATTTTGGTTGTACTTTTGTGTTTAGAATCATCACAAGTGTTTAGGTTTTGATCTAGAAGGTTTGAATCATAGTGGTTGGGTTGTTTTTGGATTGAAAAGTGGTGTTTATGTGTTTTTCATGCTAGCGACTTGAGCCACGGAAAAGTTTCTTCGTAGCGACTTGCTTCACATTTTTGTAGCGAGTTACAGTTTTGGAGCTAGCGACTTACCTAGCGATTTACAGTACAAGTAGTGGACTCTCCACTACGGGTAGCGACTTGGTGGTAGCGACTTGGTCAGTAGCGAGTTGCTCTTTAGCGACTTGTATTCCTAGCGACTTGAGTAGCGAATTGCTTCCAAAATTTCGCTAGCGACTTGAGGTTAGCGAGTTACTACTTAGCGACTTGCATTTTTCTAGCGACTTGGAACTCTAGCGACTTAGTGGTGTAGCGAATTAAGCGTTAGCGACTTAGTGCATTATCTTCTAGCGACTTAGTGCATTAACTTCTAGCGACTTGAGTGATTGTTTACGGTTTTCTCTTGATTTAGTAAAATCCCGTGAAAGAATCTATTTCCGGTTTAATCATAGAGTTATAAAATCCCGTATAAACTGTAAACATGTCTACCAACGTTCTACTGTCATCTCCACGCTGTTGAGGATGTTCAAGCAAATGGCTCGATACTCGTCCACCCATGCTTGACAGAACCGACTACGATTCTTGGGCTCAACGAATCAGATTGTACTGCCTTGGGAAGGAAAATGGTGTCAACATTCTCAAATCCATTGATGAAGGACCATATCGAGTTGAGACGACTAGAGACATACTTGATACTAATGAAGATGGTACTCTTGTTTACGGAATGGACAGACCTAAAATGTATGATGAGCTTGAGGATAAGGAGAAAAAGAGATTCGATGCGATATCGGGCTTCAAACATTGTTCTTCAAGGTCTTCCTAAAGACATCTACAAGCTGATCAATCATAACACCGATGCAAAGGCAGTATGGGATAATGTCAAGATGCTTCTCTCAGGTTCAGAATTAACTATGGAAGACAGAGAATCCCAACTCTATGACGAATTTGAACACTTCAACATGAAACCAGATGAGAGTGTCTATGAGTACTATGTGAGATTTCATAAGTTAGTGAATGACATGAGGAACATCGGAATGACTATGCCTAACATTCAATTGAACTCAAAATTTGTGAACAACATGAATCCCGAATGGCACAAGTTTGTCACCACTGTGAAGCTCACTAAAGGATTGAAGAATACAAACTATGAGCAACTCTATGCCTTCCTCCTTCAGAATGAAAGACATGCTATGTTTGAAAAATTGATTCTCAATCAGTTCAAAACCAACCAGGGAGAGACAAGCTCGTCTAATGACTCAACCGCCTTCTACTCAAACATCGGAATCACAACCAAAGCATCACAAGTCATACCCTTGGGTAATGGTAATCACAAACTCATTCCCGATCCTATGTTCAAACAAGCCGATGCTGATGCACACGTGGGAAACTTCATTAATCAACTAGCTCTTCTGATTAGTCAAAACATGAATTCTCTCCCACAAACCAACAACAACCTCGAACAACATCTAACCCACACAATCAAGCCACTGTTAAAGATGGAAGGATCGTGGTGCAACCAGTTCAGGAAAGACAAGTATGATCGGGGAAGAGGTGGAGCTGGTTAGAGGTTATGTTGGCAACCGAATCGAGGAAGGAATGGTAACCAAGGTCAAGCTAAGCGAATCAAATGTTATAACTGTGGTGGTGAGGGACACATTGCAAGGAACTGTACATCTCCAAAGCGTCCACAGAATCGCCGATTACTTCGAGATAAGATGCTGCTGGTACAAGCTCGGGACAATGGTGCTGCTTTGGATGAAGAGGAATTGTTGTTTCTAGCTGAGGGCAATGCCAAGACCTATGATGTAGATGTGGATGAGCAGCCTATTCAGGAAATAGGTCACAATCATCAGAATGCCTTTCAAGTCGCTGATTGTGATGCATACGACTCGGATGTGGATGATGGACCTACGGCACACACAATTTTTATGGCTAGCATTTCTCCAATGGTCTCTCCCAAGGTCTCTTCTTCACCACTAGTTGGCCCATCCCGAGACAAACTCATCTCAGAGGTATTAAAACTATACGATGATGTTGATGTGCAAAAGATGCATGACAAAGTACATTCAACTGAAACTATTGAATCAAATGTTGAAAATATGGGTAATATCGATATTATCCCATATGATCAATATGTGAAACAAAGTGAAAGTGAAGGTGTACCAAGTGATGCATCTTCTGCAGTCAACAATGACTATGTTTTTGATGAATACACCGCATGCCCTCGATGATTCCTGTAATTTCTGAACTAAATGCCTATAAAGAACGCGTTGCTATTTATGAACAACGTGCTAAATTTGAGTTGACCACTCGTGAGCGGGAAATGGATGACCAAGTGCGTACAGTCATTAGAAAAAGTAATTTTAGAGAAGAAGTATTGAAACAAGAATTAAATTCCTTGCAAGAAAAACTTTCTAAAACAGCTAAGCAAAAACAAGAACTTCAAGAAAATGTGAAAATGCTTAAGCAAGAATTTAATGCAAAGGAATCAAAACTCTTGAGAGATTTTTCTAATCTGAAAACTTTGAAAAACAAACTTGAAAACAAGTTGTACATACAAGGAAACACCATTCAGATTGCTCACATGGTCACTAAACATAGAGTCCTAAGCGATAAGCATAGTGTTCCCATTATAGATAAACCCAACCATGAGTACGGAAAGATAGCAAAAGCAGCTCAAAGTGTGATCTATGATGGCAATGAGATTCTTAAACCTAGACAGAAACCTAGTTGCGTTGAGTGCACCGAGGAGGATAAGAAATCAGATGAAGTCACTAGGGAAAGGATGAACAAAAATTAGATGATCCTAAATGCAAAGAAAAAAAATAATTATCACTCCCCATGACTACAAAAAGGAAAACTGGATTTCCTTGAACATGTTTAAGCCTCGGACATTGTTGACTCCCGAACAAGTTTTCTGGAAAAAGGATTTAGATAAGCGAAAGTCGATAATATTGTTGAAACAAACCCTCCCCTATGGAAAATGCCTAGAGCGTATGTGTATCCTCCTAATACACCAATGCATCTTGTTCCTAGAAAAATTGCCACTAAAAGCAAGACCTTAATTAGCCAATATGTTATATTTCAACTATTTGTTGATTTTGAGAAAACTTGCAAGAAAAGGATCACACCCACTGGTATAACGGAAGGAGAAAGGGGTTTTGAGCAAATGAAAGAATGTTATTTAACCGAGGTCATGCCTTTCTTTAAACTTCTAAAAGATCACTTTGAGAGTCTTAAAAGGGGATAGAAACTGATATCAAGGGAATGGAAAAGGAATTTGATGCAATGGTAGTTGAAGTTAGTGATTATGAGCGTGCACTAAAATATAATGAGATTGAGAGGAAGAACTTGCATACATTAAATGAGACTCTTATCACTGAATGTGTTGCTCAAGATATCTTTTTCACCGCTTCAAATTGCTCTATTAATGCTTCCAAATTTCATGAACTATCTGTGGCCCTGAAAGTCTCCCATGATCGTGTCATTGAGCTTGAAAAACTAATTCTAAACTAAACGAGAAAATTGAACTGGATGATCACGACAATTTGGTTAAACATTTTTCTAAACTGGAAGTTGAGCATTTTAATTTACAACTAAAATATCAACATCTTAAAGAAAATGTTAAAACTTCAAATATCAAGACATCGTCAGATGCTCCAGAGTTTGATGCAGTTTTTCAAATTAACAAACGTGATGAACAGATTCAAGCTCGCAACACGATCGAAAGTTGAAAGCCCAAATCTCTCAATTAAAGGGACAAACGAACAATATGACAGGCTCCCAAATCCCTCCTCCTTTAGATTCTCGGAATTCTCAAACTTTTCATCTTCAAAACTTAGTTGATGCCTTACAAAAGGAAAACGAGAGTTTTCTAGAAGAAAATGAAAAAGTTAAACGACATTTTAAAGAGTTATATGATTCAATAAAAGTCACCCGTGACCAAAACAACGAAAAATAACGTCTTTACAAAAGGAAATTGAGAATCGAGAAGTCGTGGAAATGGGAAACGCCACTTGTTTTCAATAAGAATGTTGTCTCAAAGTCACCCTTAGATTGCAAATACACTGTGAACGTTAAATATATTCCTCCTCATCTTAGGAATAATGAACATGCTTTTCATGAATCCTGTGCTCACCTTAAGGATAGTCTAGAATGTCTCCGTGAGATTGTCGAAGAGGATTTCATTAACAAACCTCTTGATAGTGAAATTAGGTTTGCTTGCCTCCAGGCTAAACGATCTCAAGAATTGCTAGAATGTGTAATTGCCACATGTCCCAAATCCTTAACCTTAGGTGCAAAAGGCAAAGCTGTGATGCCTTGTTCTATGCCTAGTGCCAAGCAGGAAATCCGTTCTATGCACAGTCTTAAAGTATACACTAATGTGCCTTCTAGTACTTCAGATCCTTGCACATCAAGTTCGGGAATGCAAAAATTAGATCAACCAACTAATGTTCCCATTCCCTCTACAGAGTAATCGGTGACTTTAAGGCGAGCAGGTCAAAGTCTCAAGACAATACAAGGAATGATAGGACCTTGCAAGCTAAGAATGTGCATTGGAAGAGAGTAGAAGACCAATCTAGGAACTTTAAGCTTGAGTTGAATAAAACGAATCGTGTTGATTCTAGTATTAGCCTTAGGCGTCGTAATTAATTCAATTCGATACTATCTTGCAAACCTTGTAATGATGTCGCTTGAATTCTTTGCTAATCATGAATGTGGTGTGAATGCTTTGTCTAATGCTGTCAAATGCCCGTTAAAATTGTTAATGCTAATAATCGTGCAAATAAGGCAAAAAGGCAAAAGCGAAAGATTGTTAGAAAACAGTGGAAACCCACAGTAAGAACTTTTATAAAGATAGGTTATTATTGGATACCTTTTGGCCATAAGAATAATCGCTTTGTTCTCAAACTGCTAAGATTATGCCCACTAGAAAATGGATGCCTACTTGTAGAACTATTCCCTTAAGAAGTAAACATACTTTGAATAGGTCAAATACGACACCAAAGATTGCATCTATTCCCAATGATTCCATTGCTTCTACTTCGATATGGATGTTTCTTTTCGATGTGGGTGTTCCAATTACTAACCAAGTGGAACCCATTCTTGCATGGGGATCCCAATTATCCAGATTATCCATTCTTGTCGTGTTCAACTGCAGATCATTCAAATCGTCGTGGTACCGGACTCAGGCCGTTCCAAGCATATGACTGGAGACCGGTCGCGGCTCATGAACTTCGTGAGCAAATTCATCGGGACTGTTAGATTCGGTAATGATCATTTCGGTGCAATTATGGGTTATGGTGATTATGTTGTTGGTGATAGTGTTATCTCTAGAGTATACTATGTGGAAGGTTTGGGTCATAATCTGTTCTCTGTTGGTCAATTCGTGATTCTCGATCTAGAAGTAGCCTTGAGAAAACATACCTGCTTTGTTAGAGATCTTAATGGTAAGGAACTGTTAAAAGGAACTCGTGGTTCAAATCTTTACACCATCTCTATAGATGATATGATGAAGTCTTCTCCAATTTGCTTGTTGTCAAAGGCTTCTAAAACAAAGTCATGGTTATGGCATCGACGTCTCAATCACTTGAACTTCGGCACCATCAATGATCTCTCGAGAAAGGACTTAGTTGTAGGTTTACCTCGACTAAAGTATGAAAAGGATCATCTTTGTTCAGCATGTCAATTGGGAAAAAGCAAGAAGTATGCCCATAAACCCAAACCTACTAACTCGTCACAGAAGTTCTTCATACAATTCATATGGATTTATGTGGACCAATGAGAGTGCGGAATATCTTTGGGAAGAAATATGTGTTAGTTATAGTTGATGATTACTCTAGATTCACCTGGGTCAAGTTCTTAAGGACAAAGGATGAAACTCCGAATATCATCATCAAACTCATCAAACAGTGCAGTTCGACTTAACAAATACGTCAGAATTATCCGGACAGACAATGGAACTGAGTTTGTTAACAAACAACTTAGTGAATTCTATGAAAGCATTGGAATCACCCATCAAAGAAGTGTTCCACGAACTCCTCAACAGAACGGTGTAGTTGAAAGACGAAATCGAACTCTTGTAGAAGCCGCTAGAACAATGCCGATTTACTCAAAAGTTCCAATGTTTCTCTGGGCTGAAGCTATTGCCACTGCATGCTACACACAAAATCGTTCCCGGATTCACACTGTTCATGGAAAGACACCATATGAACTTGTCCACAACAGAAAACCTAATCTCTCTTTCCTTCGTGTGTTTGGTGCATTGTGTTATCCAACTAATGAGGGTCAAGACTTAGGGAAACTTAGGGCTAAAGCTGACATTGGAGTATTTGTAGGATATGCACCAAACAAAAGGGATACCGAATCTATAACAAAAGAACCCGAAATATCATGGAAACCATTCACGTTACGTTTGATGAGTTGACCGGTCAAATGGCTCCTGGACACTCCAGCTCAGGACCCGCACTTCAAAACAGTCCCATTGGTTCATCTCTTGTTCCAAACTCTTCTCAAGAAACTCCATATGTACCTCCATCTGAAGATGATTTAAAGAAATTGTTTGATCCTATGTTTGATGAACTGTATGATTCAATTACTAATGAGGTGTTGATCCCTACAACGAAGATGCTCATATTCCTTTGAATGAAGACAATCCTTCAGTCTCAATATCTTTAAGTCAAGAAGCACCTGCTGCTGATCCTTCGGTCTCATCAACAAATCATCATTCTTCAAATGTACATCATGGAAATGTTTCGGGCATCAATGATGAAGTTAATCCCTTTGCTACTCCTGAAGATGCTCCATTTGAAAACATATTTGCTACTCCCGAATCATCATCGAACCATCTTCTTCGAAGACATCGACTTCGCTACCTCGCCTCAACAACTACCACATGCACACCTTAGAAAATGGACTCACGATCATCCATTAGACAACATCATTGGAAATCCCTCTCGTCCGGTATCAACCCGGAAACAACTTGCAACCGATGCCTTATGGTGTTTCTTCAACTCCGTACTATCTAAGATCGAACCAAAAGATGTTAAAACCGCCATGAATGAAGACAATTGGTTCAATGCCATGCAAGATGAAATTCATGAGTTTGATCGACTTGATGTATGGGAGTTAGTACCGCTCCGATTGTGCTATGATTATAGATCTTAAATGGATCTTCAAAGTGAAACTTGATGAGCATGGTGATGTGTTGAAAAACAAGGCTCGATTAGTTGCTAAAGGATATCGTCAAGAGGAGGGTATAGACTTTGAAGAATCTTTTGCTCCAGTTGCTCGAATCGAGGCAATCGAATCTTTCGGCTAATGCTGCTAGTAAGAACATGGTAGTATATCGATGGATGTGAAGACGGCATTTCGAACGGAGATCTTAAAGAAGTCGTCTACGTGCCAACCTGAAGGATTTGTGAATCAAGAGCATCCTACTCACGTTTATCGTCTGAAGAAGGCTCTTTACGGTTTAAAGCAAGCTCCAAGGGCATGGTATGATACACTGTCAAAGTTTCTTCTATCAACCGGATTCATCAAAGGAGCAGTTGATCCTACACTGTTCACCAGAAAGTCAAGCAAACATTTAACTCATGTTCAAATTTATGTTGATGATATTATTTTTGCCTCGACAGACCCAATGGAATGTGATCGTTTTTCTAATGAAATGAGTTCAAAATTTCAAATGTCAATGATGGGACAAATGTCATTTTTCTTGGGATTACAAATTTCACAAAGTCCCGGAGGCATTTTCATAAATCAATCTAAATATGCAACTGAGATTTTAAAGAAATTTGGATTTGATTCAAGTGACCCTGTTGACACCCCCATGATTGATCGAACCAAACTAGATGAGGACCACTCGGGATCATGATTGACCAAACGAAATATCGTAGTATGATTGGATCCCGATGTACCTCACGCTAGTAGACCGACATCTTGTTCGCTGTGAGCATGTGTGCTAGATATCAGGCTAAGCCTACTAAAAAGCACCTTGAAGCGGTTAAACGGGTCTTTCGGTATCTCCAAGGAACCATCAATATGGGACTTTGGTACCCGAAGGACACCGGTATGTCACTAACATATATGCGATGCGATCATGCAGGGTGTCAAGATACTCGTCCGAAGTACGTCCGGAGGTGCTCGTTTTGGGTGATAAGCTTGTGCTGGTCTTCAAAGAAGCAAATGAGTACTTCTATTTCCTCTACAGAGGCTGAATACATAGCCATGTCATCTTGTTGTGCTCAAATCTTATGGATGAGATCTCAATTATCGGACTATGGCTTTGAATTCAACAAAATCCCTCTGTACTGTGATAATAAAGTGCTATTGCTCTCTCATGCAACAACGTTCAACACTCAAGAGCAAAGCATATCGACATTCGACATCATTTCATCGGGGAACAAGTGGAAAAAGGTGTGGTGGAACTCTATTTTGTGAGGTCTGAATATCGGTTAGCAGACATCTTCACCAAAGCTCTTCCAAGAGAACGTTTTGAGTTTATTCTTCCACGTCTTGGCTTGAAAAGCCTTCAACCGGAAACACTCAAACGTCTTCAGGAGGAAGACGAGGAGTAAAGGTCTATCTTCATCTATCTCTTGTATATATTTATTCAAAAAGCAAAATACAAAATTATAAAACCTACTAAAACCAAATAGAAAAATATAAAACTTTCAAAATCCATAAAAATCTGAAAAATTCAAAAATCTTCAAAAATATTGTCAATTTGTCATGTTTTTCTCGGTTCGATAATATCTACGGTCTTTGTGCTGTCATTCAAAGAATGACACGGGACTTTAGATGTTGTTCGAATTCAAAAAAAAAAAAATTTGAGAAAAAGAGAAACAATGGTTTATTGTCATTTTCATGCAATAACCCGGTTTTAAAAGAAAGAACAGAGCCATGTTTTACCATGTTTTCAAATTCCATGCTCGGATTCTATAAACATTTATCTGCTGAAAACTAAATGCTTTGAAAAATAACTCGTTCTCTATTTTTGATAATCATCAGGACTTATTTGTCAAAATCTCTATCTCTCAATCAACAACCTATGTCATTGATTGAGGGGGAGAATGATTTCAATTAAATTAAAAAGTTATTTGGCATGAAATTGTTTTCAAAAGATGTACATGCATGTTTTATCAATGGAGTTTAAAGTCTTAAATTCCGATCATTATCAGTTAAAACGCTTTCATAATCAAGTCACAATTCTCCTTAAAAGCTTTCAAAATCAATTTAAATCTATAAGAGATCACAAATCTCAAATGATTTGATAATTGTGATCGGGGGAGAATGTGTGATTTAAACTGGATTTAAACTGATAATTCGGTAAATGGTTTTATAAGAATGTACATGATGTCCTCCCCGCATGTGACAAACGATTTCAAATTTTCCATGCACATGTTGAGGGGAGCATCTATCTTAAACCTATGATTTGAAACGTGATCATTTATCTCAATGTGCAGGTTCCCTCTAGTATGTGTAAAACTCTTTTCAAACCTAGAAGCACATATTGAGGGGAGCAAAATCATGAAAACCTCATCCTTCCCCAAAATGCTTTATCTACTTGATTCGATTTGGGAAGTGATGTTGATATCTTTTAGAAAATGGTAATCAAAGAAGTTAATTCTTTCTCTTGCCTCCGTGTGCAAAACATTTTCAAATACTTGATGCACATGTTGAGGGGAGTTCTCGTTCTAAAAATATCAAAACAATTCAGGTACAAAATGCTTTGATAATATATCACAAGTATCGGAATTGATTTTCAAATGGTTTTCAATTGGTTCCAATGGTAGATGAACAATACCAAATAGACCGACCAACTTTACTTTATGTATGGTGATATAAGGATGATAAGGTTAGGTATTGTTCCCATGATCCGCCAGAACCGGAGGGATCTACCCAGGGACTATCCACTAGTTAGTGTAGAGTTCTTAGGTATGATGATAAAAGGAGAAAAATGAGATATGGGAAGAGTGCGGACTAAGACTGAGCTAGTAATGGAATAAACCCAACAAGGTTCTAGTTATGAAGTCTCGGTAAGCACTGAAGGGGTTGAAGAATTAAAAAGAATTGAATGAGAAAAGGGTGAAAACAAATAGCCCTCCATTTATTCAACCTTAGGGCGTAAACCGGTTCAATTCATATGTTACTGATGGTAACATCGGTATTGAAGACAAGACGTCATGGACCCAGTGACGCACTGCACTTCAACTTTCCAAACCACTCAAGTTCCTCTTAAAAGGACTTGTTTCATTCTCACGGGAACCGACATTATCTATCGACTTTCTCTTAGAGATTGTTGATATTGAAGAAGGAGACCCTCTCCCTAGTCTCCGATAGAGGATCCAAATATGCACAAATTGAGTCTAGAGCCACGAGATCATCAATAAATCTCATTAGGACACTT
Source organism: Chrysanthemum makinoi (assembly GCA_910596185.1). Classification (NCBI taxonomy): domain Eukaryota; kingdom Viridiplantae; phylum Streptophyta; class Magnoliopsida; order Asterales; family Asteraceae; genus Chrysanthemum; species Chrysanthemum makinoi. Next base: position 250,614,578 of record OU343221.1, read on the forward strand.
TCAATGAAGACTCTTTGTTTCACACAATATGGAAAGAGAGATTATATCTTGAGTCCTACGCATTATCCTTGTGGTATTGCCAGAACATTTGAGTGATCTGCTTACATATTCACTGTAAAGATGGAAAGCCTTCTGGAGCCAACATCTTACAAGCTCCTGGTAGGTGGCATGTGAGATCTATTATATAGATCAACCATGTGACAACTGAACAGAAATAATGGGGCGACTCAATCTTTTGAATCAATCCTGGTTCAGGTTATGGATTGACGGATACCTTTGAAAAACCGGTCTTTGTGCTTTAAAACTCTTTTCATTAGCATGTCGACCGTGTACTAATTTTTCAAATCAAAAGGTGTTTTATGATTGATAATTGATTTTCATTAAAACCTTCGTTATATTGCAAAAACAATTTCTATTGAGCAATACACGATTGTTTTTCAAATTTCTTTTCATCAATCGATGGACGTAAATTCGCTGGATCACTCACTCCGTGTTGTCTTCTTTGAGACGTTCCGGTTTGAGAACAGCTAGAGCATGTGCGAAACCCTGTCAAGGAAATTCTTCGAATTATACCGATCACAGCAGTACTTGTAATCGATCAACGGGAACCGTGGGCCGTGTACCTCAATTCATCGAAAGTGATCAAAGACACTTTCGTGCGCTTTATTGCTAACTGTCTTATGCGGTACACCCGACGTTTGCAAATGATCGAATGAAGCGGTCAATACATAGCCGCATGCTCACCTAACACATTCATCTCAAAAGAAATCATGATTAGTGCATCAATGACTCGGATATTTTCACTCCATGCTTCTGCTACGCTGCTGCCAATATCATGAATCAACGAATGCTTCCGCTACTCGGATGAGAATATATCATGATCCAGAATGTGAGCATGTCGGTCCGAATGTCACAACATCACATAATACCAACACCACAATGGATGTATCGGAGATTTTCTACTAGCTGATGATCTCAAAAGCTGGCTCAACATTATTATCACGTGGATCAAGAAAAGACCTCCACTTGGATTAACCAAACATGCAATGAGTGGAATCAATGACTACGAGCTTGGGAGCAAAGTACTACATCAAGAATGCAAGATCAATTGTTAATGTAATATCCGATTGTATTCAATGTCATTTTAGTATATGTTTGAGGTGACCTCCCTTAGGGGAGATTGTTAGGAATTAGAAATTCCGGTATTAAAGAGTCGGTCACCTCAAGTATATGTAATCGTTAGAAAGCTCGTAGTCATAGTAATATTTAGTTAAGTAGTATTTAGTTAAGTAACACCGTGGAGGACGGACGGGTCTTTACCCACTGTATGCCTGATCCACAGCCCGTTGTGTGGCGATTTATGTAAGACTATAAATACTCTCTACCTTCCAAGGTAGAGAGTTGGAGCTCATAATAATATCTTTCACTTTCTCTCACTAAGTTCCCTAAACCTCTAACTTTCTCTCTCTAGAATTCCATCTATATGTTACTTTGTGTTATGGTTTGATGTGTATGTGAAAAGTTATATCTTACACGTTAGTTGAGAAGTGTGACTCCGTCTGTCTTCATAAGGGACGTCGTCTTGAACTGGGTCTTGGACGTCTGGTGTAAAACAAAGAGAGACGCCTTCCAGAAAAAAAGGCGTGACGCCTTCATGTTGTAGAACCACTTTTTCACTTGAGCCTACGCTTGCAATCTAATTAGAAATCTTCCTTAGGGAAGGCATCGCCCTTTGGGTTGGGACGCCGCCAGGCTCAAAATACAGCCTTGTTTCTTGACTTTGCCATTTTCTTCATGTTTTCACTACTTTTCGTCCAAATATGTTTGATTCTAGCATTTTACTTTCAAAAGACCTAAAATGTAAAAAGAAACAATTTTAAGTAGTAACGGATATAAAATATATCAATTTAGGGCTTAAATGACCCCCTAAACATGTATGTTTTAAATCCTTATCAAATATCTCTACACTTGGAATTTGCTTGTCCTCAAGCAAATGTGCTTTTGGCCAATCAATTTATAAGTTAGGGGGCATGTAGCATTGGTTTAAAGTAATTTACAACAAGTACAAGCGCCACAATAGTCATAACAAGCACAGAAATTATACACTAGCACCTCACAATTGGTGTTTGGATTCTCTCATCTCTCGGGTTTATATGAAATATAACATGTAAGGAAATGAAGGATAAACACTCACTACCTGGCATAGTACATAGATTACCATAGGCTTGAGAATAGATCAAACCTCCGCCGCTTTGGCGTAAGCACCTAGGAATAACTATCTAAGAGGTCTTTACAAAGGGTTGTGATGTTAGGCTTAGGGTAGGGAAGTAAAGGGTTTTTTTTTTTTTTGGATAAGGGGATATTTAGTGGTGGCCAGTCAAAAATCATATGTTACAAGCATGTAAAACGTGGCATTGCTAAGCCCAGACTCGACTCACTAACACTAAATAACTTGAAACAAAATATGAACATAAACTTAAAAATATAAACATAAAGATAGATGTAGGATAGTAGCCCGTATATTTTTTTTTTCATACATTTTTACTTTACCATCCTCTACGATAACATCAAAATAAAGGGATTTATAGGAGCATCCTTACACTTTAGTTTTTTATTTCACTAGCACTAATTGACTCAAATTGAAAAGATCAAAACACTTGGAGTACTTAATTACGTAAACAAATGAAATTTGAATTTATCGTTCCTTCACGTTACTCCATAAAATATTACTTTAACCCATGAGTCACAATCGTTCCAAAAATGTATACAAATGATATGACTCGACTTAGCAACAATGCAAGCAACTAGATAACTGAACTAAGGGTTTAAACAATGATAATAATGCACTAAAGATGAGTGCATACAAGGTGTAACCACCCCGTAAATTTCCAAGTCATTATTCACCTGTAAAGAATGAAGTAATTGTTTATCTGATTTGATAAAACGCTCTTATATATTTTCACGCCTAAATTTTTACTTTTTAATTAAAATATGCAATCACGGGTAACATTGATAAACGAATAATGCAAAATAGTTATTTCCTAATTTTTGCTGATGATCTAAACACGACAACGAGAGGTTATCTCGATAAATGAGACCGCCCACATACCGACACCAAATTAATAACGACACAAATTTTAATCATTTATTTTCCAAGTAATAATGATGCCTTATTATTACGTTCGCAAAAACGTTTCCAAAAATATATTTTTCATATTATACGCATACCGGGGAGGTACGTTTACTCGAGGATTCGACAAAACACGGGGTACAGTCAATACATTAATTATAATAAAACAAAACCTATTTACACCTGCCCCCACACTAACCCACGCCTCACCCTCTCTCTTTCCCTTTTTCTGCCCTTCTCCTTCGATGCATCTCCTCTTCCCACGCAAGGACCACTAAAGACTAGCTAGAAATAAGCAAATACCTAAACCATGTTTGACCATCTTCGATGGGACCATTCTTCCCATGCCTTGTTTACAGCTGAAAACCACGCATGCCACACCAAAACAAAACTCTCTTTTCCTACTTTGATTAGTTTCCATGCAAGCAAGGAGTATAATAATTCAAACACCATGCCATGCTTGGCTATATAAGCTAACACTATTCTCATCTCACACTTACAACACGAAAAACATATTCTTGTTGTATCCCCTTCGTTAATGTTGAGCAAGATAGAAAGAATGAAAACAAGACGGTGGGTTGGATGACAAGGTTTCAAGAGGTCTTTTGTGTTAGTTCGATACGAGTTTAGAGTCTTAGAGGATCGGATTCACAGGTTGTACGCCACTCTTCACCCTCAAATTCACTCACAAGCTCTCACACTTGCAAAACTCACACCAATCTCCTTTCCTTGGTCCTTTACTAGCCGTCCACCTCAAAACAACAACACCTTTGATGGTACAACTTAGTTAGTTGTGTAATCACATTTCATGTATCCATGTCTAGTAACCCTTGGATAATAAAAGAAAAACCATCCCACTGTGTCTTTATAACCGAGTGCAAACACACATTCATTTACACTTTTCATTTGCAACTTAACTTAATAAAACAAGGGTTTTGAGCTTGGAAGAAGTTGGGTGAAAACTTGGAGCTAGTTTGGTTATTTAGAGTCTCTGGGTTAAAGTCTTGCATCTGGTTCTTCCCTTTCATTCGACACCTTCATTCACCACTGTAAGGATTTTCGTGGCCTAAACTTGATATAACTTCATGTTTAAAAACCTTACTTTGCATGTTAAATAAAAAAAATAGATACCTTTGACATACATATGTTGCTAAAACTCATTTTCTCGAAATATACATGCCTCGTTAAAATGGAAACTTAGCGAAGCTTTACTCGACTAATAAAATCTAAACATGATAACCTTACGTTAACATGCTCACATGAAAGATTTGGACGTAAAAGATGTGGGTTTTAACGTAAATCAACTCATAAACACTTGATGCTCATTCGGGCTTTGGAAAGGATTTTAAAAGAATTTAAAAAGCTTTTCGACTTCATTCAAATGTGTATAAAGTATCTTCTAACGATTACTTGTTAAGTTTTGGCTCACTTCTTGGTATATTGCTTATCGAACTAGTTTTATAACTTGTTTTACCCGACACCACTCACTTTTGAAACTCATTTTCTTTTCTTTTTGCTCTAACGAGTCACAAAACGCATGAGTGCCCATAAGCCATTTCACGTTCCGTTAAATCGCTCAAACAAAAGCTTGATGGGTTTCGTAAAGCCAACAACTTATTCACAATCTTATTGAGGTTCGAGATCACATTTCAGCTTATTTACGTTCTTATAAACAATTTGTAAAACTCTAAAACTCATCTTATGAGTTGTTTCGAAAATACAAACAAACCGAGTCTTTGTCGAGCTCAAGGAGCCCAAAAGCTTATTCAAGCTTATTTGTAATAAGCTGAGCTTATAAGCTCACTGATAGATCAACTAGAAATATTCATTTTAGGAAAATTTGAATAAATATATATGTGGGTTGTACTCAGTACACGATGGGAAGTCACAAGCCCAAACCAAAGCCACGAACAAGCAGATAAACCCACTCGTGTGCAAGACATAAACACCAAAGGACTTGTAGTCCGGTTTGTGCGTGGCTTGTTTCGTCTCCCAACCGACCCATGTTCAAATCCTGCCAACGGCAGAATATCCTCTTTATTTTTTTGTTATTTTAAAACTTTCACTAATTGGTAGATTCAGTCCCTAGACTTGGTACCACTCACCAAATTCCTTAAAAACTCTCCTTAAAAAAAAGTTTTATAAGTTGTATTAAAAATTAACATTTTTAACCTTCCAACATTAACTCACTTGACACTTATCTAAAAACTTTTATAAGTTTGAAACTCTTATTAATCCTTACAACTACAACCCCTCAAGTTTGATACTTGGACACTTTTCATCCTAAGACTTTTACAAACTTATATATATTTTACACTTTTCGTTAAGTAAACATGTTTAACATATATTTTTATTTGACGACCACATCCGCGCAAACTATAAGTAATATATTTATCCAAATATATTATTCTCCCACAACTCCAATAAATATATATTGTATATATTTTCACACCTCGAAATCTAACAAATCTAATAAATATAATTCGACTTGTATTTATTTCCCACATCGATAATACTTGAGCCAATATTCGAGTCAACTCATATACCAAAGTTTCGTATACATTTTCTCACATTTATTCCAAGAGCCAATACTTAAGAAATATTTTCACAACTACATTTTATGTACGTCGATAAAGACCACATAAGTTATGTAACGCAAACACACGAGAAAGTATTTGAAAACATTTATTGATGAACTATAAGCATTTCAGAAACTGAAACATGTGAAAATCTTTTGTGTCTGAACTTTAAGTATTACCACACAAGTTAAAATGATATGAGTGTCTCATAGCAAATCAATTTTTTTAAAACATTACTATTTAGGGTCGTAAACGGAATATATTACCTAAGACTTGCCATATTATATCTAGGTTTCGTGTTGAAGCCGTTGTCATATCGTACTTGCTATTGTTGTGCATTTCCTACCGTATCACTAAGGTGAGTTCATAGCCCCACTTTTACTCTTTTAACTGTTTTATAAACTCCTTGGGGGAGAATACAATTGCTTTTATGATCACAATTGCTTGAAAACTGTTTACTGTTCTCTTGATATTATGACTCTGCCTAAGTTATTTGCCAAAAGACCCCTTCATCATGAACCATTAGTCACTTGCGAGTGAACGCAAATATTGTGGATAGTACTATGGGAATTAACGACCCCGACTCGGTTATCGGACATAACCGGGGCGCACCATATTTGAATATCTTAGATAATTGGCAATTATCTCCTGGGGGGGCAATTTATTACTTACACCAGTAATTAGGTGTATGCAGTTGAGTCTTGGTGTCATGAGCTTAGTGTAATAATATAAACTTTCTTTTATGGGCGTATAACAACGTAGCCCATGGCTTCTTTTAAAATTGAAAATCTTGTGATCAACTGTTTTATTACTAAACCTATGAATTGACTCTACCATTGTGTTGACTTTTTAGCATGTATTTTCAGGATGAAAAGGCGATAGCTAACTATGGAGGCGCTTGGACATTGGCATGGCATGGTCATAAATGACTCTGATTTACATATGGGGACCACATTTTATTAATGGGCAAATTTTTCCGCAACAATTTAACTTTTGTAAACTTCGTTTTACCGAAATAAATGAAATCTTTTAAGAAAAATCTATATTTTTCACTTTGTGTTTATGATCCAATTCAGTAGCATCCCAAAAACCTTTTCTTCCGCTGCAAACCATTTTTGGGGGTGTTACACAAGGCGGGCTAAGGCGATTTGGGTGTAACATTTGAGGGTGGATTGTAAACAATGTTCTTCATTGATATTTCGGAAACCGGAACATCACGAGAACCGCAAAAAGGATAGGCTCTAAGGGGTTAACTAGGGGTATCGTGTACTAAAGATGAGTACATCACAAGGTTGTGGGGAAAATTACTCAACCGATGTGGATGACGTAATTAAATTACAGGTTTAAAACAAAGGTTATCCTAATGCCTCTTATCATTTAGTTAATCCTAACTACACGAATGTAGTCTCACTAGCGATCTCGGAATGCATCACAAAACAAGTTCTAGAATCTATTATACTACCGGTATGCTCACTAAGCATTAAAGATGAATGCTTTTATTCCTAAAGATCTAGGGGCGAACCTCACATTTTGGGGTGAAATTTGAGTGGTATACGGTTTTTTTGTGTTAGTCATATAATTCATATCCATGAGACGCTTTATTAAGACTAAAGTTTAACTCGTAGATGCCATAAAAATTTTAAATTTGGTGCTAAAATTACCCTAAAAAATATTTCTCATGGTTTATTACACAATTTACTAAGGACAAGACAAAAAATTAAATGAGTGAATAGTTTCTAAGTTCCCGTTTTATTCTTCCTCCCTACACTTAAACTGAACATTGTCCCCAATGTTCCCCGGAAGTATCAAAGTTATGATAAAGGAAGGTAAGTAAAAGAGAAAGAAACTAGTACTCCCCTGATTAGCTCGGTAGGATATGTATAAAGTTGCGGTTAAATCCTCCTCCAAGAAGAATGAGTAAGTAATAAGTTCTTCCAATATGTATTTCTTCTTCTTATCTAATATAACCTGCACACTTATAAGAAAACGAAACGAAACCTCGCGTAAAATCAGCGGTAAAAACTATATATATAAAAACTATACTAGAAAGCGAATAAGATATAATGCTTGTGGAATGGATGTTTTCAGTTTTTCAGGAAAATTAAGAATCAGAAGTTTTCAAAAATCACAAGTTAAACAGAAAACGAAACTGTGAATTTTTTCCCACATTGCCTGACACTGTCGGGCTTTAATCCCGATGCCGTCAGGTTGTCTTGACAGAAAGGGTCTGGTGCTTTTTCTAAAAAATTCTGGAAAAATTACTTTATTACAAACCTGAAAAAATTCCTGCAAAACATCCATTATAACTCGATACAAACATTTGACTCTAACAACACACAAATATATACAATTCCAATTATTGATAATCTCATGGTCATGCACGTTCTTAAAATATATGTGATCTTCCCTACACTAATCTTTTTTGTAAAATACCTTTATATGCAATTAATACGAGGTTAAAAACAAAATAAAGCATTTTCATAAAATAAACATGAGAATAAACAACAATGAAAAAGATATATGAACACAATTGAAAAACAAAACAAGCAAACAATTAAGCATGGGTTGCCTCTCAAGAAGCGCTTTTCTTTATTTATGAGTCTTGTAGCTAGACTCGAAGTCATACCCTTTGTGACTTCATTAGCGTCATCTCCTTCCTCATGACAATTTCTATTGGGATGTTCCATAGCATAGCTATGTCCGATTGCGCATCTCTCTAGGAAATCATCATGCTCCCAATTTGTTCTATGTTTCGGTCCTAACTTCACACATTCTTTATAGAATCCAAATATCTTACTTATCACATAATCTACTCCTCTCCTTCTATCCTCCACATTCCTACAATAGACCGATAGCTTAAGTTCTTTCTCATTATTGGATAGTGATGAGAATTGATCAATCTTAAATGGCATTTGGTAGGCAATTTCATCAGTCTCACCCTTGAATCTAACTATCACTAATGATGGATCATAAGTCATTCCAGAGCTATCTATGAATGGCTTCCCTATAACTACATGGGATAAGCTAGGATCTATAGTCGTACTAATATCTTTCACAATCACGAAATTCGTTAGGTACGTGAAGCTTCCTACATAGACGGGCAATCCCTTAACTCTACCGAGGAAATTACATCTTATTCTAGGATCATCGGGATCTTGCCTACTTGGGATAGGTCTTTTCATCACCCAATTATAGTATGTGCTAGTCATGATGTTTATTAGGGACTTGCGATCGATGTAGGCCTTTGCCACGAAAAGGTGTCCTATGCAACAAGGTATGTTGAGATTTCTAGGATTTCCAAAGGTGATGTGTGGAGATCTCATAGTATAAAAGGGACGAAGGTCGCGTACTAGGTGCAGGTGGTATGAAAGTTCCTCTTTCGTAGGAAACTTATTGAAGTATTCGTCACCTACTTCGTCTCATGGTTTGCTTCATCATTATTCCTATTTGGTCTCACTAGGGTGATGGCATTGATGAAGTGAACGTGTTTCAATAAAGACGGGTCCCTAGTTTCATTGCCTAATTGCGAGTGAGCGAAGAACTTTCTTGGGTCCTTAATCTTTACAAGGGAAGCTTTTTCGGAGGAGTGAGTCGAGATGGCATTAACCTTCTCGGTTGCCGTCTTATCAACATGATTATTAATTGCTTTCAAGAGGTTATCTATCTTCCTATCCATCTCGGCTTGTTGTTGATTAAAGTGATCCGAAAGCTTGGCTATTTGGGCTTCTTGGGATGTTGCGAAATTTTGCATCATCCCTTCCAAGTTATGTTGACTAGGACCATGAGGAATTGAATTGTGTTGTTGAGGCCATGGGGAGTCGTTAGAAATGAATTCTTTGGTTTGACTCCATTATAGTCGGGTTTTCCCTTCCATGCCTCTCGGGCTTCGTTGTAAGTCCTAGGTCTGGGGGTTTATGGGGAATCTTCCTCCCGCTTCGTTGGTACGCGAAGATGCGTAGTCCACGGTAGCTTGTTCGGGGAGTCTCGTGCAATTACGAGTGTCGTGGGGACCACTACATAACTCACACAAGGAAGAGAATTTGTTCACTTGGCGTGAAGGTTTAGGAGCTTCGTAGGAACTCATTAGGAATTTGACTTGATCTTCAAGTTTGAGCATCCTACGATTGGAAGGTTGTGAGTCGATTGGAGGTAAGGATATTGCCTTTACGGTTTTGGGCAATTCACAAGGGTCATTCCAACATTCGTTGTCATAGAGGGCAAGGTCCTCTATTGTACCCCACGATTCTTCCGTGGTTAATTCACTAAGCTTACCACCAGCCGCTTGGTCAATGGTTTGCCTTGTGGAGAGATTGACATGATCATTGAAGATTTGGACTTTGAGCCAAAGATCAATGCCATGGTGAGGGACTTTGTGGAGTAAGTCCTTGAATCGAGTCCACGCCTCATAAAAGGTTCCGCCTTGACGTTGTTGGAACATCAAGATGTCATTACCTAGCTTGGTGGTTCTCCCCGGTGGGAAAAATTGGGCGAGGAAACTAGTGGTGAGATCATCCTAACTTGAGATGGATCCTGCGGGAAGTCGCTCAAGCCAATTACTAGCTTGGTCCTGTAGAGAGAATTGGAAGAGACGCAATTGCGTGGTCTCCCGTGTGGTAGCATCAAGGTCAATGGAGTCAACTATTTTAAGGAAATCCTTGAGATGTTGATTAGGATATTCAGAACAAACTCCACGGAACGCACATCCGTTTTGCACCAACCGGATGGTGTCAAATCGCATGACCGTAGTTTGAGCTTGAAGAGGAAGCTCAATAGTGTTCATATAGCCTTGATGGATTGGTTTAGAGTGTTCACCAAGAGTACGGCCTCTTGGCGGGTCGAGTGGTGGTTGATTGGGTGGTGGTAGTGGATGATGTGGTGGATCGTTGTTTGGCAGAATGTAACCCATGGTGAAAAGTGATGAAGTTACGAAAAAAAACACAAAGAAGGAGGATAGACTAAAAGAAAGCTAATAAAAAAAAACTCGCTTGATAGGAATCAAATGAGTAGACCTAATCGAGATAGAAAAATAACTAACTATTCTATTCCCCTGCAACGGCGCCAGAAACTTGATAGCCGGTTCGGGGTCGAAAGACTTCCTTTTCTGCGAGCAAGCTTTACAACCCACTTGGCAGTGTACCTAATCGTTGCAGTGTAGTATGGGTAAGCTCAGGGGGTTGATCGTTGTCTAGGGGAATAGAGATGCTAGTAGAGATGAATGACGAGAAGGTGTGGTTGAGAGTGATTCTTTTTAGTCTTTTTATATTTTTTATAAAGCAAGTAAATATCTCGGGGTATAGGAGTGGGGGTGGGTACTTCTACCAATTTTAACTACTAACTCTTTAAACAAATAACTAATTAAACTAATGGAAAGGAAAAGATAAGCTATGTATTGTTTGGTGTGTTCTTATGATGATTAAAAGTGTGTTTACTTAGATGTTCTTACTCCCTAATTATCTCTTATTGGTCGGTTGAATTGTCACATCCTCATTTGAATTGATGCATTGTATTCCGTGTGGTCATAGGGGGGTGCCTAATTCCCTAGTTCTATGAATTGCAACTCTCCTCTAGACTATCCGGGATCGCCAAGTACCGTAGTATCTCCCCCGAATACTCTATTATCCTAAAGCTACAACTCACGCAATAAACACAACGATGACTCAAGTGCATGCTCAAGCTTTATGCTATTTAGGACGTTCAAGCTTCACAAGTTGATAGTGACCGGGCTGTTTAATAGGTTTGGAAGTAGGGACAAATGTCAGAAACCGGACTTATGGGTTATGATGTTGCTAGAAGAAACTAAGGACGGTAATGCAGTTTAGCAGATAGCCGAGTATTTGTCTAGGAGGGCCCCGGGAATCAAGAGCAATAGCAACATTTGTGGAGGACATTTTGTGACGAAGTTAGCGAAGAATCTTGGGTATTATGTTGATGAGGAATTGGCTAAGTGTGAAGAGCCAAAGTATAGTGAGATGTGGACTGCACAAGGTTTTGGAAACACTTTGAATAGGAGATTGAAAACCTTGGGGTATATGGATTGAACCTCAACAACAACAACAACAACAACAACCACAACAGAAGGAGAGTATACCAATGGAGAACGTGCAAGCGGGTACGTCCAGTAGTTTTGATTCAGGTTGGGGAGAGTGGAACCGACATTTAAATGAGATTCAATGTAGGGATGTGTGGAGAGACTCGATGATGTTAAGAAACAACTACATCAATGATTATTCAATGCCTATCTTTCAACACATGGCTCGTGACGCCGATTATGAGTTACCACCCTACAATCCACCCAATGTTCCACCATATCCTTTCCCATACACTTCTTATCCCCGGACCCTATCCGTATCCATATCCCGGGTATGCACCATTTCCTGATCCAGTTCCCCATAGGTCGATTACACTGAGGTTGGTGGAGTAAGCTACGATGTTGGAGGATCGTCATCAGGAGTTGGAGGAAAGAAGAAGAGGAGGAGAGTTCGTTCGGAGATTATAGACGAAAACTACGTAACTGAAAGTGATGATGATGACGAGTATGATGATGAAGAAGGAGACGATATGAGCGAGGACGACGAGTGATTGTAGATCATTCGTGAATTATGGTTTCAAAGACAATGGTTATGATGTGTTAAACAATGTTATTTCTATCTTTTTAAACTATTTCTTTAGGATATTATTATATTTTGCTTGGTTTTATAGCATTTGTTTTGTTTTGTTTGTGTATTGTGTTTTGCAGTTTTTGTTTGCAGGATGGATGTGTTGGAAGCTTATTGATGGTCAAATATTTGGAGTTGGATAACTCACATGCTTTCTTATGACCCAATATGCGTACTGCATATTCTATCCCGTGGTATCTTTTAACTATTTCTTTTTCCCATTTTCTTTACTTTGAAGTTCATATTATTACATTGAGGACAATGCAAAACTTAAGTATGGGGGAGGGAAGAAAATAGGAAAAATGATACGCATTTTTTAATTTTTTTTAGATAACTTTTGGATACAAGTGATTAGAAGGAATTCGCCCTTGATGGTCTAGTTGTTTTCGCGCATTATGGATAAATATTAAAAAGAAATAACTTGGGAATTTCAATGGTAATATGAGGTTTTTGAAAAATTTTGGATTTGAACCAAATTACGGAAGTAATTCATTTTGGATTCGATAGCATTTTCTAGCATGCATTATAGTTTTTTTTTCACTTAATTGTGAGGTTTCTTTTTGTATAAAACACATCTTTTGTTTTATATTTGCTATGAGTGTGTCGGTGATTATGTCGATTCTAGAACTTGTACTAGTTATGCATTACGGTTAGAATCACTTTCGAGTGATATAAATATGTTCAAGTGATAAGAGGCATCGTAGGATTTAACCCAAATGGCCTTCCATTTTACATCTAATGATATATTAGCTAACCACATCGGTTAGTTAACCACCTTTATATTGACCCATTTGTTAGTGCTCATCTTTAGTACTAGATACCCTTAGTATGCCCTTCTGAGCCAATCTTTTCATTTGTTACATCCAGAAAAATACAAAAATATTTTACACTTTAAACTTTAGCCAACCCTTGTCATGTCTAATGGTTTGTTGCTAGTTGTTTGGAATGTTGGATTGTTTTTGATGATTATGAAGAAGCTACACTTTGTTTGTAGTATGTACCATTATCCATCATAGATGAAGGAGAAGTCTTTCTCGATTTTTTTTTGTGTATGCTGACACTAAGTGTGGGGGAACTTTGTTTAAAAAAAATGGTTATAGCCAATGTGCTATATGAAGGATATTGATTAGCCAATGAGCTAAATTGAGTTATACATATTTGCGGAGATCGATATTTGAAGAGGTGAAATAATCATTTGCGGGGTTGTGGTTTGTATGATGGCTAGCAACATGGAGGTTTAGACTTGACTTTATTTTCTTTTAACACCAATTTCATAAATCATCCCATGCCTTATCCATACCTTTATGAACCCTTAACTTAACGTTATAACCTGAATAAAAGCCCTCTTTGATGAATTTATTTTCTTTGTTTTGATACTTGTACAAGCTTATGGTAAGAAGCATTGATCATGACTAGGCATTGAGTGATTTACATATACCCATCAATATATGAGTGTTGAGTGAATTCTTAAAATCAATCGTGAGGTGTTCTAGTTATGTTATCTAAAGTGTTTGGTTCATTTTTAAAAGTTTTTCACATATTAAAAGCAAAACAATGATTATCTTTTTTTGGGATGATTGTTACATTTTTGGAACCATGGTGTCAAGACCATTGAAATTAATCTTTACAAATGTTAGACCTACTCGAGGGCGAGTAGAGCTTAAGTGTGGGGGAATTTGATAACGCCTAAAATGAACATGTTTTTAGTAGCGTTATTGTTGGTTTTGTGCATGATAATCGGCTATATTTACTCATAACTGTTGCAAAAGTGCAAAAGATGCGTATTGTGTATGTATATGTAGCCAGGTATCACGAATGATGAAGAAATGAAGTTTTTATGCACATTTGGAAGATTCTGAAGAAGGGAGTCGAGCAAGGAAGCTTTTGGACTCAATGATTGGGAAGCACAATGATTTCTAAGTATCTACAGCAAGGGAAGATCAAGTTTTGCCTTGGAAATCATCAGCGAAAGCAAAGAATGAAGCGTATGAGCAGAAAGTCAACAAAAAGTCAAAACAGCATTACCCAGCCGTTCGGTCATAACCCGTAACCGGATCCGGCTGGGCATTTGGTCAAAACGCAACCGATCCGGTTGCCATCGTAACCGATCCGGTTGCATGCACTGCAGTTACACAAAGTTGCATTTATTGTTGCCTTAACTCCCCATAATCATTGAAGGCTGATCATTTCTTGATAATAACTTGTTGGGAACGTTTTTTATCAGTTGAGCAAGCATTTGTGGCTATATAATGAACCTAGTCCTAGTTTACTAGGTGTGACACAACCAAAAGTTTATTAGTTTACTTCAAAACTAATACCAATCATTTTTATCAAGCCCAAAAGTCTAGTACCTGCTGTAAAACGTCCAGAAGCAAGGAGGGAACAATTCTCATCCATAGTTTTGGTAGTTTGGAGTTATACGGTGAATCTAGGTGATTGGAGGCACGTGGTTGCTACAATCCACGAATTCTAATTCTTGTAATCACAAAAGTTTAGGTATTCTATGAACTTTGTTATGGATTTCTATTCTCTTGAATTATTTGAGTTACTTTGTTATGATTTGTGTTTAGTTATTATTATTATCATGGAGTAGTTTTGGGATATACTTGTGTGTTTTGGGATGTAGTTAATCATATTAGTGTTCTTAAAATGTGATGCATGTATATATGATCTTGTTTAAATGAGTTTGTTGGAAAAATACTAGTCTTGGTATGATTTGTTGATAAAACATGTTTTAAGAAAAAGGACCGAAAGGATTTCTCTTGTGTTTTATTCCAAAAAGTTGAGTGACAAACTAGTATGGGGATATGGTGATTGACAACCACCATGTTTGCTTATTAAAACGAGACTAGAAACATTTTCATCACGAAAGGGTCGAAAGATTCGTAAGAACAAGTTTAATAAGAACATGTTGCAAACAAATGGTATTTCTTAAGAATAATCATTAGGATAAGGACCGAAAGGATTACCTAAATGTTTTTGTTCTTAGAATGATTTTTACAAACATATACCATGGTTGGAGATCATTTGCTTATGATTTGTGCATCACATCAAGAGTATACACCAAACCTTCATGAATACTATTTATGATCGATTATAGACTACACACAAGTATATATATTTCTTATTATTGAATTTCGCTATAACATAACTATTTGAGGAAGCCTTGACAAGCTTTCTTGTTGGAAACTTTTCATCAAAAACAATTTCAATCAAAAAATCCCTTGGGACGATCTCAACTTACCAAACTTTGCTATAACGGACGAGTATACTTGCTCGTATGTGTTAATAGGTTAGACGGTTAAATCGTGTTTGTAAATTTTTAAAACTTGCACCACACGTAGCACATCAAGTTTTTTGGCGCCGCTGCCGGGGATTTTCTTTGATTTTCTTTAAAATTGGTAGTATTGGAATTGAATTTGGTAAAAAAAAATGTTTTGGTTAAAAGCTAACCGATTCGGTTGGTGAGCCAACCGAATCCGGTTAGAGTTTCTGAGAAAAATTTTCATTTTCGATTTCATGGTTCTAGTTTACTTAGTTATTTGTATTATAGTTCCTAGAGTAATTCTTGTCATTCTAGATTTTATTTGCAGATTATGTCTTATAGTTTAATGATTTCTTAGATTTATTTACATTTTATTAACATTTGTTAATTATTCGTTAATTAAGTTTTAGATTAATTTCAGTTTTTATAGTAACTTTTCAGTTATGGTTTAATTATTTTAATGATAGATTTTAATTGGTAGTTAATTTAGTTTTTAGTTTAATGGTTTTATTATTAAGTTATTAAATTATTGGTTTATGAAGAGTTTTTATTAATTAGAGTTTAGTACATCTTAATGATTCCTTAATTGCATTTAAATTCTGTTTTTTTTTTGTTTTTTTTTTTTTTAAAAAAATAAAAAAATTTGGTGTCGATCCAGCCGTTCAGTTGCAACCCGCAACCGGATCCGGTTTGATCACTTGGTCTGTTTATTTCAATCAACCGATTCGGTTGGTGAGCCAACCGAATCCGGTTAGAGATTCTGGGGTAATTTTTTATGATTTTTAGATTTTGAGTTTTAACCTATGTTTTTAGTTTTGTTAAGTATCTTAACTTGTTTAGTATATGTTTCTATAGTTTGTTCTTGTTTTTACTAACTCTAACGCTAATAGATCGGATTTTATTTTGTTTTGTTTTGTTTTTAGTTTGTCTAGTTAGTATGGATAGTTTGAGTGGAATCTTGGAATACCTTCGTACTTTGGACGAAATGTTCAAGGATACCGGAAGTTCGCTGGAAAAGATTGGAGGTATATTGGAAGAGAGTAAGAAAGATTTGGGGATTGATACGGTCAATATGGAGGAAACGGGTGAAAACAAAGTTCAAATTCCCAAGAAGGAAAGGGTCTTAGTGTTCACACAAGCACCTTTGACGGTGTATGATTCGCCATTCATGAGGTTTGGTACGCCTTGCAGCGTAGAAGGAGTAAGTGCTTGGGACGCGCAACTTAATATGGCTTATGGAGAGAATTACATTTTGGAGAAGGTTCTTGACGAAATTGGTCATGTATGTTTGGACTATGAAGCATATGGAAGAAGGATGGTTAAAAATCTTAAAGTCAATATTCATGGTCACATTTTTTAAACAGATTTTGTTGTTTTAGAATAAGGGAATTCGGATGAACCCAATGTGTGTTTTGGTAGGGATTTTCTTGTAACTACCAAGTGTAAGCTTGATTTTGCATTGGGAGAGATGAGGATTAATATAACTGATTTGGAAGAAGGAAAAGGAGTGAACGAGATGTTAGTGGAAGTATGTGCCAACATGGAGGAGAAAGATGTGGAAGTAGTTAAAATGGGGAAAGCAAATCGGAAGAAAACTTCATCAAACAAACTAACCCCAACAACAACCACCACCAAAAATGATTACACACCATCATCACCTCCCACTACAAACACTTTCAAACCTTTAACCGACAAACAAAAAGAAGCTATTTTAGAAAACCTAGAACAAAAGTTTCTTGAGCTAAATGAAAAGAAACCGGTGATAGAGGTACTCCAAGATTATGTGCTCTACCGTAAGAAATTGGATGCGGTAATGCTAGCGAGGGCTAGATTGGAAGATAAGAATCTAACGGAGGAGGAGCGAGATCGAATTTTGTTTAGAGGCATGCCAAGGAAGGAAAAGGATCGGGGAAATTTTGTGTTACCGATAAAAGTGAATGGGACTATACCAATTTATGCTTTAGCCGATACGGGGTCAAGTGTTAATGTGATGCCATATCCATTGTTTATGACTTTAGGTCTAAGTAATCCGCAACCTAATCATTCGAAGCTTACTATGGCAGATAATTCTCAAGCCAAAGCAATGGGCGAGGTGAAGAATGTGAGAGTGCAAATTGGCTATCAACCGTATTTGGCCGATTTTCTTGTCCTAGATATTCCGGTGGACAAAAGTTTACCACTACTATTGGGGAGACCATTTCTACGAACTTGTGGTGCAATTATAGACATGGGAAGAGGCACTATGACTATTGATGATGGTATTTCAAAGCAAACATACTATCCAAAACCAAGAGGCCCAACTTTGGAATTTATGGAGGATTTGGAGTTCATGGAAGCAAATGATGATTTGACGTGTTTTGAAGTGGGACGTGATAACCAAGGAAACCCAATGTTTGGACCATTAGCTCCGCCTTATTTTGATATAGAGGACGAAATGGAATGTGCATTGGCGGTAGAAGCTTTCTATAACCCATTCAAAAACATACTAGTCTACAAGAAGTTGACCGACTTTTTAGGTTCTTTACCGGTGCAACTTAAGAATTTGGAGTGGAAACCCGAAGGGTCGGGTATTTACAAGAGACAAGCTGGAGATGGAGATTGGCATGTTAAGTTCGATATACTTTGTCCGGACGGAAGAAGATTCATGAGGAAGTTCAAAACTTTTGAAACCTACCTTGAGTTAACCAGAAAATTTCAAAGCGAGGACATCCTAAGACAAGAGTATTTTGAGGAATTCTAAGGAGAAGACAAGGGACCGTAATAAACAAGCAATTATTTGCTTGAACTTCATGAACTATTTATTTCTTTTTGATTTGATGCATTTAGGATTTTTATTTCTTATTTCAGTTTTACTTTCATTTTTTTTATTTTCTATGACTGAGGTTATTTGGTTAATGCATTATGACTATGAGTTTTAGTTGAGTTTTGGTTTAGTTCATAAGAATGATGATTTGAGTTTTAAGATTGGATGATTGTTGAAATTTCCAAATGGTGGATGAATGTTGTGTGAATCTTTAACAGGATTTTTGAGTAAAAATTTTGTTGCTTGGAGGGTAAATGCCTAAGTAACATAGAAAAATGCAAAATTTGGCAAAATGCAAACCGAAACGGTTGTGTCCATGACTGAACCGGTTGCATACAAGTATATATACCAAAAATTCACTTTTCCAGAAAAAACACACACACACTAATTCCCAGCTGGGTTTTGCAAAATTCGTCCAAGAGAAGCTAATTGAAGATTGTTTAAGTTGTAGGAAGACATCATGGCACCCAAACAAGTAAGCATCTACATTCAATTAACTCAATTAAGGTTTTATTAGAGCATTTGATTCGAATTGCATATTAGGTCACTAATTTGGGGGTTTTTGTTATAATTCGAATTAAGTTGTAATATTTTTGGATTGTGTGGGTAATTGATATAGGAATGCATTGCAAAAAGATATATAGTGATTGATTCACCATGGAATGAGAATTAGATGATTGAATTTTCGGATTTGATTAAGTTGTGCAAGTGAATCAAGTTAAGATGCAATTGGTGATTCCTAATGGTAGATGATGTGTTTTTGTGAGTAATAGATGCCACATTATTGATTAGAACTAATGATTGAAGAATATAGGTTTTATCAAGTTGAGTTCTAAGATGATGAATGTGTGATGACTTGAGGTTTGGAAAGCGAATTTAGAGTAATTCAAGGATGTAGAAATCATTGAGGATGATAGAATGCGATCTAGGAGTGGATTGGACTTAGAAATTCGAGTGTATAAGGGGTTTTAAAGGCAAAAGCCTTATGCAGATTGCATAACCGATCCGGTTGCGCAGTGCAACCGAGTGGTTGGATTTGGCCAAAAGAGTAACCGATTTGGCTGCTCTGCAACCGAATCCGGTTACGGTTTCTGTGTTGGAAATTTTTGAAATTGTGAAGTGGATCTTAGAGGGTTCCATGAACCTTCTTGTTTGTTCTAACACTCTTATATGGTCTTATATTTATTATTTCTACATAGAATTGTTGTAGGTAGCTCAAGCGAGGAGGCGATTCCAATGAACCCGCTTGTTACGAAGTTTTGTCAGAGGAACGAGAAGAAGAAAGTCAAGTATAGCTTGAAGACGGAAGCAAATGCCAACTTAAAATTCAAAGATCTCACCGATGGGGAAAAACATGCTTTCCGGGAAAGGTTATCAAAATTGCAAAATAGGACATGTTTGGTTCCGAGGGTGATTGATTGGGATTTGTTTACGGAATGTGATTATGAAGATGAGTTGAGAGGAATGATGCGGACATCTTATGTGTATTCAGGGGATGGTGATTCGTTCAATGATTTGTCATGGGAAAGAGCATTTAGTGTTAATGAAGAGGTCTATCGAGAATGGTGTATGGAGTTATTTTCAATCATGTATTTTGAAAGAAAGATGAATGTTCGGAACTTGATGAAAGAAGTTTGTGTTTGGTTTAGGCTTTGTGGAAGGGATCATGCTTACACTTTGCCGGCTTTTGGCGTGGCTCTTGGTTTGTATGAGCCACATGAGGTTAATCATCGGTTATTTGAAGCTCACTTTTCGAGGCTTAGGAGGTTTGAAAAAGACTATCCTAGTATTCCCGCTTATTGGAATCGAGTGGGAGATCCTTCTTGCGCTAGGAGGAATGCCTCGACCATCAGGAATCCATTAATGAGGATACTTCACAAGTTGATAGTGACCGGGCCGTTTAATAGGTTTGGAAGTAGGACAAATGTCAGAAACCGGACTTATGGGTTATGATGTTGCTAGAAGAAACTAAGGACGGTAATGCAGTTTGGCAGATAGCCGAGTATTTGTCTAGGAGGGCCCCGGGAATCAAGAGCAATAGCAACATTTGTGGAGGACATTTTATGACGAAGTTAGCGAAGAATCTTGGGTATTATGTTGATGAGGAATTGGCTAAGTGTGAAGAGCCAAAGTATAGTGAGATGTGGACTGCACAAGGTTTTGGAAACACTTTGAATAGGAGATTGAAAACCTTGGGGTTATGGATTGAACCTCAACAACAACAACAACAACAACAACAACAACCACCACAACAGCAGGAGAGTATACCAATGGAGAACGTGCAAGCGGGTACGTCCAGTAGTTTTGATTCAGGTTGGGGAGAGTGGAACCGACATTTAAATGAGATTCAATGTAGGGATGTGTGGAGAGACTCGATGATGTTAAGAAACAACTACATCAATGATTATTCAATGCCTATCTTTCACATGGCTCGAAGCCGATTATGAGTTACCACCCAACCACCCAATGTTCCACCGTATCCTTTCCCATACACTTCTTATCCTGGACCCTATCCGTATCCATATCCTGGATACGCACCATTTCCTGATCCAGGCCCCATATGGTCGACACTGAGGTTGGTGGAGTAAGCTACGATGTTGGAGGATCGTCATCAGGAGTTGGAGGAAAGAAGAAGAAGAGGAGAGTTCGTTCGAAGATTATAGACGAAAACTACGTAACTGAAAGTGATGATGATGATGAGTATGATGATGAAGAAGGAGACGAGATGAGCGAGGACGACGAGTGATTGTGGATCATTCGTGAATTATGGTTTCAAAGACAATGGTTATGATGTGTTAAAAAATGTTATTTCTATCTTTTTAAACTATTTCTTTAGGATATTATTATATTTTGCTTGGTTTTATTTTGTTTTAGTAGCATTTGTTTTGTTTTGTTTGTGTATTGTGTTTTGCAGTTTTTTGTTTGCAGGATGGATGTGTTGGAAGCTTATTGATGGTCAAATATTTGGAGTTGCATAACTCACATGCTTTTTATGACCCAATATGAGCTGTATATTTCTATCTCGTGGTATTTTTAAATTATTTCTTTTTCTCTATATATTATATAATTTTATATCTAACATATATGTCTAATTTATTTGTCTAATTTTATATTTATGATTATAGAATCACTTTCAGTGATATAAAATATGTTCAAGTGATGAGGCATCGAGGATTTAACCCAAATGACCTTCCATTTTACATCTAATGATATATTAGCTAACCACATCGGTTAGTTAACCACCTTTATATGGACCCATTTGTTAGTGCTCATCTTTAGCACTAGATACCCTTAGTATACCCTTTTGAGCCAATCTTTTCATTTGTTACATCCAGAAAAATACAAAAATATTTTACACTTTAAACTTTAGCCAACCCTTGTCATGTCTAATGGTTTGTTGCTAGTTGTTTGGAATGTTGGATTGTTTTTGATGATTATGAAGAAGCTACACTTTGTTTGTAGTATGTACCATTATCCATCATAGATGAAGGAGACGTCTTTCTCGATTTTTTTTTTGTGTATGCTGACACTAAGTGTGGGGGAACTTTGTTTAAAAAAAATGGTTATAGCCAATGTGCTATATGAAGGATATTGATTAGCCAATGAGCTAAATTGAGTTATACATATTTGCGGAGATCGATATTTGAAGAGGTGAAATAATCATTTGCGGGGTTGTGGTTTGTATGATGGCTA
This sequence comes from Chrysanthemum makinoi, assembly GCA_910596185.1. NCBI lineage: Eukaryota > Viridiplantae > Streptophyta > Magnoliopsida > Asterales > Asteraceae > Chrysanthemum > Chrysanthemum makinoi. Next base: position 250,636,704 of record OU343221.1, read on the forward strand.
GCAACATGGAGGTTTAGACTTGACTTTATTTTCTTTTAACACCAATTTCATAAATCATCCCATGCCTTATCCATACCTTTATGAACCCTTAACCTTAACATTATAACCCGAATAAAAGCCCTCTTTGATGAATTTATTTTCTTTGTTTTGATACTTGTACAAGCTTATGGTAAGAAGCATTGATCATGACTAGGCATTGAGTGATTTACATATACCCATCAATATATGAGTGTTGAGTGAATTCTTAAAATCATTCGTGAGGTGTTCTAGTTATGTTATCTAAAGTGTTTGGTTCATTTTTAAAAGTTTTTCACATATTAAAAGCAAAACAATGATTATCTTTTTTTGGGATGATTGTTACATTTTTGGTGTCAAGACCATTGAAATAAATCTTTGCAAATGTTAGACCTACTCGAGGGCGAGTAGAGCTTAAGTGTGGGGGAATTTGATAACGCCTAAAATGAACATGTTTTTAGTAGCGTTATTGTTGGTTTTGTGCATGATAATCGGCTATATTTACTCATAACTGTGGCAAAAGTGCAAAAGATGCGTATTGTGTATGTATATGTAGCCAGGTATCACAAATGATGGAGAAATGAAGTTTTTTATGCACATTTGGAAGATTCTGAAGAAGGAAGTCGAGCAAGGAAGCTTTTGGACTCAATGATTGGGAAGCACAATGATTTCTAAGTATCTACAGCAAGGAAAGATCAAGTTTTGCCTTGGAAATCATCAGAAAGCAAAGAATGAAGCGTATGAGCAGAAAGTCAATAAAAGTCAAACAGCATTATCGGCCGTTCGGTCATAACCGATGGATCCGGCTGGGCATTTGATCAAAACGCAACCGATCCGGTTGCCATCGTAACCGATCCGGTTGCATGCACTGCAGTTACACAAAGTTGCATTTATTGTTGCCTTAACTCCCCATAATCATTGAAGGCCGATCATTTCTTGATATTAACTTGTTGGGAACGTTTTTTATCAGTTGAGCAAGCATTTGTGGCTATATAATGAACCTAGTCCTAGTTTACTAGGTGTGACACAACCAAAAGTTTATTAGTTTACTTCAAAACTAATACCAATCATTTTTATCAAGCCCAAAAGTCTAGTACCTGCTGTAAAACGTCCAGAAGCAAGGAGGGAACAATTCTCATCCATAGTTTTGGTAGTTTGGAGTTATACGGTGAATCTAGGTGATTGTAGGCACGTGGTTGCTACAATCCACGAATTCTAATTCTTGTAATCACAAAAGTTTAGGTATTCTATGAACTTTGTTATGGATTTCTATTCTCTTGAATTATTTGAGTTACTTTGTTATGATTTGTGTTTAGTTATTATTATTATCATGGAGTAGTTTTGGGATATACTTGTGTGTTGGGATGTAGTTAATCATATTAGTGTTCTTAAAATGTGATGCATGTATATATGATCTTGTTTAAATGAGTTTGTTGGAAAAATACTAGTCTTGGTATGATTTGTTGATAAAACATGTTTTAAGAAAAAGGACCGAAAGGATTTCTCTTGTGTTTTATTCCAAAAAGTTGAGTGACAAACTAGTATGGGGATATGGTGATTGACAACCACCATGTTTGCTTATTAAAACAAGACTAGAAATATTTTCATCACGAAAGGGTCGAAAGATTCGTAAGAACAAGTTTAATAAGAACATGTTGCAAACAAATGGTATTTCTTAAGAATAATCATTAGGATAAGGACCGAAAGGATTACCTAAATGTTTTTGTTCTTAGAATGATTTTTACAAACATATACCATGGTTGGAGATCATTTGCTTATGATTTGTGCATCACATCAAGAGTATACACCAAACCTTCATGAATACTATTTATGATCGATTATAGACTACACACAAGTATATATATTTCTTATTATTGATTTCGCTATAACATAACTATTTGAGGAAGCCTTGACAAGCTTTCTTGTTGGAAACTTTTCATCAAAAACAATTTCAATCAAAAAATCCCTTGGGACGATCTCGACTTACCAAACTTTGCTATAACGGACGAGTATACTTGCTCGTATATGTTAATAGGTTAGACGGTTAAATCGTGTTTATAAATTTTTAAAACTTGCACCACACGTAGCACATCAACCCCACTCGAGAGTTCAAGCACTATGTCAACAAGCTCCTTCAACACATCGGAGAAGCCTCACAACGTCGCTTACACTTTTTCCGGTACAAAGCTAAATACCCAGTTTGTGGAAAACTAGAAGGGAGGTTGAATAGTTTTGCCGATTTTAAGTTAGTTTCAAAAACTTTAGATTCGATCTTATGTGAATTCGTATGGATGGATAGAAAGTATAAAGCAATAAGTAATGTAAGCAATGAAAGCAAGTAAAGTAAAGGATAGAAATGACACAACCGATTTATAGTGGTTCGGCTACAAGGACACCTTCCTTGCCCTACTCCACTCCCCGAGTCACCTACTCGAGAGTTCAAGCACTATGTCAACAAAATCCTTCAACTCGGCGGAGAAGCCTTCACAACGTCGCTTACACTTTTTCCGTACAAAGCTAAATACCGAGTCCTTAACACGGAGGACCAAACCAACACAACTATAACACAACAACTATGTGAAATATGAAATACAAGATCTTGCTACAGAAATCTTGTGGAGGAACAAATCAATCAAGGACCCCTTGCTTGGATGACTTGTGGTATCTCGTGATCTCGCCTTAGAGAAGGACCTATATGAGAATCACAACAAAAGAAATAAGAACTACTATATAGATCAAGATATATGAGATTAGAAGAGAGAAATAGTATATGAGAGAGTTTGTAAGAAGAGGGGTGAGTTACAATGAAGAAATGGCTCACTATTTATAGGCAAAAAATCACTACTGTTCCCCAGATCCCACGGATCCCTTACATGAGGGATACGTCCAGTGTAAACTAGGGGATCCGTAGGACGCTCCTCCTACTTGGGTTATGGGTCATGGATCATGGGTCATGGGTCACAGACTTTGGATCATGTGTATCCAAATAGATACAATGTATCTAGAAGATGCAATGAATCTAGTCAATGGGTTATGGGTTAGCTCCATGGGTTATGGATTTGCTCCATGGGTATAGGTCATGGGTTATGGATTTTACCCATCCTAATAAACTATTACAACAAATGACATATTACAACAATTTATATTAAATGATTATATATGTAAATGCTTTACAAAAATGACATGTATCCTTAAAATTTTACTTATGATAACTTTATATTTGTTATCAACAAAAGACAAAGAGATCGCTAAATATGAATAAACATTTTTACGATTTATTTGTATTAACAGAGTTCTTCCAAGAGGTAGAATAAAACCTTTACACAAGTATTACACAACAACTATGTGAAATATGAATTACAAGATCTTCCTACAGAAATCTTGTGGATGGACAAATCAATCAAAAACCCTTTGCTTGGATGACTTGTAGTATAGCGTGATCTCGCCTTTGAGAAGGACCTATATGAGAATCACAAAAAAAGATAGAACTACTAGAATGATCAAATGATCAGAGGTTAGGAGAGTGAGATAATATATGAGAGAGTTGTAAGAAGAAGGGTGAGTGAAAATGAAGAAATGGATCACTATTTATAGGCACAAAAAGCCTTATGTCCCACGGTTCCCGCGGATCCCTCACTTGCGGGATCCGTCTAGTGCAAAACTAGGGATCCGGCAGTCTGGGTTATACCAGTCCGGATTTTGGGTTGCAAACCGGGTTATGGGTTATGGGTTATGGGTTATGGGTATGAGCCATGTGTCATGGACTTTGGGTCATGGGTACCCAAATAGATACAATGTATCTAGACAATGGGTCATGGGTCTTGGGTCATGGGTTATGGACATTAGGTCATGGGTTATGGATTAGCTCCATGAGTATGGGTCATGGGTCTTGGATATTACCCATCCTATTACATAAACTATTACAACAAATAAATTATTACAACATTTTATGTAAATGACTAAATGTGTATACTTTACAAAATAACATGTATTCTTATAATTTTACTTATGATAACTTTATATTTGTTATCAACAAAACATAACGAGATTGCTAAATATGAATAAATGTTTTTACGGTTTATTTGTATTAACAATCTCCCCCTTTTTGTTGATGACAAAACATAACGTTATGATGAGTAAAACTTAAGATTAGATGTACGTTTTGAAAGTATATGTAAGTTTTACTTCTTCTCCCCTTTTTTGTTGAAACAAAAAGTGAGCCTAGTGAAGAAATAAATTGTGGAGTAAAAGTAAGTATGATCCATAAAGCACTAGCTCCCCTTGACGGTAGCTCCCCCTAGAATTGGGCGTCAAGTGAGAAAATATAATATCTACAAAAAAATGTTAGTAGTAACATGTAATATAATCTTGTATAAGACGAGAAACAAGATAGAAAGCCAAGGTACATAAACAAAGCCTTGTAATAAAATATCAAAATGTAGTGGTATATATGCCACATACAAATGTAAAACTAAGAACAAGGATTATTCTATAAAATGACTCAAAAGAAAAGAAACAAAATAGAAAATATTATTATCATTCCTTTCATGCTTACATATGAGTTAATTATCGAAGTTATGGTGAGTGATAATGTTGATGCGATCAATGATATGGTTGAGTATGAACCGCATCTGGTCCCTTATTTCCATTGCGAGATACCTAGTGGCTGACAATGTTCGCAAGAGAGATGGTGAGGGAGGTGTTGGTGGAAGGTTTCCGGGTAGGTTTGATTTTTGGAGTGCAGAATAGGTGATGGAAACGTTTGAAAATATGGATCAAAGTTCATGATGTTGGTGAGTGGTGGTGGATAAGAACCTAGATGTTCTTGTAAGGTGATGGGAGGTAAAGGTGGTGATGTTTCAAGCACTTTGTAGAATGTGTTTGGAGATGTTGGAGGTGTTAAATAGACTAGTTCTTTTGGGTTTAAGTTGGAGGCTAGTTGGGTAGTTTTTGATGGTTGAAATGGAGTGGGTGGTGGACTAGACACGGGTAGTGGAATTTTTTTTGGAGTCTTAAGAAGTTCCGATAGAGTGATTTGGGTGTCAAGTTAAGATTTGTTAGGTGAAAGTGGTGATGAGCTTGTGGGAGATGATGGAGGTGCTACAATGTAGTCATTTGATGGAGAATGAGTAGTTGGTGATGGGCTTTTTGACAAAGGTTTCGCTAAGCAACAAGGTCGGATGCTAATCCGTGCGGTTCTCCTAGATTTGGTTGGTGGTGGTACTACGGAAGGTGGTATGTTAGGAATTACAGATTTGATGATTACAAAACCCACAAGCAAGAATGAAGAAAGAAGAAACAATGAGGGCCTATTATGTAATATTTAGATAGCTTTGATACTAAGCTAGGGTTTGTAACCTCCTTCTATTATATAAAGAGGGTAGGAGTCTAGGTTACAGGCATCCATTCATAGAAGACTTCTCCAATAAGAGTCTAGAAAACACATAGAGCGTGTAGTAGTAGTAGTAGTAGTAGTAGTAGTAGTAGTAGTAGTAGTAGTAGTAGTAGTAGTTATTTATATTTTATGAATAAAGAAAACCTTATTAGTGATATTGATTGTGTTCTTATTATTCCGCGATGTTTCATTCAATCAATGTTGCTCATACCCTAGTTGAGTCCAGATCTTGGATTCTACAATTGGTATCAGAGCCTCATGGCTCTCGATCTAGGGTTTATAAGGTTTTCCTGTAATTAGGGTTTATACACTAATTTATCTATGGCAGTAGACGAAAGGTACTGATTGAAACAGCAGATGTGGGACTCGTTTTGATGGTGATCAGTGATTTTATTATTCCTACTGAATTGGAAGAGGTCACGTGGGATTTCCTGAATTGATCTTAAAGGTACTGGTCTCATATCCCTTTAATTATGGTCATCGTGTGGTTTGAATTAAGTATTATAATTTAATTCGGTGTGGTGTGGTGTATGGTTGTTATGGTGGAATTGTCTTTGATTGGTTCACGTAGACAATTTCAATATACTGATTCTTTTATTCATTGGATCATGTGGGAATATATATAATAGATTCACACGATTATATTATTGGTACTTATTGATTCACACGATTATATTGGTTAGTGATATTATTCTTTCTCCATGTTGGTTTTAATGTGTTCACACGATTGGTCGGTGGCACACAACACAATTTTTATTGAAATTGGTTGATCATGCTTCACGTGGGACACTAAAGACATAACAACTTTCTCATGGATGTCGTATTTACTAATGGAATAATATCTGCAATTTAATTGTTTATACTATTCGGTGGGTCAACATTTATATTGGTGATTTCCATTTGTACTAATCGTGTGACCAAGAGGAGACTGCAGCGTGCTTGGATAATGGGTCCCAGGTTTGGTGATGTTGATGTATACGCATGTGGACAGCAGCAGTATTAGGTTCATTGTTTGGTCACATTGAAAGTTTCTACTGGTCATTGTAAGTATTATCACGTGATTCTTCTATTCTCGTGTTTCTCAAGGCAATTGGTAATTAATTAATGTGGCAATACTATAACTGGTTGTAATATGGGACCCACGAATGGTGAATTGATACTGGTGGTCAAGGTAATGTTGATATTCATGGTTAAATGGCAGCGTGGGAACTTAATTCCGGTCGTATAAATTTTATATTGTTCATGATTGGTTGTTGTACATGTTTATTCTGGTCTTGACAGTTAGTCTTCTGATCTTTTACTAGTCTTGGTGAGTTGAATTTTTATTCAACGATGAACCCTAGTAATTAACATATTTTCGGCTTGATTTGGTGTTCCTACTGGCTGCATATATTGATTTGTTTCTACTGCTGTACTTAAAATGTTCCTACTGCTCGGATCCTGCTGCTCGGATTCTACTGCCGAGTTTATTAATAAAAAAAAGTATTCCTGCTGATCGGTTTCTGCTGGTAGTATTGGTTTCTGCTGATCGGTTGCTGCTGGTTGGTTTCTGCTGGTCATTATCTGATATAGTATTTTAGGTCCAAAGACGCCCTTGGATCTTGGACGATGTGATGCTTATGGCTTGGTTACTTTCATTCATTGGTTTGGTGTTTACAAGTCGTTTAGAACATAACATAATGATGTCGTGCGATGGTCGGGACCACACATATTATTATATTTTGATTTGGTCTGCGATGGATCAATGGGCGGTTATGTTGTGCAATGGTCGGGACCACACACATAACTGAGGTGTAATAAACATGTCTTGTTCGCACTAAATCAGATAAGGATATTGTGAAGACCTTGGATGCATTAGCTTTTTATTCGATTGTGTAACAAGTTCAACCTTTTTGTGAGATGCAATAAGGATTGAGGTAGATCGCCGAGGTGAGGTAATAGTTACATGAGAAAGGAGAATGTTCTTGCACTTGGATGTTTCATTGATACCTTCTATTTCAAGCCAATTAAAGTCTGAAATTCATGAAGATGGTTAGTATACTTTTAAGGGGAAGCTTATTGATCATATACTTATCATCTACATGCATCACTTGAGGGGAAGCGTTTACGAGATGCACAAGACCCCTATTGGATGATTACAAAAAGGGGAAGAAGATTTATGATGTGCACCTTATTATTTGTGATGACATGTTTAGCATTGTTTCTTTATGTAGATTGTTTTGTAATATCAAATAGGGGAAGATTGTTAGGAATTACAGATTTGATGATTACAAAACCCACAAGCAAGAATGAAGAAAGAAGAAACAATGAGGACTTATTATGTAATATTTAGATAGCTTTGATAGTAAGCTAGGGTTTGTAACCTCCCTCTATTATATAAAGAGGGTAGGTGTTGTAACACCCCCAAAAATGACTCAGCGGAAGCATACAGGTATTGGGGTGCTACTAAATTGGTATCACAACATAAGCATAGAACAATTGGTTTTTCATAAATAAACTTTTATTTATTCTTTAAAACAATGTTTACATTATTGATTATTGCGGAAAATGACCCATTATAAATAAGTGGTCCCAATACATAAATCAGAGTCGTCTATGACCATGCCATGCCTTTGCCTTGCGCCTCCAAAGATATGCTATCACCTCAAAACCTGAAGATACATGCTAAAAGGGGTCAGCTTACGCTGGTGAGTTCATAGATTTATTTAAAAAGGGATTTCAGTACACTGTTTCAAATTTGGTTCTTGATGATCATTACGTCTTGCATAATGTCATAGAGTTTATGATTTCAATTCATAAAAGAGATTTCATTAGTGGACCATAAGTAGGGTATATGTACATTACAATAAATATAATGTCATATATTGAATTTATTACGCTAGCACTAAGTTCATGCAACCGAAGCTACGACAGTTTCTGTATGCACAAGGAAGTCATACAATTAGTGAGCCCATGGCGAGTGTTTATCCCAATACACTCGGTCCCGACATGTTATATGTTTCGCCTTGACCCAAGCGGGGTCAACCGAACAGAGGAGTCACCCTCAATAGATCTATTTATAACATTCGCGCTTCCCAGCAGGAATTGACGGTTCATGAAGAGGGCAATTTGGGATCTAAGGACTTAGGCTAAGCTGCGTAATATTCTAGGTCAAACATTTTGGTATGCTCCATAAAACATCTATGTATGATGAAAACTTTAAACATGTAAAAGCATAGTATGCATGGAATGCACAAGTAAAATGATTTAAGTAAAATGAGCATGTATCTTCCCCCAAAACAAGTATAAAGCAGTGGGCTATGAAACTCACCTTGGCAATGTGCAATATGAAGTCTAAGGGAATTAAATCAAGGAGTGATAGTGAACGGCTTCCGACACGCAACCTAATTAATACGGCAATTTAGTCTTTATCTATGTTTAAGACTCGATAAAGTTTAATAGACTTTATAAATTTTTAAATATTTGTGTTGTTGTTGCTTGTGTGGCATTATTTAAGTGTAAAATAGTTTTCTAAATGTTTGTAAGTATTGGCTCTTGGAAGTGCTTAAGTAGGGAATAGGAAGATATCAAAGACGAATGAGTCTTTGGTTTGATGGCAACTGGAAGATGATGTACGGAAATAATTACATATGGTTTTAGACGTTAATGGATTATGTAATCATTATTTTAAAGGTATATACTTTACTAAGCGTACATACATGTACATATATCTATATGTATCACATTTATTGGTTACATAGGAGTATTCGAGAATTTAAGTAATAGTCTTACTTAATATCTTTGTATTTAAATAATTTGATGGTGCAAGTTATGAATATATCTCCTCATTGATGGTTATTATACAACAATATATTAAGTTATTTTGGTTATTATAAAAATATAACAAGTTAATTATATTTTGTCGAAAGTTGGACATGACTCATGCATACACTTTAGTTTTTCGTAATAAATAAATGTTGCAAATTTTTACTTTTAAAGGTAAGCCGTATCTACATTGTTTATCAAACTCATATAAGTTTTGATACTCAAAGTGAGTCCCATTAAGCTTGAATGAGCTAAAGTGTGAAACATAAATCATTTTTCAAAAGTAAGTTAACATTTTCATTTGTTTGCTTTGTAATTTAAACTATAAATTTAATGATAAGAAATATTAAGTTTTGAGATATGTTGCATTTTAGTAAACCCGTTTATAAGATGTTTTATGTAGCTTTAGGTGTGTCTAAAAATTTAGTCGAGATCGACTAAGTCAAAACAAGTCAGAATCAAATAAGTAGTTTGGTCACTAGTTGGGCTTCGGTCCAACACACCCGCGGCAACCACGATACGGTGTAAACATATGTTTAGAGTGGGTTCGGCCCGCTGTCACTCTCGACACACAAGAAAAGTAGCACTTGGTCTCTTTATTCCCATAAAGAATGAAACTAATGGTAAATGTAAGTGATACAAAGTATTATTACCGAAATTCATTTGTTCATATATGTTTCTGCTGTGGACTTGTCAACAATTATTATTTAAATATATAGCACATTTTAGAAAAGCAATGGTATTAAAATAAGTTCTTTGTAGTACTTCTTTAATCATATAAGTATTTCAATGTTATAAAGTCTTGTAAATTTTTAAAAGATAAACTAAGAGCAAATGACAGTCAATGAAAAACGTGAAGAGTCAATACACTATATGGCTCTATCAATAAAAGAAAGATAGAACAAATAGTACTGATCACTCGAAAAGAATGTTAAAATTGATTTCTTCTTTCTCCTATGGACACGAATGTCCATATTCTTTAATAATTAAAATCTGGCCCGGAGATTATGACTCGAACACTGAATATGTTTTTTTTTGACACCGTAAGTGAACCCAACGCACCTATGTTGGCTCGACAATCTCGACTTCACGAACACGACACAAACCAAATGTAACCCTCTATCATCTTAAGTTACAAAGTTTACTTTTGTTTAGACAATTTGCACTTTATTACTGATTTAAAATACAATACACATTTGATAAACAAAATACTTCACCAAAAGCCAGTCCCTTTCCTTGAGTTTGAGTGGCTCGATAGCAGGAAGGAAACAAAAAAAATGAAATCACTTTTACTGCTAATTTGCCTTATCATTGGGTGACTATGCTCAATTTTTCAAACCAATTAATCGTAACACTGTACCACAATGGGTTTTCGTCGTATAATCACTTCCATAATATTAGCCAATACTTGAAAAGAAGACTTATCAAGTTTCTTTTACTTATTTTTAGCCACACAAGACTCACAACAACAAAGAAATCAAATCAATTAATCCATCATTATAGATGACGATCGGTTGGTATCAAAACATGAGCATCAACTCAAAATAACAACTTATTGAAATTTTTATAACAATAATTTACAAGGTAGGAGGGAATCAAGATAACCTTAACAAGAGGTGGAAGTGATGTCGATTGAGGAAGAATGCCACAACGAAGACCTAAACACAACTAAAATCGGATCGAACCCGAATGAACCCACATCAACCAATAAAAATCAAAACCCTTAGCAAAGTCTTGTTCTTGTAAAGATTTGTAAGTGGGATGAGGGTATTAAAACCGAATACTACAAGCTCCAATTGAAGAGACTTGGTACAAATTGGAACAATTAAAGTCTTGAAATAGCTTCTTTATACTCCCAATCACAAAACCCCCAACTTAATTTTGAGAACCCCTTTGTTTTGATAAACCCTAATTATTAAGAACCCTAATTATTTTTGCGTCGTGATGAGTGGATGAACCTGCTTCAAGAGTTGATGCTATATATAGATGTATATTAAGGAAGCCTTGTGTCCTCTTTCTCTTCTTGATTGTAGCGTGGCACTCTACTTGGATTCCATCTCTATTCATAGCCGAGCTAGTGTCCCCTTAGGGTAGATTATGTGGCTGAAGATTTGTGGTGATGGATCATGGCTTCTTGGGTTGATTATCTAAAAGAAGAAGAAAGATATATTTTGGTGATTTTGTTCCTGTGTGTGTCGAAAAAGAGGGAGACAGGTGCCAGATTGAAGGCGATGGAACATGTGGGTAGGGGATATGATGTGTTTTATTATTTGTTTTATTATACAACACGGTATAATTTGTACCCCGTGTTTTGTCGAATCCATGAGTAAACGTACCTTCCCGGTACCCGAAAAATATAGAACTTATGTTTTTGGAAACGATTTTTCGAGCATAATAATATGGTATTATTATTACGTAAGATTTAGGTTATATTTGTTTGTCGTTATTAACTTGGTGTCGGTATGCGTGCGGTGCCGTGGCTTCCTAAATTCACGAGATAACCTCTCGTTTTCTTTCGTAAATTATTAGTGATTGATAAAAAGTGTATTTTTCTCTTATCTCAGTATTTATTTTTAGTCTTGGGTGTTACTGCGCTGCAGTATGCGGAATAACTAATGAATTAAGCTTATGTACGCTTTCATTTTAGCTTGGACAATAATAAATTTCACATATACTTTGTGGGCAAGTATTGTATGTGCGGTGTCTTATTTCTAAAGGAACGAAATGACCTCTCGTTTTATATTTTAGATATCGGCATTTTGTCAGAAAATAATCGATTTGAATTTTCTGACCTGATAAATATTATTATAAAAACTCGGAAATTTACGGGTTGTTATAGTCTACCCACCTTACAGGAGATCCGTCCCGGATCTCAGTTTACGTTATCCGATAGGGTGTCGGAAACGAGGTGATGGTATTTGGAACAAGTTTTGAATGTTCCCTAGGTTGTCCTAGGGTTTCCTCTTCGGGTATGGGTACCTAGGTGTTGTGCCAGGAGCACATCCTCTATCTGAGGAGTCATGATTTTCTGGGATAGGTTCTTTGGGTGAAGGTTCAAAGTTTTGATGTTACGAGGTTTCACTATTTTGTTAGTGTGAGTTCCTTTAACTTCTCATGGTTTTATCAAAACGTACCCATTTCTGGTGTTTAATGGTTCTAAAGTATATGGGTTGATTCTTAAGGTTCGCTATGGGTTTGTGTGCTTTCTTCTTTAAAGGGTGAAGAAACATTTGTTTTCGAATTTCTCTAAATGTTTGTACAAGTTTGACTAAAACCAGATTTCAAAATCGATAAGATGTAAAAATGACACATTTTTAAAAGATTGTAAAACCGGTTCTTAATTATGGTGTTATAAGAAGGTTTTGCGAAACTTTTAGTGTTTCAGCATTTTGTCTCATTTTAATGAGGGATTTTTGGAAAGTATTATTATTGGATTCTAAAGAGGAATCCTCAGATTTGGAAAATATATTGTAGCAAGGATACGTAGCAGGATATAATTTACCCATAGCCACGGGTAGGGTTTAGTTGTCTAAGTTGGTAATGTTAGGGATTTAATTGTTGATGACCCTCATGGTTATCTATGGTTTTAGGCGGCGGTGTGGAATACGTCCCTAGGTTAGGCTTAGTTACCAAGGAAAATATTGGTCATTTCTGTTTATGAGGTATTTACTTTAAAACATTTTTCGAGAAAGTAAGTGATTAACAGAGTGATTCTTGAATATTTTTCAAGGTATTAAGGAAACACTTTATAGTAGTGAAATTGTAGTTTACTTTAGAGTGTAAATTTGGTTTGTAGAATAATTCATGAAGTGATTCATGAAGTATTTTGATTATGATGGTTTGAGGGATAATCGAAAGTAGTTTGTATGAGAACTCTTTTATTTCGTTTGTAGAAGGGTAACAAGGTAGATACTGTTATCCTTGAGAGGTGGGTGAAGCTTCTAGGTATTTACTTCTCAAGGTAGGGCGTAAAGTTTTCAAGTTTCTGTGGGATTATAGGTCCCTTATTCATGTCTTTCTAGATTTTGCCAAAGGTTTATTGTATTTTCTCATAGGTGCTATTGAAAGGTTGCTCCTAGAATGGTTTGATTTGTCCATGGGGTGGAAGGTGTGGGGTAGGAGTGACTATAACATAACCCGATTGTGATATGGAATTATAAAGTTTATGATTAAGAAGTAGTATGACGCCAGTGAGTGGCTTATGATTAAGAAATATTGTGACGCCAGTGAATGGCTTATGATAGAGTGATGCCAGTGAGTGGTTTATGACTAAGGAATGCCAGTGAGTGACTTGCGATTAAGGAATGTCAGTGAGTGACTTGTGATTAAGGAATGTCAGTGAGTGACTTGTGATTAAGGAATGTCAGTGAGTGACTTGTAATTAAGGTATACCAGTGAGTGGCTTGTGATTAGGGTATGCCGGTGAGTGGCTTGTGATTATGGTATAGTGTGACGCCAGTGTGTGGCTTTAGTGTAACCGTCAATGTGTGACTTATTGAAATGTTACATGTTTAACAAAATATTATCATTTTCTCACTTGACATAAGGCTATTATAACTATTCTAAGTACTGCAAAATTCACCTCTGAGTCGGACATAGGTGATCAGGCTATGTCCCACTGTCCCTGGTTGAATATAGGTGATCAGTCTATATTCACCCGAGGTTCAATGAATTTTGAAATACTTAGCCTAGTTACGCTAGTAATATGCCACAATACTTTTAAAGGTTGTCTTGAAGGATTAGAACAATTATTCTATTTATGTGAGGGAAAGGTGTAGTGCTGTGATACGTAAATATACGTATAGGGAAGATAATCGTAACCTATAATGAAATTAGGTGAGCAGTGATAAAACATGTATCTTATCAAGTATGATCTCAACAGGATCATAAGTGAGGCATCACTTGGCGGCAGCACGTGTCGGTCATAAGGTTAAGTTTTTGTAAAAGTGGTTATAGTCTAGGTTTTAAAAATACCCAGTTCTCTATAACCTAGGCTCTGATGCCAATCTGTAACACCCCCAAAAATGACTCAGCGGAAGCATACAGGTATTGGGGTGCTACTAAATTGGTATCACAACATAAGCATAGAACAATTGGTTTTTCATAAATAAACTTTAATTTATTCTTTAAAACAATGTTTACATTATTGATTAGTGCGGAAAATGACCCATTATAAATAAGTGGTCCCAATACATAAATCAGAGTCGTCTATGACCATGCCATGCCTTTGCCTTGCGCCTCCAAAGATATGCTATCACCTCAAAACCTGAAGATACATGCTAAAAGGGGTAAGACTACTTTGGTGAGTTCATAGATTTATTAAAAAGGGATTTCAGTACACTGTTTCAAATTTGGTTCTTGATGATCATTACGTCTTGCATAATGTCATAGAGTTTATGATTTCAATTCATAAAAGGATTTCATAAAAGAGATTTCATTAGTGGACCATAAGTAGGGTATATGTACATTACAACGAATATAATGTCATATATTGAATTTATTACGCTAGCACTAAGTTCATGCAACCGAAGCTACGACAGTTTCTGTATGCACAAGGAAGTCATACAATTAGTGAGCCCATGGAGAGTGTTTATCCCAATACACTCGGTCCCGACATGTTATATGTTTCGCCTTGACCCAAGCGGAGTCAACCGAACAGAGGAGTCACCCTCAATAGATCTATTTATAACATTCGCGCTTCCCAGCAGGAATTGACGGTTCATGAAGAGGGAAATTTGGGATCTAAGGACTTAGGCTAAGCTACGTAATATTCTAGGTCAAACATTTTGGTATGCTCCATAAAACATCTATGTATGATGAAAACTTTAAACATGTAAAAGCATAGTATGCATGGAATGCACAAGTAAAATGATTTAAGTAAAATGAGCATGTATCTTCCCCCAAAACAAGTATAAAGCAGTTAAAAGTAGGGGCTATGAAACTCACCTTGGCAATGTGCAATATGAAGTCTAAGGGAATTAAATCAAGGAGTGATAGTGCACGGCTTCCGACACGCAACCTAATTAATACGGCAATTTAGTCATTATCTATGTTTAAGACTCGATAAAGTTTAATAGACTTTATAAATTTTTAAATATTTGTGTTGTTGTTGCTTGTGTGGCATTATTTAAGTGTAAAATAGTTTTCTAAATGTTTGTAAGTATTGGCTCTTGGAAGTGCTTAAGTAGGGAATAGGAAGATATCAAAGACGAATGAGTCTTTGGTTTGATGGCAACTGGAAGATGATGTACGGAAATAATTACATATGGTTTTAGACGTTAATGGATTATGTAATCATTATTTCAAAGGTATATACTTTACTAAGCGTACATACATGTACATATATCTATATGTATCACATTTATTGGTTACATAGGAGTATTCAAGAATTTAAGTAATAGTCTTACTTAATATCTTTGTATTTAAATAATTTGATGGTGCAAGTTATGAATATATCTCCTCATTGATGGTTATTATACAACAATATATTAAGTTATTTTGGTTATTATAAAAATATAACAAGTTAATTATATTTTGTCGAAAGTTGGACATGACTCATGCATACACTTTAGTTTTTCGTAATAAATAAATGTTGCAAATTTTTACTTTTAAAGGTAAGCCGTATCTACATTGTTTATCAAACTCATATAAGTTTTGATACTCAAAGTGAGTCCCATTAAGCTTGAATGAGCTAAAGTGTGAAACATAAATCATTTTTCAAAAGTAAGTTAACATTTTCATTTGTTTGCTTTGTAATTTAAACTATAAATTTAATGATAAGAAATACTAAGTTTTGAGATATGTTGCATTTTAGTAAACCCGTTTATAAGATGTTTTATGTAGCTTTAGGTGTGTCTAAAAATTTAGTCGAGATCGACTAAGTCAAAACAAGTCATAATCAAATAAGTAGTTTGGTCACTAGTTGGGCTTGGTGTGGGCTTCGGTCCAACACACCCGCGGCAACCACGATACGGTGTAAACATATGTTTAGAGTGGGTCCGGCCCACTGTCACTCTCGACACACAAGAAAAGTAGCACTTGGTCTCTTTATTCCCATAAAGAATGAAACTAATGGTAAATGTAAGTGATACAAAGTATTATTACCGAAATTCATTTGTTCATATATGTTTCTGCTGTGGACTTGTCAACAATTATTATTTAAATATATAGCACATTTTAGAAAAGCAATGGTATTAAAATAAGTTCTTTGTAGTACTTCTTTAATCATATAAGTATTTCAATGTTATAAAGTCTTGTAAATTTTTAAAAGATAAACTAAGAGCAAATGACAGTCAATGAAAAACGTGAAGAGTCAATACACTATATGGCTCTATCAATAAAAGAAAGATAGAACAAATAGTACTGATCACTCGAAAAGAATGTTAAAATTGATTTCTTCTTTCTCCTATGGACACGAATGTCCATATTCTTTAATAATTAAAATCTGGCCCGGAGATTATGACTCGAACACTGAATATGTTTTTTTTTTTTTTTGACACCGTAAGTGAACCCAACGCACCTATGTTGGCTCGACAATCTCGACTTCACGAACACGACACAAACCAAATGTAACCCTCTATCATCTTAAGTTACAAAGTTTACTTTTGTTTAGACAATTTGCACTTTATTACTGATTTAAAATACAATACACATTTGATAAACAAAATACTTCACCAAAAGCCCAGGTCCCTTTCCTTGAGTTTGAGTGGCTCGATAGCAGGAAGGAAACAAAAAAAATGAAATCACTCTTACTGCTAATTTGCCTTATCATTGGGTGACTATGCTCAATTTTTCAAACCAATTAATCGTAACACTGTACCACAATGGGTTTTCGTCGTATAATCACTTCCATAATATTAGCCAATACTTGAAAAGAAGACTTATCAGGTTTCTTTTACTTATTTTTAGCCACACAAGACTCACAACAACAAAGAAATCAAATCAATTAATCCATCATTATAGATGACGATCGGTTGGTATCAAAACATGAGCATCAACTCAAAATAACAACTTATTGAAATTTTTACAACAATAATTTACAAGGTAGGAGGGAATCAAGATAACCTTAACAAGAGGTGGAAGTGATGTCGATTGAGGAAGAATGCCACAACGAAGACCCAAACACAACTAAAATCGGATCGAACCCGAATGAACCCACATCAACCAATAAAAATCAAAACCCTTAGCAAAGTCTTGTTCTTGTAAAGATTTGTAAGTGGGATGAGGGTATTAAAACTGAATACTACAAGCTCCAATTGAAGAGACTTGGTACAAATTGGAACAATTAAAGTCTTGAAATAGCTTCTTTATACTCCCAATCACAAAACCCCCAACTTAATTTTGAGAACCCCTTTGTTTTGATAAACCCTAATTATTAAGAACCCTAATTATTTTTGCGTCGTGATGAGTGGATGAACCTGCTTCAAGAGTTGATGCTATATATAGATGTATATTAAGGAAGCCTTGTGTCCTCTTTCTCTTCTTGATTGTAGCGTGGCACTCTACTTGGATTCCATCTCTATTCACAGCCGAGCTAGTGTCCCCTTAGGGTAGATTATGTGGCTGAAGATTTGTGGTGATGGATCATGGCTTCTTGGGTTGATTATCTAAAAGAAGAAGAAAGATATATTTTGGTGATTTTGTTCCTGTGTGTGTCGAAAAAGAGGGAGACAGGTGCCAGATTGAAGGCGATGGAACATGTGGGTAGGGGATATGATGTGTTTTATTATTTGTTTTATTATACAACACGGTATAATTTGTACCCCGTGTTTTGTCGAATCCATGAGTAAACGTACCTTCCCGGTACCCGAAAAATATAGAACTTATGTTTTTGGAAACGATTTTTCGAGCATAATAATATGGTATTATTATTACGTAAGATTTAGGTTATATTTGTTTGCCGTTATTAACTTGGTGTCGGTATGCGTGCGGTGCCGTGGCTTCCTAAATTCACGAGATAACCTCTCGTTTTCTTTCGTAAATTATTAGTGATTGATAAAAAGTGTATTTTTCTCTTATCTCAGTATTTATTTTTAGTCTTGGGTGTTACTGCGCTGCAGTATGCGGAATAACTAATGAATTAAGCTTATGTACGCTTTCATTTTAGCTTGGACAATAATAAATTTCACATATACTTTGTGGGCAAGTATTGTATGTGCGGTGTCTTATTTCTAAAGGAACGAAATGACCTCTCGTTTTATATTTTAGATATCGGCATTTTGTCAGAAAATAATCGATTTGAATTTTCTGACGTGATAAATATTATTATAAAAACTCGGAAATTTACGGGTTGTTATAGGCGTCTAGGTTACATGCATCCATTCATAGAAGACTTCTCCAATGAGAGTCTAGAAAACGCATAGAGCGTGTAGTAGTAGTAGTAGTAGTAGTAGTAGTAGTAGTAGTAGTAGTAGTAATTTATATTTTATGAATAAAGAAAACCTTATTAGTACTATTGATTGTGTTCTTATTATTCCTCGATGTTTCATTCAATCAATGTTGCCCATACCCTAGTTGAGTCCAGATCTTGGATTCTACATGGTAGGATGAAGTTTTAGATTTCTTGAAAAGGGTTTTTTTCACTAGATGGTTCATCAATGTTTGAGGATCTTTTGGGTGACATGATGATGAGTGTTTGTGAGGTTGAAAGTGATGGATATGCAAGCATTTTGAAACCTTATTTATAGAGCAAATAATGCATTGCAATGAATGCTATGTGGACTATAATCTAATGATTAGATATGAATTTCAAGTATGTGATCATGAGAACACAAGCATTAAGTAACATATTCATTAGTGATAAAGTTAAAATGTTGAAAATATGAAAGTTTCTAGCCAAAGTGAGAAAAATAAGAGAAAATTCTGGCTATTGTGGCACGGTTCCCACGAATCCGACCCTTTAGGGATCCATCCAGCGTAAATGCTGGGATCCGTGGAGCTGGTGTTCTCAGGCAGCTGAAAATTTTGCTTTTGGAAACAATAGTGCCAAGTGTCTGCCTATATGAAAACCATGTGGAGTTGCGGTTATCTCGACTCTATAAAAAAATAAGAAATAAAAAATAAAATAAACATAGAAGTGAAGAATATATATATATATTTCTGTGAGATAACCCGAGTGCTCCTTAATTCATTTTTGGTTGATTGAATGTACCCGAAAACACATATTAGTTATGTATTCCCTTTAGCATTCAAAAGCATGAGATGCAATGAAAAAGGTTTTTACTTTGTATTAACGATGAGAGAAAAAAAAATGTTGTCCTAGACGTGAGAGTAATTTCAAGGAAAATGATACGGGGAAATGATATTTTTAGAAAATATTTCAAAGAAATTTTTTGAAAAAAAAAATTATCTTGAGTTTTGAAAATAAATACTCATATTTGTTTGTGAGTTGTGTGAAATAGAGATCCTAGACTCAGAAAAGAACGTAAGGCAAATGTTTACATACCTTGTAGAATGAAAATATTTCATGACGATTGTTCCATAAGACAAAGACCTAGACGAAGCAAGTTGAATTCTTCCCGCTTCAACGGTTTGGCGAGAACGTCGGATACGTTATCTTCGGATGACACTTTTTCAATTGAAATGTTCCCCTTTTGAACATTGTCTCTTAAGAAGTTATGACGGATCTCTATATGCTTGGTACGAGAATGCAACACCGGATTTTTGCTTAGATCAATAGCACCTTTGTTGTCGCATAAAATGGCAATGTCACTTAGATGGATGTCGTAGTCAACTAACGCTTGTTTCATCCATAGTGCTTGTTGGCATGCTTTGCCGGCGGAGACATATTCGGCTTCGGTTGTTGATATGGCCAATGCCATTTGCTTCTTTGAGAACCAAGATGTTAAACAACACCCCATGAAAGTGCAAACACCACTTGTACTTTTTCGGTCAACATAATCACCTGCATGGTCAGAATCCGCATATACAATAGTTTCTACCCCCGTCCCCTTGGGATACCATAATCCCAATTGAGCAGTACCCTTAATATATCTAAATATTCTTTTGACGACTTCTAGGTGTGAATTTTTAAGGTCTTCTTGAAACCCAGCACAAAGACATACACTAAACATGATATCTGGCCGACTAGCCGCAAGGTAGAGAAGACTACCAATCATGCCACGGTATTTAATGTTATCAACGGATTCACTGTCTTCATCTTTGGTGAGTTTGACATCGGATGACATTGGTGTTCTTATTGGTTTTGACTCTTCTAATCCAAATTTCTTTAGCATTTCTTTTATGTATTTGGATTGATTAACGAAGATATCATCTTCTAGTTGTTTGATTTGTAGACCAAAAAAGAAACTTAATTCTCCCATCATACTCATTTCAAACTCATCATGCACGATTCTTGAGAAATCATCACACATGTCTTGACAAGTCGATTCGAATATAATATCGTCCACGTATATTTGAACAATAATTGTTGGTGAGTCCTTTTTCTCTGTAAAAAGTGTATTGTCAACTAACCCTATGGTATAGTCGTTTTTGATTAAAAATGATTTAAGTCTATCATACCAAGCCTTTGGGACTTGTTTAAGACCGTAGAGAGCTTTATTTAGTTTTTACACGTGATTAGGTTTTTCGAAATCGATAAAGCCCGAAGGTTGAGCTACATAAACTTCTTCATTAAAACCATTTAGAAAAGCACTTTTAACATCCATTTGAAAAAGCTTAAGATTATGAGCACAAGCATAAGCAAGAAGTATTCTTATAGACTCTAATCTAGCTACGGGAGCATAGGTCTCATCAAAGTCTATGCCTCCTTGTTGGTTATACCCTTGAGCAACAAGTCTAGCTTTATTTCTAGACACGACACCGTTTGCATCTAATTTGTTTTTGTATACCCATTTTGTTCCGATTATGGTTTGGTTTTTATGTGGAGGGACAATTGTCCAAACATTGTTAGAAACAAATTGATTTAACTCTTTTTACATAGCCATTACCCAACTTTCATCTCTCATGGCTTCTTGAGTGTTTTTAGGTTCTATGGTTGAGACAAAACAAAATAGACTACTTTGGTTTTGGACTTGAGATCTTAAGGTTCTTTCATTTAACTTTCCTATAACCTTTTCTACGGGATAATCTTTAGACTCTTTAATATTTATGATTTCATTGTTTAATGGTTCATCTTCTTTATTTATATTTTCTTTGATTTCTAGGACTTCACTTTCGATTAACTCGTCATCGACAAGAGGTAGGGTAGTTTAAGGTGGACTCTCATCAAATTTTACGTTTAAAGATTCTTCAACTTTCATGGTTTCTTTATTTAGTATTACGTATGCTTTACTATTAGGAGAATATCCTAAAAAGATACCTTTGGTTGATTTTGGATCGAATTTAGTTAAATAATCTTTAGTATTAAGTATGAAACATTTACCACCAAAGACTCGAAAGTGTTCTAACAAAGGCTTTTTGCCTCGTAGTAACTCGTATGGAGTTTTTCATAAGAATGGTCTAATTAGGACTCGGTTTAGTATATAGGTTGATGTGTCGACGTCATTGCACCAAAATTTTTGAGGAATAGATTGCTCATTAATCATGGTGCAACTCATTTCTTGTAGGGTTCTATTATTCCTTTCAACTACCCCATTTGATTGTGGAGTGCGAGGAGCCTAGAAATTGTGGGTAATACCATTAGCATCACAATAAGCTCCGAATTGCACTTCATTATCAAATTCCCGACCATAGTCCGTTCGAATTTACACAATAGGACTTTATAGTTGTCTTTGGATTTTCTTACTTAATATTTCACAGTAGTCGAACGTTTCAGTTTTGTTCTTTAAAAATTTAGTCCATGTATATACCTAGAGTAATCATCCACTATAATCAAAGTATAGAAGTTACCTCTGTAGCTTTGAATAGCGGATTGACCAAATAAATCCATATGTAGTAATTCTAGACACTGAGTAGTAGAAACCATATTTTTAGCTTTATGACTAGCATGGACTTGTTTTCCTCTGTTACAAGCATCGCAAAAATGATGTTCGTATTTTAGTTTAGGTAGGTTTCTTACTAGTTCTTTGGATGATAGCGATTGAAGAAGTCGCATATTGGCGTGACCCAATCTTCGATGCCATAACTTCGAAATATCATCCATAGATGTAAGACAAAGCTTGTCTTTTGGTTCATTTTCGATTTTAATGACATAGACTCCTTGTTTTCTAATGCCTCTTCCTATATTAATACCATTTTTCAATAAAAAGTACGTTGCACTTTTTATCACATATTTGACCTATACTTAGTAGATTAAAGTTTAGGTTTTCTAGGTGACATACATCGTTAATGGTTAAGGATTTGTGAGAGATTGTACCTTTACCGATGATTTTGCTCTTGCTATTTCCGAACACCACATTTCCTCCATTGAAGGATTCGTATGTGGAGAATAATTCTTTATTACCGGTCATATGCCTTGTGCACCCGCTATCCTTGATCCATTCGTCCGGATCTAAGTCACCCTTTAGGCACACCTAAAAAAACAATTAACTCAAAAGTTTGGTCCCCATTTGTTCATGGGTCCATTGGTGTTATTCATTTCATTCATATGAGGCATATACGAAAAAGGTGAGAAAGCATTCCAAGGTGTAAAGTTTTAAAATGGAAAACCATTTTGTGCATTAGGATTCCATCTCATTTTATGGTGGTTACTTCTAGGATAGACATTGTTTGGTCTTCTTATAGTTGTATTCGGTTTAGAAAACGATGGACGTTTTTCATAAAACTTTGATTTTATTTTAGGGGAGGTGGTTGTTTGACATTTCTAACAGTAACAAGGGTTGGTGTCTTTTTGTTAACAATAACAAAGTCGGTTCTAGATGACGTGGTTGCGTTATTTCTATTGTTTACTGGTACAGACCTACGGATCCCTAAATTTACACTAGACGGTTCCTTTTCCAAGGGATCCGTGGGTGGCTACAGTAGCCTATTTTTCAATTGCTTTAACAAATTGTGTTTCTTTAATCTCTCTAGTTGACGCAATGTGTTCCTGAATACCTAAACCCTTTTGATTATTACCCGTTTGAACACTATCAAGTATTTTATCAAAAGTATTAGTACTTATTCTAGCAATCTTAGAATCAAGATGATCAACTAATGTTTGAAGTTCTACACAAAGCTTTCATTCAATATCTACTTCTTTTCCCTTTTCTAATCTCTTTAATTTATCTTTTAGTTCAAGAACTTCCTTTTCTAATCGTTCATTTTTGTTTTTCAACATCTTGTTTTTGTTAATTACTTTTAGACTAATTTTGCAAAGCTTATCATATTCAAGATGTAAGGATTCATTATCTAACGATGAACTACTATAATATAGAGAGTCTCGTTGGAGTCTTTTTCCATGAGACAAATTTCTTCGTTCTCCTCCTCACTCATTCCCCACGAGCCACTTATGAACGCCTTTTGTTCGTCACGTTTGGGACATTCACTAATGAAGTGATTAGGATCCCCGCATTTGAAACACTTGCGTTCGTCCTAATTTTTCTTGTCATCTTTGCCTTTCCGCAACCCTTTCTTGTCATCATAAGGTTGCTTGACATATCTTCCTTTTCTCCGAAAGAACTTCTTGAAGTCCCGTACCGCCATTGCATACTCTTCGTCATCACTTTCTGAAGATGAGCTTTCTTCATCGCTTGAGACTTTCTTGGCCTTTAAGGCAAGAGATTTGTGCTTCTCTTTCTTTTCCTTTGAAACTTCGGAGTCTTTAGCAAGGAAGAGCTCATAGACTTTAAGGTTGCATATGAGTTCATCGAGAGTGAGGATTGACAAGTCTTTGGATTCTTCGATGGTTGTCACCTTCGGTCTCCACTTTGATGGAAGCGCCCTTAGAAATCTCCTGACATGATTACGACTAGAAAAATACTCATCAAGTGCTTGTAATGAAGTAATAATAGTACTAAAGTTAGCAAAATAATTATCTATACTATCCTCATCCAATATTGAAAATTATTCATATTGTAGAACAAATAAATCAATTTTGTTTTTTTCAACTTGTTGATTTCCTTGGTGTGTTACAACCAAAGAATTCCAAATTTCTTTAGCAGTTTTAAGCATAAAAATTCTTTCAAATTCCTTTTTAGGTAAGGCATTGTATAAAACCATTTTTGTCTCACTATTTTTGGAAAGATTTTTCTTTTAGTCGTCGGTGAGACGATCATGAAATGTTTACTTCGTTGCCGGTTTTATCATCCTTTGTAGTAGCTTGAAAATCACCTTCAACAATAATATACCAAAGATCAATATCTTTTGATTTCACATAAGTTTCAAATCTATTTTTACAATAAATAAAACCATTAGTTTCAAGTAGTGTAGGTCGTTGCATAGATTGCCCTTCTCTATAATTTTCAAGACTCATTGTGATCGAACAGTTTTTAAAATAAAATTTAATTTAAAACTTTTGTAAACCTTGCTCTTAATGCCAATTGTGGAAAACTAGAAGGGGGAGTTGAATAGTTTTACCGGTTTTAATTTAAGTTTGAAAGATTTAGATTCGATCTTATGTGAATTCGTATGGATTGATAGATAGTATAAAACAATAAGTAAAGTAAATAAAGAAAGCAAGTAAAGTAAAGGATAGAAAGTAGAGACACAAGTGATTTATAGTGGTTCGGCTACAAGGACACCTTCCTTTCCCTACTCTACTCCCTGAGTATCCCACTCAAGAGTTCAAGCACTATGTCAACAAGCTCTTTCAACACGGTGGAGAAGCCTCACAAGTCTCTTACACTTTTTCCGGTACAAAGATAAATACCGAGTTCTTCCACGAGATAGAGCAAAACCTTTACACAACTATTAAACAACAACTATGTGAAATATGAATTACAAGATCTTCCTACAGAAATCTTGTGGATGGACAAATCAATCAAGGACTCTTTGCTTGTATGACTTGTAGTATAGCGTGATCTCGTCTTTGAGAAGGACCTATATGAGAATTACAACAAAAGATAGAAGTACTAGAATGATCAAATGATCAGAGGTTAGGAGAGTGAGATAATATATGAGAGAGTTGTAAGAAGAAGGGTGAATAACAATGAAGAAATGGCTCACTATTTATAGGCACAAAAAGCATTCTGTCCCACGGTTCCCGCGGATCCCTCACTTGGGGGATCCGTCCAGTGCAAAACTAGGGATCTGGCAGTCTGGGTTATACCAGTCTGGATTTTGGGTTGCAAACCGGGTCATGGGTTATTGGTATGAGCCATAGGTCATGTACTTTGGGTCATGGGTACCCAACAAGATACAATGTATCTAGACAATGGGTCATGGGTCTTGGGTCATGGGTTATGGACATTGGGTCATGGGTCATGGATAATACCTAACATGATTTCATGCATAATGTCGTGCAATGGGTCATGGGTTATGAATTAGCTCCATGGGTATGGGTCATGGGTCTTGGATATTACCCATCCTATTACATAAACTATTATAACAAATAAATTATTACAACATTTTATGTAAATGATCAAATATATATACTTTACAAAATAACATGTATTCTTATAATTTTACTTATGATAACTTTATATTTGTTATCAACAAAACATAACGAGATCGCTAAATATGAATAAAGGTTTTTACGGTTTATTTGTATTAACAAATTTTGTTATGAAAGATTATACATCAAGAAGAATCGTGCAATTTGCAAATGAAAAAGTGTGTTAACAGATGCTTCTTAAATTAATATGGTTAATTTGTAAATGAATTAACCATTTTAATTGCCACCCAAAGCAATCATCGTTAACACATGCTTAGAACTAGAAACACACGCTATCGAGTCATTATCTAAAGACAACATTGTTCCACCTGTGTATTCGGTGGGACCGATACTAAACCTAGAAGGTGATGGAAAACAGTTGGCTGATCATGTCATCAGTTGGTTAGACAGTCAGCAGACCTCCTTGGTTGTGTTTTAGAGAAAAGAGCAGGAAAAGAGATAACATGAGGGTAGTGGTAGTGATGGTATAACTTTTTTATTAAGTGCATCGTTCGTCCCTAAGGTTGTACCACCAAAATAATAAACCAAAACGATAAAATGACCATTTTGCCCTCATGTGCAAGGCACATGGGAGAAGATAACAAACGTTGACTAAGGGAAAATGGGTAAAGGGACTCATTTAGCCTATCAAGCGCATACTTTGAATTACCGGCGATGAAAATGCCAAATTTTGGTTCAACGTGATGTTTCAGGACAAGATTAGGGACCAACAGTGTATTAAAGTCTTATAACAATAAGAGTAAACTACATCGTTCGTCCTTATGGTTTGCGTTGACCGACAAGTTTCATCCTTTGACCGAAAAAAATGCACCATCCGTCCCTAAATGCGAAACGTTATGTACCGTTGATCCTTCACTTTAACGGAACACGCTAACAATCGTTAAGTCTACAAATGCAAGGATATTTTTGTCTTTTTACCATTTCTTTCTCTACTCATCTCCCCCACTTATCTTCATCAACAGTGCTTTTAGTTTTTCACTCAACTTCATCTTCCCTGCTTTGAGATATCACCAAGTACATCATAAAAGTTAAAACAAAATTCAACCCAACTTAAAACTTCTATCCATATCACCATCATCAAATCAAAAGCTTTAAACCATTATTTATCTTTTTTTTTCACTTATCAGTCCTTTACCTTAGCATCTACCATCAAATAATCTTGTAT
The DNA here is from genome assembly GCA_910596185.1 of Chrysanthemum makinoi. Classification (NCBI taxonomy): domain Eukaryota; kingdom Viridiplantae; phylum Streptophyta; class Magnoliopsida; order Asterales; family Asteraceae; genus Chrysanthemum; species Chrysanthemum makinoi. Next base: position 250,663,575 of record OU343221.1, read on the forward strand.
TCATATAATCTAAACAAGACAAACATAAAATAATTTAAAAAAAAAAAAAAAAAAACCCTCAAAATATCCTACAAACAGATTCATTGTTATACTCAAACAAAAATGAATTGGCCCAACTGTTGCTCAAGTTTGATACTTAAATAATCGGACATGTTTACATCTAAACTTAAACCATCTGTCCGGCTGGTCCAGCGTCACCGGATCCACTCTGACATCATCTCCACAGACACCTCCAACCACTGTTATTTTCTTTCTTCATTTTCTATTGTTTTGAATTTTCAGATTTGTGAAATAAAAGTAATAAAAAATAGAGATGGTGTTTTCAGATGGTTTTGAGAGGTTTATTGCAATACATGGACTTGATAAGTAGGTAGACCTTGAACGCATTTTTAAGGCTTGGAACATCCACCCCTTAATATGGTTGACGAGAAGATACAGATGGTCTATAAGATGTGTCTCTAAGGTTTGCAGTTGAAGCAGGTCTTGGTAGGAGTCGGGGTTCTTTTAGGTATGCCATTAGAGAAGTCTAACTACAAAAACGTGTATATATATAAAGAACAAGGGCCAAGAGTGGTGGCCATTTGATTTCTGAATTGGGTGTTTTAATTTGATAATGAATGTGCAGATTCTGATGGTGGGCATTTAATTTTTGAATTGAGTGTTTTAATTTGATAATGAATGTGTAGAGATTATGGTGGTTGGTAGTGAATGTGAAATTGATTGTAATGTTTAAATGGGATGGGGATGATTGGTTTTTGGAGATAAATGTGGCGGTGGTAGGATTTTGGAGATAAATATGGTTGTTGTCCGATGGTAGGTGGAAGCTATGGTTAGTCTTACTAGATTGAAGGTGAGCAAGTTGCAGTCAAACATGGTGACAAGTCAAAGCTTTTGTCTAGTACAATTCAACATTGGTTAAAAATAAATAGAATATGGCAAATTTACTATTATACCCTCATTTGGGTTTCAACTAGAGTGACATAACAACCGTTAACGTGTTCTGTTAAAGTGAAGGACTAACGATACATAACGTTTCGTATTTAGAGACGGATAGTGCATTTTTTTTGGATCAAAGGACGAAACTTGTCGGTCAACGCAAACCACAAGAACGAACGGTGTAGTTTACTCTAAGAGCACTCCCAATGGTAACTCAAGTTATCATTTAACACGTGTCACATCAGCGCCACATCAGCTCTAAGATTTCACCTTAACTCACCAAAAAAAACACCCACAATGGTTAACATTCCAAGTTAAACTTTAACTCACCAACAATTTACAAAAACAACCCATCATTTAAGGGCAGGAAAAAAAAATTGAAATGCAATAACATGGCGTTGGTGTGTTAACACCCAACATTAACTTGGGAATAACATGGTGGCCACAATGGTTAACATCGGTTTAACACCGAATGTTAAACAATAGAGTTATGATAAATATGTTTACTAACTAGACCTACAAATAGACTACTCATTTTCATATTCAATTTTAAAATACATAATTCTCTCTCCTCATATTCACCGATCGTTTTTAAAATACACCCATCACATTTGTAGGTTTTTTTTAGGTCCGCTACTTAAGCCTACAAATCATTTTTCTAAACAATAACATTGGGATGGCGTTACCATTATACATGCTCTAACAATAAATATTTTTTAAAAAAAGGCTAGGAAATAAATTGTGAGACAGACCCACACGTTGTTACTTTTTTACACAAATCACGTCTCACTCGATCCAATTCCTCCAAACCATCTTTTACACATTCATTTAATCATTTTTATATATTTTTTATTTAGATTCACAAAACACACTTAATAAATAACTCCCTAGATTGAATCTTGTTAAATGGCGTATAAAGCAGACGATGATTACGATTATCTATTCAAAGTGGTTCTGATCGGTGATTCAGGTGTAGGTAAATCGAATCTGTTATCGAGATTCACTAGAAATGAGTTCAGCCTTGAATCTAAGTCAACTATTGGCGTTGAATTTGCTACCAGAAGTATTAAAGTTGATGATAAAACTATCAAGGCTCAGATTTGGGACACTGCTGGCCAAGAAAGGTCACTAATTTCTTCTTTTTTTGTTTGATTTAGGGTTTTCTAGGGTTTATGTCATGGTGATTTGGGGATCATAGTCTATCTGTAAGAACAAGTGTCATTATTGAGTTTGTACTGCTGTTAGAAGTGTGATCAAATGCTTAGGGACGGAACTAGGGGGCCGCGGTGTCACAGGATCGTACTAATTTTAATGAAAAATAGATCGTCCTAATACATTGTGTTTCTAGTTATTGCTTAGTTGGTACATCATTAAGTGCTAAGTGAACTTAGTCTAAACTCGATCATTTTTATTGAAAATCGTACTTTTTTGTTATTTTTTCCTACTTATACCGAATTAAAAAAATTTGTGACCCCGGTCAGTTTTTGCCCTTGTTCCATCACTGTGCATGCTCTAAGGCTGTGTTTGGCTACAAGCTTTTTGGAGCGTTTAGCATTTGGATTTTGTTTACTTATTTGTTGTTATTAGTTTGTTGATTGATTTTAGGTTAAAATGATGTTATGGAAGCAGTCCCTTTACCTTCGGGCAGGTGTGTGACTGATTTGTAATAACAAGTATAATTAATTAAAAATAATTACTGAGATTCTACTGTGGGTTTTCGTTAAAAATCGAGTTAGATCAGAATTGCTGTCACCGAATGATCTAGTATGAGGGCGCCTGACTGCCTTGGTGGGTGCAGGGCGGACATACTTGAGGCGGAGGGTATGCACATGCAGACCCTTTGAGCACTTGAGCACCGTTATTAGTGTTAATAGACGTATGCTTTTGAACTTTTTTTTAGAGTAACAATAATTGCATTACAGCAACAATACCCAATCCCGCCGGAGTGGGGTATGTGGGAGGTATGATGTAGCCGGTCACACCCCTAATCGAGGGTAGGATTGTAGGAACTTCTTCCATAAAGACCTCCGGCAAGAATGTGTGTAAGTATATATGTGAGCAAAATAAATAGAGCATATGTGTCTGTGTTTTTTGTGAGAGAGAGATAAGACTAGAAGCATATGTAAGTATAGATGCATTAAAGTATGCAGTATTAGAAATATGGGCATGGTTTGTGTTATAAACTATACTGGCTAGTATAGATACAGTCATACAACTTAACGTAAGTGTAAACCCGAAGAATCTGAGAGGTTTTAGTACTGAATCGATAGTGTGGCTGTGGAATAGGATTATCACATTGAATCATTGATCACCCAAGCCGCGTAAAATGCATGTGCAATGTATTGTGTTTTTGCTCAATTTATGTTCATGTGTTGTGTTCTAGTGTGTTAGTGTGATTGGTGATTCTACGAGAGTAATTGCTACATACTCGAGACAGATTTTAATTGAGGGCGTTTCTTTTCATGAGGTGCTCTGTATTTGTTGTCAATATGAGCAATTATTTTCATCTAAACCGAAAATAGTGTTCTTTTTTAATGAAGATTATTGCTATGCAGTCCTTATTTAATGTATTATAGTTATAGTTCATGGATTTGTTAATTTTTTCGGATGCAAAAGTGAAGTTGTTTGATAATAACTATGGAGTTAATTCATTTATTACTAGCTGTGATATGGCAATGGTGGCTTTTCTAAGAGTTGCCATATTGGCACAAAGATACGCATTATGATAACAAGATTGCAGTGTGAAGAGCCTTAAAGCGTTGCCATAGTTTGAAATTTATTGAAAGATAACACCATGATTGGTAACTTTTTATAAAGCAAAAATAAAAAAAAGAAGTTACAGAGCCTTTACCTTTTAAATTAGGATCTATTTATGTTCACATGCATCTTCCTAGGAACATGGAGTGTTGAGATCAGTTTCTCGTTATGTGCACATGGAGTGTCTAGACTCTAGATCAGATCATCTTTCTGTGAGTGTGAACATGGAGTGTTAAAGATCAGTTATGCTTTATAGACTACTGTGAGCAGTATACGACAGGGTATTTAGTTCTAAGAAGAAAATATAAAGTCACATCTGTGCGATTTTAGAAGCCAAGATATGCTTTCCTACCTCTCCCAGTCAATTTCATATATGGGCAAGCAACTATAGGCTTTATTAGACGTGTCCATGCTCAACACTGGTAAAGGTATTGTGCATGACAAGGCTGCACATTTGTATTGAGTTAGACCCCTTTCTCAGTTGGATATAATTGAACTGAGATATTCCTTAAAAATTTGCTATATGTCCAAGGTGTAGACACCAAGCTTATTGTGACCATGGTTTTAACTAGATCTCCATGTATGTAAAGAAATAAAAGGATCTCTCTGGTTTATATCTGAAGTTGTAGAATCCATAAGCTGCACAATTTGCTAGAGGCAACGTCTATAAGAGTTTAACTTGGGTCCTTTATGATAAAGAGTCTGAGCCTAAATTCATATGTGTTCCAATCTCTGACCACAGGTACCGTGCAATCACAAGTGCATACTACAGAGGAGCTGTTGGTGCTTTGCTAGTCTATGACACAACACGCCACGTCACCTTTGAGAATGTCGAGAGGTGGTTAAAAGAGCTTAGAGACCATAGCGACTCAAACATTGTGATAATGCTAGTAGGAAACAAGGAAGACTTGTGTCACTTACGTGCAGTTACGACAGAAGATGCCAAAACCTATGCTGAAAAGGAGAAGACCTATTTTATTGAGACATCGGCTTTGGAGGCCCTCAATGTTGAAAATGCTTTCACTGAAGTACTTACCCAAATATACCATTTTGTAAGCAAAAAAGCACTTGACATTGGGAACGATCCTAGTGCATTGCCTAAAGGTCAAAGCATTAACATCGGGTCAAAAGATGATGTTTCTGCAGTGAAGAAAGCTGGTTGCTATTCTACTTAGAAACAATAGCAGATTATCAGATTGATTTTGAGCAAATCTGAAGTCTTTAACAAGAAAAGTAGATCAGGCTACTGGTTTTACTCACATTTTTTCTGGTCTTTTTGTATTTTTTTAATTATTAACTGCAGTGGATCATGTATCATATATTTGGTTGCCTGTTTTTAGAATTTGAATCAATTTTCATTTTTGACATTAGATCGAAGTAAAATGTGATGGTGGTGTTTCTTTTAAGAAGGGATCTTGCTCTCTTACCATCATAACGTCTTGTAATTTTAATGCTTCATAGCCGTAATTTTATTGATAAGTACACCAAGTACACAGATATATGTTGCATTTACTGATGAGTACACCATTGCAGCATTCTGTTACGTCAACTGATGACTATACCAGTACATCAATTTGTTCCATTAACGGTGCAAATGGGTGCTACGGTGCTACCATAGGATTAGAGAAACAAGATGCTCAGTTAATGTCGCCCTGAGCTACATGTGAGATATCATAACTATGTACTGATCTAGAAATGAATTGTTACAAAATGGTAAGGGTTGTAAATGGTCATGAGGATACCCGGTTAGGTTGTGTACAAGAATTTAAACTTGGTAGTTGGTTGATCTAGGTTGTGTTTAACCTCTAACAAGTCAACGAGATAAGCAAAAAGATCTAATAAATGGAAACCAAAAGAATGGGCCGACTGGGTCTAATGTGCAATAATCAACCAAATGCATCAAATCATCACCTTTCACTTTTGTGGTAATGCAGGTTTGTGATCAAATTTAATACTTCAATCATGTGTAATCTAAAACACAATAAAATGTTCATAGGTTGGTTCAAGCAGACCCGACTCATCCTGACCTTTTGTATGAGTGTACAATGACTCAAAAATCCCATACCTTGGGTGGCTTGTTCATAATATAAACATTCTGTTTGTGTGTGGCTTGTTCATAATATAAACATTCTGTTTGTGTGTGGCTGCATAATGTTTGTCCTTGTTATACAAAGAGAATAGCATTGGACACTTTCTCAAAACATGTCTATATCATGAACAAGCCACTCAAGGTATGGGATTTTTGAGTTTCATTTGTCCGTAGCTATTTATTTGGTAAACGCTTAAGTAGTAAGTATATGTTGTTGGATGCAACATTTTGAGGATATTGTCGTCGAGCATTGTGCTCGTGATGCTCTGTTGGCATGTGAAGCTTATATACAAGGTGTACAATTCGGGTGTCTTGTGAATCGTATTGATGAGACGTGCTATATCACGTTCAAAAATGATGTTGGTTCATTCATCAGGTGCCTTGTTCAATTTGGTGTTTCTTGGTGTAGGAATTTTGGACATATTGCGTTAGGTTGTACCAAGGATACACATTGTTGCATTGTATATGAGAAGTGAGCTTCATTCCGCCACGGTATCGAGTTGCTCGTGTGGCTGTGGACTAAGATAATGACGTTGATCACTGGTAAACCATAGAGATCATGGTTGATAAGATCCCGATTCTGATCCTAGGATCTTACGATTTTACGATACTATAAAGCAAAAACGATCCGGATCCTACGTAGGATCTTTGCGAGATAATAGAATTCCGATTTTGACCATATGATCTTTGCTATATGGGATAGGACTTTTCACATGCTTGAGATAAAACAAATCTTTTTAGGCATTAATTAAATAGGCCAAGAGAAAAGCCTCTTTTTTACATAGATGAGCAACAACTTTAGAAATGAATGCTCAAGTATGTTCAATCAGGGACAGGGAACTGAAGCACGAAGAACTATCGAGAATAGCGCCTTTCTTGTAGGCATAGCCCGAGGATAATCTCTCAAATGCACATTAAGATTTTGACCCTTTTTCTTTTCTTTGCTGATTCCTCTCAATGAAATTTGTCGGAATCTCTTGTTCGATCAGGACCAGGAGTCCCATTCATTCGTTTATGGGAGCATCTCAAAGTCAAAGGATCAAAGGCTTTTACTTTGTCACCAGGGATCCACCACATGTTGGGTTTGAGAGTCGTGTGATGGGCGACTATCCAGCACGGTTCCGAGAGCACTTTTAGTATGCGTTCCAGGAGGCTAGTTTGAAATGAAACCCGGACTCCCTGAGGTTCACACACCTTTCTTTATGAAATTAAACGAGGTGTGAAGCCCGCGCTTCGCTGCGGGATGTTTAAATACAAAATTATTAATTTCCGTTGCGAGCCGCCGTTAAGCGCAACGGCCTAACTATGTAACGGATCGATAACCCCAAGGACCATTTTTGTAAATTTTTTGTTAGTTTTGTTACGAAAAATGTCCTTATGTTAGCGTTTTGTTGCAAAATTAGTCATGAAGGACTAACTTTGCAACGGACATGTTACATGAAGGACCAAAAAGATTTTAAAAGAAAAAAAAATGTAAGATAACGGTCGTTAGTTAACGACCGTTAGTAGATAACGGTCGTTAACTAACGACCGTTAGTACTGTAGCTAGCACTGTTCATTAGCCCCTTTCTTATTGGGTGTGCTAGTAGCAAAAACGTGACTGCCCCTAGCCATCATGCTGATTATACTTTATAGTAATAGCAAGCTGGAAGCTTAAGATCTCGATCGATCCGATCTTACTTTTCTCGAACCACAAGCTAAAAAAAATGTAAAATTTATGTATTAAGTTTTGTAGAATATGAAAAACAAGAGACTAATTGTATTAAACACTTCATAATGATAATTTTGACATACATTTTCATAATTTTGCAATGCCTATTTAGATCCTACTATAATTTTGACATACATTTTCATAATACATAATTTTGCATAATTTGCATAATTAGAAAGTGACACTATAGTAGGATCTTAAGATCGCGATCCAATCTCACGATCACGATCTTGCAAGGACGAAAACGATCCTGATAAGATCCCGATTTTAAAAACCTTGCTAGAGATTAGTGAGATTAGCTCCTCACTTTGAGCACCCTAACTGTTAAGAGTTAATGTTGGATACAGCATCTAAGTCAATCAAAACTCGCAACATTGGCCCTTTTAACGTTCTCCAAATCTGCTGGCTGCGGTTGATGTAAATTTCTCGAGTTTGATTCACATCAACACTGATTAAAAAACTGCATTACAATTGTATGATAAAACATCACGCTAAAATGACCTATGGCTGGAAAACATATCAACAGCCATCGCCAAGCATTATAAAAAACAGAAACGATTCAATGAATGTTTAAACCTGATATTAACATTCATAAGTACATATTAACCAGACAGATCAGATCATCCACTGACTGAACCAACAGGAAAAAAGTCTGTACAAAAAGGTTCATGACGGAGATATCATTCTTTTTACAGTCATTGACTGTCACATCTCAGAAGAAACAAAACCAAGTTTCGATATTTACCATAATTTATAAGAGAAAGAACCAACCCTCTCTTTACTTATATTTATATCAGAAAAAGAAACACGAGCCTAAATATTTTTTCAAGGCTTCGTACTTCTCTTCCCTTTTCTTTGACTTTCACGACTCCTTTGCTTGGTCGGCAAGTCCTGTGGATTTGCAAACGGGACAGGTGTTCTTCACAGTCAACCACTTTTTGACGCATTCAACATGGTACTCATGCCCACAATCTAGCACCCCGATCTGTTCCTCATCATCATAATTGGTCTGTACAACAACAGAAATCACCAATAAATAAACAAACCATTTGAACCAAACTTGTGAAAAAAAGAGTTATTTGCTCAGAATATCAATGTACTTTTTCATTTGTCTCATCTTAGTCATTGCTAAGTCATTTAGAAACCAGTAATTTTAACATTTAAAAAAAAATCAATATATACAGCTGTAACATTTTTATTTTATACGTAAAAAAATCGAATTCTAAAAGTCCGCTTATAAGGATGCAAATATTTGGTTAGACAATGACTCAGAAAACACAAAGGCATTTTTCAACGACTCACATGTACAAAAAAAGTACAATGACAAACGATCAAATCATCAATGACTAAGTAAAGTGATATTTTACGGATAAAATCCTAACAATATGCCAAGTGAACTCTTTGTTTTTATGTTAGATCTTGAAATACCTGACAAATTACGCAATTAAGTTCTTGATCAACGCATGACGCATCTTCAGATTCAGAAGATTTGGATGTAGCAAACACTCTTGTTTTGAGATGTTGAAGAATGAAGTCATCTGACAAGCCTGAGCCGACACTGCCAATCTGTTCACCAAGTGCAAGAAGCTCCTGTATACAACAAAAGAGTTTGCAAGAATCACATGACAGTCTTATAAATCATCAATATGCATAACTTATAATTGGGTAGACATATAAAAAACCTGTGCGGACATTTATTGATATATGTTTATGAAAAAGAAAATAATTTCATTGTATCGATTCATAAGCCATAACCAAAAGAAGTAAACCAATCGACAGACAAACCTAATACATACCAATCTAATTCGTAATTGATGTCAAATTCCTATTCTGAGTTTATCAAAAACTAAATAGTTTAGTAATGAGGCCAACTTTCATTAAATAGCAGCATTTGTTTCGAGATGTCAACAGTACTTTTTTACGTCTCAGCCCTGGTAATCAAAGTTTTCGAGATAGGCTAAATTGGTAATTGTAGCGTAAGAGAGTTATTACAAATTGAATGGTTTAATTACCATATCAACTCATTGTCGTAACTTTGGTTACCAGATTGGGACATAAACAATCACTAAGTTACACCATTTTGCAAAGTACATTGATATTATATGAAATTTGCCCAAATTATTAAATTAAGCAAAATAGTTATCTAGAGAAAATAGGATAATGATAAACTTCATATAAGTAAAAAGTAGACTCCAGCAATATCCAACTAGCCAACACTTAAAAAGAAAATTATTTCTATAAGGTAATGGGCCAAAAGTAAATCTTCTTTTTTTTCTTTATTGGCATGAATAGAACATTATTTCGATGCTTAAAAAAGTAATTTTGACAACTTGCCTCATACGACATGTGATCTATGTCCAAGCGCATGTCTCTATGATGATCAACCGAATGTCTGACTTCATGAAAACCAGAAATATCAAGAATTGCAACCCCCTAAATGTTAAAAACATGTGAATTAGTAATAATAACAGCAAGTACGAAACATAAGTCCCGTTGAAAAATAATCAAATAATATGCAAGATATCATTTTTTGGGAACAATACATCTTCCGGGAGAACTCTTAAGTGGGGAAAGCCGCGATGCCGTGCTGTTGCATCAACCATCAATTCCCGTCTATGAGGCCGATAAACTCTAAGACCAGTTGGTGGTAAGGGACCCACAAACCTAGGCGCCTGTTCCATCCCACTCTGAAAAGGAACTATGGCACTGTTTGATGGAAGTCTGCGTGAAGTAGAGGCCAATTGAGGATGAAAATCCATATTGTGGCAGGCTTGCATTTGCGGCATTGATGGCGTTGGCTGATGATGAAGATTGTGGGGACCAGCATGAGGTGGCTGATGTACAAAAGCCGCGGGATTTCTGTTGCTCGGTGTGACTTGATATCCATGTAAACCAACGTTTGCAGCCTCCATAGCACCACCATTCATAGGTCCTACAATAAGGATTAACTTGGTATTTTCAACTACCTTTTTTTATGTTTCCACTAGTTATGTTGTTTATAAGACAACCACCCCACAGGTAGCCTAGTGGTTAGGCAGCCTGATGTCCTCACACGAAGTCTCACGTACAAACCTCACTAGGTACATATCTTGGTGGTGGCCAGGGAAAGGGTCAGAAACGGTCATGCGGATACCCCGATTAGGCCGCGTACATCTGAGTCAAAGACTCACCACTCCCCGGGTAACCTGAACAGGACCTCAACCGTTTACCCGTTTATGTAGTTTAAAAGGACACTTTCAGCTATTAAGTATTTAACCACACGACTACAATATCATTTAATAATGACAAGAAGAGAAACCTTGCGTACCCGAATAAATATAATCAATTCTGCGCATTGATTATTAGGAATACACAAGTAATTAATTACAAGGTACGGAGTATCTCTCTTTTTAAAGTTGCCAAAAAAGGAAATCTTGCTGACGTCCCTAGAAGGATATTATTGTACGAGTATTTCTCATGGAAATAAATTTATACAAATTAGGGGGTGTTTGGATGTGCTTGTAAGATCATTTTTTTCAACTCATGATAATCAGTTGAGTTTTAGCAAAAACTTGTTAACGAGATAAATGTAATACTTACTTGAGTATCCTTAAGGCTAAATCAGCTGATTCTACTATATATAGTTCTGATGATTTTAATTTTTATTCCTCACAATAATCACTTTCAAAATGAACGACGAAACACTTCATTAATAGCAATAAAGCTAAGATTACTGTTAAAAAAAAAAGAAAAAAAGGGTGAATTTGGTAATTGTCATAAATTTATCTAAAAACGCTTACCTTGGAGATACGGTATACCAGGACCATGATTCCATGAAAACGCACTGCCATCACCACCATTAGCACAAAACTGCTGATCCAACCATGGGTTAGGTACCGCTTGAAGAGGCTGACCACCAAAATTTCCCGGAATCAAATGACCGCTACTATGAGCCAAGACCGGGTCAACCGCAATAGCACCAGAACCTCTACTTCTTCCACTTCTAGGAACCGCCGGTTCCATGACCAACGGACCATCCATCATTGTTCCCTCGTTCATAGGAATAGCAGCTGAAGAACTAGCCCCTGGTGCCGGATAAAAGTACTGAATGTTTCCCAGGAACCCTTCGGCATTTTTTCTCTTAAAAGCGCCATTAAGTCCATCAATAAACTGACCATTTTCAAAGACTCCACGAATGGTAGAAAAGGGTATTTGATCTTGCATCCCGTGATTGATTGCAACAGGAAAAATTCTGGTACCGGGAGAAGGTGTCATAAATACATTGTTACCAGGATGATGAGCACTGCTGTATTGAGTGATCGCAGGTGGTAAAGGCCCATGATTTTCGGGCATGTGTTGAGGGTTAAAAGTAGTTCGGGTTCCAGGAGGAGGTGGTAATATTGTTTGATTGTTATTGCTATTAGTAGGTTGCGGGAAATTTGGTATACCGACATATGGTATTAAACAAGGCTCCGGACGAAGATTCCCATGTTCTGTTTCAAGCATTGGACCCGTATACACCATATTCCGTTGCCCCATGTTCTTTGATGATGATCAATTGCAAGTAAATCCTAGTCATCAAGGAAAAAAAAAACCCCGTCAGTTAACCGGAAAAAGAACCTTATGTCGCTCCAAAGATACAACCATGTAATCCCTACAATTTTGTAAAATGCATATCTCGGTACTCAGGCAGGTGATATGAAAAGGAAAAAAAAAAAAAAAAAAAAAAAAAAAGGATGCTAAGAGGCAATGTGTTACATATGATGCTTGAAGAAGTATGATCGTCTACAACGTGACAAGTTTAGTCAGATAATATGACATTGGTATGCCTTATAACAAGGTTGCAAAAGTCTGAGTATAATGCTGAATTCAGACCTAAACATATATTAAATCAATTAATGTAACTACCATCTACCGCTATCTTCCTCTTTCAAGTTTAAGCTAAAAGGTGATACTAAAATAATACTATCTATGTATCGCCTTATGGACCTAGTAATCAAACATATACTTTAAATGAAAGAAACCAAAAAAAAATTTGCAGTGCATTTACAAGATCATCCAAATCGCACAGATGAAAAGAAATCAAAAGTATTTTGTAATATGAGATGAAACTATAAACATGGCATAGATATCAAAATTACAAAAAGTGGCGTGATAGAGCTATTAATGTCAACTATAATAGCCGTTTTACGTGTACCAGTTGGACCAATAGTTGCTATAGAAATGTCAAGCAAAACAGCAAATGCCACGAGTCAAACTGACCAACCACAGACCAAATTTATAACAAACCCTTGAATATCATGTTTGAGTTCAAAACAAACAGCCGCACGGACAATTCACATGCATTTTCTTTGTTATCAAGATAGTAATTCATCTAATTTTCCGTTCCAACACAAGAAGTACTTTCCACTATACAATTGCTACAGAACCGCATCACCAGCATTGCAAGTTTTGTTCATAACACAAGGGTATTTTAACATTAACGAATTCTGGTAAAGGGTTCGAAAAAAAACCTGCAAACATCTCCTTAGATTTTCTATGGTAACAAATATCACGGGTTCAAACCCTAATATATAGTTGTTGCCCTAACAAACTAACATACATTCATAACAACAGATACTTGGAAGAAAAAAACCACGATTTCAGTCATTTTAATGCATTTGTGCAGCACATTTACAAAATCATAAGCATCAAATACAACCATAAAAAAGCATTGTGAATTTATACTGTGAGATTAAACACGGAATAGAATTGGAAACCACACAAAGTGGCAATTCGAGCAATTAATGCCAAGCATATCAATAACATGTATACATGCAAGAATTTGGTAGACAGCTCCAAAATGTGATTCAATCAGACGAAAATGCTAAACGACACAAAGCCAAACTGATCGGTGGCAAACCACGTGTATATTAATACCCTGAATAGCATGTACTCGTTACGTTCACAATAAACAACCACATCGAAAATTCTTCACTTTCCATGTTATCAGGAAAAAAAATCCCTTAATTTGCGTTACAAAGTAGAAGGTGCATTTCGCTACACAATTACTGCAATAACGTCAATGATCCACGTCACCAACGTTGCAGTTTCTGCTCATCTCACAAGGCTGTGTATCATAACAAGTTCAACTAATATACCAAACGTCACAAGTTCAAACCCTACTATATTTTACGTATTCAACCATAATCAAGCAATTTCCCTTATTCTAATGCATCGTTTAGTATCAATCAACAACAAAAAAGTTTAATTACTGATTTTTCACTCACATTTGACCAAAAAAGCTACATTTTTCGGGCTTAATTCCAGTTTTTTTTTAGCAATCCACGATTACGAAACAAAAGTTCAAAATTTTAAGCTAAATTTCAGCTGTATTCTATATACACATCGCCGTAACAAAATTAGCATGAATTCAGCCATCATCAATAACAATTAACAACAAAAAAACACAATTACCAATCTTTAATCACATTTAACCAAAAAAAGGTCCAATTTTTATAATCCATCAATCCAAAATTCATCAAAACAAAAAAAAAAGTACATTTTCTTGATTTTCTAATTTTCTTAATCAAATTTCAATCAAACCCAAAAAAAGCAAAATCAAACAAACACCCAACAAAATTCAACCAATTTCCAACAAAACCCACTTTCCAAAAATCAAAAAATAAAAATAAAAATTGTACCTTTTTATCATCAACAAACTCCTGAGCTTGAATTAAGTTATACCAATAAAAAACCAACCTAAAAACCAAAATTAAACAATCATTAACACATTTATAATCAATTTACAAAAAACCCTTTATGCAAAATCATATAATTTTTTTTTTTTTTTTTTTACCAAGATAAAAATTAGGAGATACCCAAATGAGGGTTTGATGATCGGATGATAGAAGAAGGTGAGAATTGATCTAATGATGATTTTTGAATAATAATAATTAATTATTGTTGTTTGTTGTTGTTGTTGTTGTTGTTGTTGTTGTAATAAAGATAAATAATGTATAAAAATTTTGGGGGAAAAAAGATGATGAAATATTTATTTGGTTTTTGGATTTAACTGTAATAAATAAGTTTGTTTTTCTTCTGGTTTTCTGTATTTTTACAAATTTCCCATTTTTATTGCATAAGGAGGTATATGCTGTCCATGTGCTTTTTCTCTTTTTCCTTTTTCTTTTTATTTATTTTTGCTTCTAGTCTTATGTTTATCTATATTTTATTACATTTTTAAAACGTTTAAATCGGCGAGTAAATGGCATATTTTCTTGTGTGTGACGTCTCGGCAAGTCATATCACAATATTGTTGGTTTTGCTCGCAAGTTTATAATTTGCTTTTGTAGACGTCATGTAAAGACTTCTCGACAGATCATTCAAATCAGTACTGCTTTCAAATGAACACGCTTAATTTTGTAGTTATTAACAAATTTACCCGTAGTAGATCACAAAACGCATTTTGTCTAGTAAGTCCAAGATATTACTTATGTCACTAGCATCTCCCTTGTGTGTCAGCCGATGTGTTGATGGTTATCTCTGTTATAGGTTTAGAGATAGTTATTCACACATCGGTTGACATATAAGGGTAGGGGTGAGCATACAACTCGAACGGACCGGACCGACCACATTCGGTACGGTCCGCGGTCTCGGCTTTTGGGCTAATTCGGTTCTCGGTCCGGTCCGGTCCGGACCAAAACCGACGAATTTGGGCTAATTTGGGCTAATTTGGACCGGACCGACCGAAGGACCGATCGGACCGACCACATTCGGTCCGGTCTCGGTCTAAGATTTTTGCCGAAATCGGGTCTTGGTCGGTCCGGTCCGGTTTTTGGACCGTGCACACCCCTACATAAGGGAGCTGCTAGTGACATAAGTAATATCTTGAACATACTAGACACACACGTTTTGTGATCTATTGC
This sequence comes from Chrysanthemum makinoi, assembly GCA_910596185.1. NCBI lineage: Eukaryota > Viridiplantae > Streptophyta > Magnoliopsida > Asterales > Asteraceae > Chrysanthemum > Chrysanthemum makinoi. The sequence goes on from OU343221.1 coordinate 250,678,954, forward strand.
GAGTGGAGTTATTAACAATTATGCATTTAAGTATACTCATGTGAAAGTAGTACTGGTTTGGGTGGCTTGTCGGGAACTCTTCGCATGAGAGTCACGAAAGTAAAGTCGTCAGTCTGCGGGCAAAACGGATATATATTGTTATCTGAGTAAGCGTGATGTTACATCTTGACCGATTCTTCCTCGATGATCTAATCTTGCACAACGAGTTCCAGTTTAGTGATTTTTAGTTCTGAGTTGAGATCGGAACTTATGACATAATTCTATAACGTAAAGTATATACATGATTTACTCGGCGGTTGTAGGTATCAGATACCCGTGGTTTAGTAGATGTTATTTATTGATGTAAACATTTACCTTAGGTTCAATAAAAAAAATAGTTGACGGTAACATACAAGTATTAGAACAATGACACATATTATAAGTTGTCATGTCCTCTATAGAAAAAAATTATCTCATTCGAAAGTACATCATATATGATGAATTCAAATCACATGAAACAAGTCAGCTAAAAGATCAAAAGTAAGAATTATACTAACAAAAATAAAATTACATAGATATCAATCTCAAAAAGTTGTAAGATGAAAAATGTGCATGTAAGTGGTAATATGATAGAAGAGGAATTTTCATTTGCATACCTTTATTTTGATGCTTACCAATGGACAAATCCTCACCATTCATCTATTTTGATCTAATGGTGGGGATTAACCTAAGATTTAATATGCTTAACCTTAATTATCCCAACTATAAAAAGATTTTCCTTCTTTTTTTTTGTTCATTCGCTTCATTTTTTCCCCACACAGTTACTGTGTGTTTTCCTCCCAACCTGCTCTCATCATTTCCCTCCAAAAGTAGTTATTCCAATCAACTATTATTGTTTGATCATAATCAGTTGGATCATCATCACTATCACCATTCCAATCACCGTCACCATTCCGATCATCATTTCATCATCACCTCCTGATCATTTCATCATTTTTTTATGTCTTCTTTTGATTTGAATGAACCGTCTGTTTCAGAAGTTGATTTGATTGATGTTGTTGCGGTTGATAATGTTGTTGATCGGTTGTTAATTATGTGGATCAAGTTGTTGACATTCATTCTTATTAAGTTGCACACCAAGCGTTTGATGAAATGTGTGAGTGAAAAAATATTTGATAATCTTGTTATCTGCTCATGTAATTCTGCTTATTAATTAAGTTGTTAGTTGAATTTTTGTTTTAACTGCATTTGAATGCTGTTTTTATGTCTGATTGTTGTTTTGAATCTGCTATGTATCGTACGTGTAGTATCACCAGTGATATTTGAAGTTGAACTGTATATGTATATTATCACTAGTAATATTTGTATTATCACTTGTGAAATTTTGTTTATTTGATACTTTTAGTTTATGTTTTTGATTGTAAGTAGCATTAGGTTTTAGTATGATATCATTTTGGGATGAGTGAATTGATGAAAATTTGATGCATGGAAGGTGTTTGACAAAATGCCTAAGAGAGGAATGCACAAGTTGAAAAGCAATCACATGTTCCTGTTTTGTCCATCATTTCATATATAACCAAATCAAAAATATTTATTTGAATAAACAAGCTTTAGGGAATTAATCAAAGTGCACTGTAGTTATTGTAAATGAGTAATCATATATTCATATCCTATATTGCATTAGTTGATGCCTATTTTTATTTTTATAAATGGCGTCCTTTTGAATTATTTTAGTGTGTTTTGTATTTTGCTTTCTCCATCACTCTATATCTGAGGTGATGCAAATTTGATGTACTATTTTGCGTAGTGACCTAGAGCTTAAGCTACAAGGACTGCTTACCTTAACAATCGTGAAGGCAAATAATTTGAAAAACATGGAAATGATTGGGAAGTCTAATCCTTATGTGATTGCATATATTCGGACACTTGAAAAGTTCATAAGAAAGGTTGTTGATTGTAACTTAAACCCTGTTTGGAATCATGTAAGTCGGTTAATTGCAGAAGATAAAAAGACCCAGTGTGTTGTACTTGAGGTTATGCTTTTATACTTTTCTCTTTTCTGTATTGCTGGTTTCTCAGTTGTATCACAGGTGATATCAAATATGATATCACATTTGATATCACAAGTGATATCACAAGTCATATCACAGGTGATAATGTGCCATCACCAATGATATCACAGGTGTGTCAGCTTTTTTTTATTTTGTTGAATCACTTGTGGTAATGGAGGATCTTATGATATCATAGGCGATATCAAAGTTGTTTGAGATTCTTCAATTTGTTTTGTGGAGCTGTTGTGCTTTTTTAAACAACAGTTGCAATTGTTGTTGATTCTTTCATTTGATTGAGCCATTTTTTTGTAAATTGCAATCACAAATAGTTTGGTGATATCGTCTCTTTTTATGCCACATACAAAACAAACAAGTATGCTTTTTAATTTGTAATATCTCCTGTGAGATTTCATTGTTTTTTGTACATTTTTGTATATATTATCACCTGAGATATTTATCTTTCCAGGTACACGATGGTTTTGTGCCTTTTACTGCAATTGACAATCACACGAGATGTGTTACTGTTGGTTATGGTCTGCTTAAGAATGAAACTACTGAATCTTGTGTATGGTTACTCCAAGCATTCAAGAAAGCTTTTGTGCATTATCCTAATATCATCGTAACTGACAAGATGGTGCTATGCAAAAAGCAATTGCAACTGAGCTTCCTGGTCCAAGCCCCGTCTTTGTCATAAATTAGAATTTATGTATCTCTTGTGATGAACAGTTGGAATTAATTTTTATGAGGTCTTTGTGAGTTTATGAAATATTTTGTCATTTTATCACTTGTGATAAAGCATGAAATTGATGAAATGGTTACATCATTTATGTGTTTACTTGTTTTTTACATGTATCACTTGTAATATTATTCTTTAATTGATATATATGTTGACTTTTTTTTGCTGAATCGTTATGTTACTCAAAAGCAATGCTTAATTAATCCTATTTTTGTTTGAATTTTAAAATATGTCATTTTTTTTTTTATAGTTTTCTTCATGAAGTTAATGGTGTTTTTATCTGACTTTTCCTTGATATCACTTGTGATACTCTAATAAAATTACCAAAATAAGTTATATTCAGATAAACCAAAAGCATTGTTTACAACTGAATAGAAATTACCATTGTTTACAATTTAAGTAGCAAGAGAAAATTACAATTTAAATAGCAAAAGAAAATTACTAATTGGTGCTTTTGTCTTTTTATTTTCTACAACTTTCTTCTTGTCAGCTTTATGAGCATCCCCTCCTTTTGTCTTCTTTCAATTCCCACTTCATTCTTTTTAGTTTGCAGCCTCTTCTTCTTCATTTATCTTCTTCTTTTTCTGCAATTGTCTTTGCTTTCTTACATGTAATCTCTGTTGTCAGTTCAACAGTTACTGTTGGTCGTATTGGTGGTTGTAGATCTTGTTATATCACAGGTGATATCACAGATGTTTCTTTCAGAATTTGTTGGTAGTGTATGTGCTTCTGTTTTTGTTCTTCGTGTTTTCTAAGCTTAAAGGTCTAGCAGTGGATTTTGTTAATTTGCTTGGTATTGTTAGTGTTGTCGGTGATGATGTTGTTTCTTTGTTTACTTTTTTAGTTTGAATTGGTTGTTTTTTCGCGAAGGTCTTTTTCCTTTCACCGTCAGCCCCTGTTTTTTTGCTTCTTGATAGTTCTTAGTTTTATATTCAAATCTGCATAAAATATATACCATGTTAGTGTATGAATAGTTCATTATTTTTTAATATCATACGTGATATATAAACTGAATAAGTATAGGTCATCAAATATCAACAAGCAATCATTACAACTGTTGTATCACAGGTGATATACTAACAATAAGTAATCATTGGAACTGTTTTATCATAAGTGATATACTACCAACTAATACTAGAGTCAAATACCGTTTTTAAACATATCGAAGCATGCCCAATCTATCCATTATGCACATATATCTACCACAAATCTAACAAAAGCATGTTACAGTCACAATATTTATTTTAGCCTGTTAAGTCTCTCATATTATCACAATAATCATCTAACTTTCACAACAATCCCTCAATAAACTACTAAAATCTAAAAAAACAGCAAAGTGTTCATACTGTAGAATAAATATTCGTGTTTTTAGGGATACCATTATAACATTCTACTGAAAGTATACATACACATTCTAATGAATGTGTATGTATCACTGGTGATATAACACATAAGCTAAATGTTAAATCAAGTACGCCGCATACATTCAGGGTTTTATCACAGTTAATTCTTCTAAAGGAGACATGCTATACGTTACAATATACCTTTAATTTTATGAATCTCTGGAGATGGAGTCAAAAATTTGATTGACGACAGAAGAGCGTTTACTCACAATAAATATTATATCATCAAAACTTTTAGCAAAAAAAAAGGTTTAACTATGATTACAAAACAATAACAAGAAAATATCAAAAGTGATACTATACATGACATATAATAAATCTTAACAAGTAAACAAAAATACCTATCAAATAAACAAAAAATTCACAAGTGATAATACAAATATCACTAGTGATAATACATATGTACAGTTCAACTTCAAATATCACTGGTGATACTACACGTATGATACTTTTCACTCACACATTTCATCAAACACTTGATGTGCATCTATGTATACAAAATGTTTTACTCAGAAACTCAACCAAATTTAAACACTAAAAAATACAACTAAAAGCATGTCACAATCACAATAAAAATCACACCAAAACTAATTTATTTTTCTGTATTTTATAACAACATTCATCAATTTATTATAACAATCCCTCAATAAAACTCAAACAAGTACATAATCATCACATGCATCACACAGTATCCCATCAAAAATCAACAAAAAAATACACAAAAATCTTCATAAGTAGCAATAATATTCATAAATAAATACAAAATCACTAGAGATTCTAATAAAACATCTAAATAATTAGTCGGAAGCATCGTACCTTCATCTCGAGACTCGGTAGGTTCATTTTTAACCGTTTTTTTTGTGGATCTGCTTCTGCACTCGATGAATCTTCCATTTTTGGGTTTTTTATTTGATTTTAACGGTTAAAAGCAGTTTATTTTGAATTTTTATGACATTTTTTTATTTTGGTTAGAGAGAGAAAGTGCAGATTTTGTTGATAGGGAATTTGGGAAAGTGAAAGGTCTGGGGTGGGATTGCTGAGGTAAGTTTGCTGAATTGACAGGAGTGGTCCCTCCATGTTTTTTATTATTAAAAGATGTTTTTTTGATCTAACGGTCCAGATGCATCCATTGGTATGTAGTGGATTATCAGTATCCAAAATAAAGTACCTCTATGATAGAAAGGTTTCTCTAGTTAAATTTATTTTGCCAAGAATGTTTCTAAATCTAGTTAAGCATTGGCAAAAGAAGCCTAAATATATTCATTGATGTTTTGTTATTTTATACAGTAGTAAACTCTTTCACTGTTTGGTATATTAGGTTATCCTTGTCCTTTTATGATACTTAATAAGTTAATATCATATAGGTACTTTATTTTGGATACTGATAATCACTACATACCAATGGATGCATCTGGACCGTTAGATCAAAAAAACATCTTTTAATAATAAAAAACATGGAGGGACCACTCCTGTCAATTCAACAAACTTACCTCAGCAATCCCACCCCAGACCTTTCACTTTCCCAAATTCTCTATCAACAAAATCTGCACTTTCTCTCTCTAACCAAAATAAAAAAATGTCATAAAAATTCAAAATAAACTGCTTTTAACCGTTAAAATCAAAGAAAAAACCCAAAAATTGAAGATTCATCGAGTGCAGAAGCAGATCCACAAAAAAAACGGTTAAAAATGAACCTACCGAGTCTCGAGATGAAGGTACGATGCTTCCGACTAATTATTTAGATGTTTTATTAGAATCTCTAGTGATTTTGTATTTATTTATGAATATTATTGCTACTTATGAAGATTTTTGTGTATTTTTTTGTTGATTTTTGATGGGATACTGTGTGATGCATGTGATGATTATGTACTTGTTTGAGTTTTATTGAGGGATTGTTATAATAAATTGATGAATGTTGTTATAAAATACAGAAAAATAAATTAGTTTTGGTGTGATTTTTATTGTGATTGTGACATGCTTTTAGTTGTATTTTTTAGTGTTTAAATTTGGTTGAGTTTCTGAGTAAAACACTTTGTATACATGGATGCACATCAAGTGTTTGATGAAATGTGTGAGTGAAAAGTATCATACGTGTAGTATCACCAGTGATATTTGAAGTTGAACTGTACATATGTATTATCACTAGTGATATTTGTATTATCACTTGTGAATTTTTTGTTTATTTGATAGGTATTTTTGTTTACTTGTTAAGATTTATTATATGTCATGTATAGTATCACTTTTGATATTTTCTTGTTATTGTTTTGTAATCATAGTTAAACCTTTTTTTTTGCTAAAAGTTTTGATGATATAATATTTATTGTGAGTAAACGCTGTTCTGTCGTCAATCAAATTTTTGACTCCATCTCCAGAGATTCATAAAATTAAAGGTATATTGTAACGTATAGCATGTCTCCTTTAGAAGAATTAACTGTGATAAAACCCTGAATGTATGCGGCGTACTTGATTTAACATTTAGCTTATGTGTTATATCACCAGTGATACATACACATTCATTAGAATGTGTATGTATACTTTCAGTAGAATGTTATAATGGTATCCCTAAAAACACGAATATTTATTCTACAGTATGAACACTTTGCTGTTTTTGTAGATTTTAGTAGTTTATTGAGGGATTGTTGTGAAAGTTAGATGATTATTGTGATAATATGAGAGACTTAACAGGCTAAAATAAATATTGTGACTGTAACATGCTTTTGTTAGATTTGTGGTAGATATATGTGCATAATGGATAGATTGGGCATGCTTCGATATGTTTAAAAACGGTATTTGACTCTAGTATTAGTTGGTAGTATATCACTTATGATAAAACAGTTCCAATGATTACTTATTGTTAGTATATCACATGTGATACAACAGTTGTAATGATTGCTTGTTGATATTTGATGACCTATACTTATTCAGTTTATATATCACGTATGATATTAAAAAATAATGAACTATTCATACACTAACATGGTATATATTTTATGCAGATTTGAATATAAAACTAAGAACTATCAAGAAGCAAAAAAACAGGGGCTGACGGTGAAAGGAAAAGACCTTCGAAAAACAACCAATTCAAACTAAAAAAGTAAACAAAGAAACAACATCATCACCGACAACACTAACAATACCAAGCAAATTAACAAAATCCACTGCTAGACCTTTAAGCTTAGAAAACACGAAGAACAAAAACAGAAGCACATACACTACCAACAAATTCTGAAAGAAACATCTGTGATATCACCTGTGATATAACAAGATCTACAACCACCAATACGACCAACAGTAACTGTTGAACTGACAACAGAGATTACATGTAAGAAAGCAAAGACAATTGCAGAAAAAGAAGAAGATAAATGAAGAAGAAGAGGCTGCAAACTAAAAAGAATGAAGTGGGAATTGAAAGAAGACAAAAGGAGGGGATGCTCATAAAGCTGACAAGAAGAAAGTTGTAGAAAATAAAAAGACAAAAGCACCAATTAGTAATTTTCTTTTGCTATTTAAATTGTAATTTTCTCTTGCTACTTAAATTGTAAACAATGGTAATTTCTATTCAGTTGTAAACAATGCTTTTGGTTTATCTGAATATAACTTATTTTGGTAATTTTATTAGAGTATCACAAGTGATATCAAGGAAAAGTCAGATAAAAACACCATTAACTTCATGAAGAAAACTATAAAAAAAAAAAAAATGACATATTTTAAAATTCAAACAAAAATAGGATTAATTAAGCATTGCTTTTGAGTAACATAACGATTCAGCAAAAAAAAGTCAACATATATATCAATTAAAGAATAATATTACAAGTGATACATGTAAAAAACAAGTAAACACATAAATGATGTAACCATTTCATCAATTTCATGCTTTATCACAAGTGATAAAATGACAAAATATTTCATAAACTCACAAAGACCTCATAAAAATTAATTCCAACTGTTCATCACAAGAGATACATAAATTCTAATTTATGACAAAGACGGGGCTTGGACCAGGAAGCTCAGTTGCAATTGCTTTTCGCATAGCACCATCTTGTCAGTTACGATGATATTAGGATAACGCACAAAAGCTTTCTTGAATGCTTGGAGTAACCATACACAAGATTCAGTAGTTTCATTCTTAAGCAGACCATAACCAACAGTAACACATCTCGTGTGATTGTCAATTGCAGCAAAAGGCACAAAACCATCGTGTACCTGGAAAGATAAATATCTCAGGTGATAATATATACAAAAATGTACAAAAAACAATGAAATCTCACAGGAGATATTACAAATTAAAAAGCATACTTGTTTGTTTTGTATGTGGCATAAAAAGAGACGATATCACCAAACTATTTGTGATTGCAATTTACAAAAAAATGGCTCAATCAAATGAAAGAATCAACAACAATTGCAACTGTTGTTTAAAAAAGCACAACAGCTCCACAAAACAAATTGAAGAATCTCAAACAACTTTGATATCGCCTATGATATCATAAGATCCTCCATTACCACAAGTGATTTAACAAAATAAAAAAAAGCTGACACACCTGTGATATCATTGGTGATGGCACATTATCACCTGTGATATCACTTGTGATATCACTTGTGATATCACTTGTGATATCACATTTGATATCACCCGTGATACGACTGAGAAACCAGCAATACAGAAAAGAGAAAAGTATAAAAGCATAACCTCAAGTACAACACACTGGGTCTTTTTATCTTCTGCAATTAACCGACTTACATGATTCCAAACAGGGTTTAAGTTGCAATCAACAACCTTTCTTTTGAACTTTTCAAGTGGCCGAATATATGCAATCACATAAGGATTAGACTTCCCAATCATTTCCATGTTTTTCAAATTATTTGCCTTTATGATTGTTAAGGTAAGCAGTCCTTGTAGCTTAAGCTCTAGGTCACTACGCAAAATAGTACATCAAATTTGCATCACCTCAGATATAGAGTGATGGAGAAAGCAAAATACAAAACACACTAAAATAATTCAAAAGGACGCCATTTATAAAAATAAAAATAGGCATCAACTAATGCAATATAGGATATGAATATATGATTACTCATTTACAATAACTACAGTGCACTTTGATTAATTCCCTAAAGCTTGTTTATTCAAATAAATATTTTTGATTTGGTTATATATGAAATGATGGACAAAACAGGAACATGTGATTGCTTTTCAACTTGTGCATTCCTCTCTTAGGCATTTTGTCAAACACCTTCCATGCATCAAATTTTCATCAATTCACTCATCCCAAAATGATATCATACTAAAACCTAATGCTACTTACAATCAAAAACATAAACTAAAAGTATCAAATAAACAAAATTTCACAAGTGATAATACAAATATTACTAGTGATAATATACATATACAGTTCAACTTCAAATATCACTGGTGATACTACACGTACGATACATAGCAGATTCAAAACAACAATCAGACATAAAAACAACAATCAAATGCAGTTAAAAACAAAAATTCAACTAACAACTTAATTAATAAGCAGAATTACATGAGCAGATAACAAGATTATCAAATATTTTTTCACTCACACATTTCATCAAACGCTTGGTGTGCAACTTAATAAGAATGAATGTCAACAACTTGATCCACATAATTAACAACCGATCAACAACATTATCAACCGCAACAACATCAATCAAATCAACTTCTGAAACAGACGGTTCATTCAAATCAAAAGAAGACATAAAAAAATGATGAAATGATCAGGAGGTGATGATGAAATGATGATCGGAATGGTGACGGTGATTGGAATGGTGATAGTGATGATGATCCAACTGATTATGATCAAACAATAATAGTTGATTGGAATAACTACTTTTGGAGGGAAATGATGAGAGCAGGTTGGGAGGAAAACACACAGTAACTGTGTGGGGAAAAAATGAAGCGAATGAACAAAAAAAAAGAAGGAAAATCTTTTTATAGTTGGGATAATTAAGGTTAAGCATATTAAATCTTAGGTTAATCCCCACCATTAGATCAAAATAGATGAATGGTGAGGATTTGTCCATTGGTAAGCATCAAAATAAAGGTATGCAAATGAAAATTCCTCTAATATCATATCATAATCTTATGAATCCATGCGAGACGTATCGCTCAATTTATTTGCTTACAATATCTTTTATGATATTAAAACACTTCATTAACATCTTAGAAAAAAAAGAAGAAAAAAAATCTTAAATTACATTAGTGGCACATAAACTTGCTCCTTTCCGAAGCTTCAATGAAGTATGTAACAGTGACGGAGCTAGAATTTGGTTTTTGGATAGGCCAAAACAAATAAAAACGAACTGCCAAAAAAATGATATGGTGAATTGTTTAACTAGTGGACGATTAAACTTCTGTAACTTTACATTTTTAATTGACGCCATAAACTCGTACTATTCTCTTGGATGAGTCTGTCTTTATACTTTAGGTGGGTTAAATTTGATATTTTGGGTGAGGTAAAACAATTTAGTTTTGAAAATACGCTAATACATATTACTTGTAGTTAATTTATATCTTGAGTTGACCATGGCTCATCCATGCCATTATGTAGCTCCGTCTCTGGTATGTATCTAAAAATGTTCGAATATGTTAAGAAAATACTCTTCATGCTTAAAAACTTACATAACTTTGACCACTCTATAAATTTGATTAATATAAAAGATGTCTAATTTGTTACACTTATTTGTGCACATATCAATTTATTTTCCCCCAATTAAATATAAAAAAAATTATTTTAAATTTAAAAATGCATTACTCACTGTTAAACATATAAATCACCTTAAATATATGTAATTTTTATTTTAATAAACATCATATTTTATTTTAATTCATAATGATCTAAAAGTATCAATTAGACAAAACCACAATAATATTGCCTTTTGTTACTTAAGAGTGGGTCAACCAGTTCTTTGGATACATACGTATCCCTTATTTTAATCTCCACTATAAATAAATCATTTAACACTTTTATTTTTATAAATTTTAAAAATTTTAAGATTACGCACTTACTATCATACGAAGTACTTAAAAAAAATATATATATACATTCAATTTAATACACGTAATAATTATTTATTATAACTATCAATTTATAACTATACATATTAATTTACGCATTAAAATTTAAGTTAAAACAATATAAATGCTAATTTGTAACTACACAAGTCTATAGTAATGATTATTAAGTTCTTAACTACACATATGTATAATGCTCATTTCAATCTTTAAAATTCAGTTTTGTAACTGAATATATATGTAATTATCACTACAATAATCTTAAACTAAGAGGACTGTAAAATTCGCAACTTATTATCTCATAGACAGATTTACGAACGAGTTTACGTAGCCATATCTATTGTATAAACATTAAACGTGGTGTATTAATAAGTTTCACGTAATTTAAGAGACACAATTATTGTGGTTATCGATCTTAATATTTATTTCGTATAGTTATGTCTCATATATTTTTATTAAAGAATTACATAAATCTATATTTATAACGAGTTACATAATATAATTAAATATGTTCATTAATTTTACGTCATAAATACATGACACATGTATATTTTCTTCTTTACTATTACTATATATAGGCATAAATTACTTTTGTATTATGTATTTTTTATGTCATCATCGCAGCATTTTGCGGATGCCATACTATTTAATTTCAGTATAGTCACGCTATCTAGACAAATCAAGATCTTAGAACTTGATATTTCATGTATTACATGAATCCGGAAACATTTTTGATCTAATCCGAATCTAATGATGTGTATGTATACTAAAAATATCAAAGGGTTTTTTGATAAGAGCTGTTAGTGAATAAGCTGAGAAGTTGGATAAGCCAAAATGGCACGTGAGGCGCAGGTGTGTCTAAACACACGTGAGGTGCACGTGACAAGATCTCCTTTTGGCTTAACCAACTCTCCCGCCTAAATGCTTCCTTTAAATACTTGTATCATTCATTTCATTAGTAGCTTTTGTGAAATACAATTTCTCTCTTGAATCTCTCTCTCTCATTGTAACCAACTTGTAACAAACCCACCATTGATAATACATTGAAGCTTTCGATAATCTTTTCTCTCCTTGATTGTCCAAGTTCTTGTAAAACACATTTATCCATCTTCATTGATCCTAAGTGTGCCTATCAATTGGTATCAGAGACTTTTCCTGGTGAAGTCTCATTGCAACAGATTCAAGATTCATAATTCAAGATTCTGTTGAGTTTTCCCGCCAAATTCTGTTATTCAAGATTCCTTCATAATTCAAGAAACATCACAAAACAATGGCACCATCAACAAGAACAACTGGTACTGGTAGTGGGGAAAACAATGATGATAACACAAGAAGATATGTGGACGAAGCATTGAATGGGTTCAGACAAACAATGGAGCAGATGATGAGTCAACTCGGATGATGAGTCGAATCAGTTGGTGAATCGAGGACCAAGTCAAAACCAGTACAGTAGGATGACTAAAGTGGAGTTTCCTAAGTTTTCAGGGGATTATGTAAGAGGGTGGATGTTTAGGTGTGAACAGTTCTTTGCAATTGATAACATACATGATGATCAAAAGGTTAGACTCGTTTCTGTGCATCTTTTTGATAAGGCATTATTGTGGCATAGACAATTCATTAGACTGCATGGTGAATTGGTGTTATGGACTGTGTATAGAGATGCTATTATTCAAAGATTTGGTACAGTGTATGATGATCCAATGTCTGAACTTAAAAATGTGAAGTATGAGTCAAATGCTAGAGATTACCAAGATGTGTTTGATAATCTGTTAAGTAGAGTGGAAATAAGTGAAGAACATGCTATTAGCTTCTATTTGGGTGGATTGCCTACAGAATTGGAAATGGTCGTAAGGATGTTTAGGCCCAAAACATTAGCTGATGCTTATTCGCTTACTAACTATCAAGAAGCTACTTTGAATGCTATTAAAAGAAGAACGATTACTGAGACCAATATGACTAGCAATAGATTTGGTCCTGTTAATCAAGTGGCTAAACCATTGTTAGCATTGCCAAGTGCTCATAGGAACTGGAACAATAGGCAAAACAAGATTCAACCTAGGAAGCAGTTGACACAAAAGAGTATGAGGAAAAGAGGGCTAAAAACCTCTGTTTCTATTGTGATAAAAAATTTGTGCCAAGACATAAGTGTGAGGGGCAATTGTTTAGTTTGGTTGTGTTGGCTGAGAATGAGGAATTGGAGGAAGAGTTTGAAGATGCCAAGGATGATTTAGATGAATTGCAAACTGATGAAGTCCAACCACATATCTCTCTGAATGCATTGAATGGGGAAAGTTCATACCAGACTTTAAGAGTAGTTGGATTGTTTGGAAATAAACATGAATTGCACATATTGGTTGATTCAGGGTCTACACATAATTTTTTAGACATTAATGTGGCTAAGAAAATGGGGTGTCACATAAGAAAGACTTGTCCCTTGGTGTCTTGTGGTTGGTGGAAGGAAGCTGCTTAGTGTGAGTGAATGTAAAGGGTTTACTTGGAAATTGAAAGGGCAAACTTTTGTATCTGATGTAATGTTGTTACCTTTGGGAGGGTGTGATATGGTATTGGGTATTCAATGGCTTTCTACTTTAGGTCAAATCATGTGTGACTTCAAGGAATTGAGAATGCAGTTTGTGTACAAAGGCAATAAGGTGGCATTGAGGGGAACTCATAAAGCTACAGTTCAATGGATGAAGGGAAAGAAGCAATTGCAAAGGTTGGAAGGCACATCACAAGAAGAAATCTCTATGATGTGTGTATACTCAAACACTGGAATAGAACTCAAATCTATGGGAGTGGAAGAAGGCAATAAGGAAGTGAACCTTCGCAGGAACTTCGGTGGAAACAAGTAATTGATAAGTATGATGATGTTTTTCTGTACCAAAATAATTGCCTCCAAAAGAGCATTTGATCACAGAATACCACTTCTTCCAGACACACAACCAGTCAATACTAGACCCTATAGGCATCCTCATGTGCAAAAAGATGCCATAGAAGCTATGGTGAAGGAATTGTTAGAATCAGGTGTGATTAAGCAAAGCCAAAGCCCATTTGCTTCACCAATTGTGATGGTTAAGAAGAAGGATAATAGTTGGAGAATGTGTGTAGATTATAGACAACTGAATAAGCATACAATGAAGGACAAATTTCCTATTCCAGTTGATTCTTGAGCTTATTGATGAGTTACATGGATCTGCAGTGTTTTCCAAGTTGGATCTGAGATCAGGCTACCATCATATTAGAATGAATGAGGATGATATAGCAAAGACTGCTTTTAAGACCCATGAAGGACACTATGAATTCACGGTAATGCCTTTTGGACAAACCAATGCACCTTCCACTTTTCAAGCATTGATGAATGATGTATTTAAGGCTTACTTGAGGAAGTTTACATTGGTATTCTTTGACGATATTCTGGTCTACTCAAAGAATGTTGATGATCATGTAAAACACTTGACTGTGATACTTGAAACTATGAGGCAAAATCAGTTGTATGCTAAACAATCAAAGTGTGTATTTGGTACAAACCATGTTGAGTATTTGGGACATGTGTTGTCCGCTAAAGGAGGTGGCTACTGACCCAACCAAGATAATTGTTATGCAAAATTGGCGGTACCTACAAATCTTAAGCGGTTGAGGGATTTCTTGGTCTTACTGGTTATTATAGAAAGTTCATCAAATATTTTGCTACCATTAGCAGACCATTGACACAACTCTTGAAGAAAAATGCTTTTAAATGGTCTAATGAAACTTTGACAGCCTTTGAAGCCTTGAAGAAAGCTATGATCCAAGCTCCAGTGTTAGCTCTTCCAGATTTTGAGCAACCTTTTGAGGTAGAAACAGATGCATCAGGTATTGGAATTGGAGCAGTACTTCAACAAAATGGCCATCCTATTGCCTATTTGAGTAAGAGTTTGGCTCCAAAACACCAACAACTCTCTACCTATGAAAAAGAATTTTTGGCTGTGATGTTGGCTTTGGAAAAGTGGAGAGGATATTTGTTGGATAGGCATTTTGTTATTAAAACAGATCATTACAGTTTGAAGTACCTGTTAGACCAGAGGATTTCTACTCGGCACAAATGAAATGGCTACCTAAATTAATGGGCTTTGACTATGAAGTCAAATATAAGAAAGGAGTTGACAATGCAGTGCTGATGCTTTATCAAGAGTACAAGAAGTTGGGACATTGATGCAAACCACATTAGTTACTATGACAACTGCATTGGCTAATAAGATAATTACAAGCTGGGTACGATGTGAAACTCAAATCTATCATTGAGCAATTGCAGGCTGGAAATACAAGTAAGAAACATTATGTTTGGGCTAATGGTCAGTTACTAAGAAAGAACAAATTAGTGGTTGGTCAAGATAAGGAGTTAAGAGTAGAGTTGCTTGCTCATTTTCATGGTGGAGCTATTGGTGGTCACTCTGGGGTCAAGGCTACTACCCACAAAATATGCTCAGTCTTATATTGGAAAGGTTTAAGAAAAGAAGTGAAGCAATATGTCAAAGAATGTGTCACTTGTCGAGAGGTACAAACCGGACTTAGCACCTATCCGGTGCTGCGCAACCTCTGCCCATTCCTCAAAAGATTTGGGAAAGTATTTCTATGGATTTCATTGAAGGATTACCAAGATCTAATGGTAGTAATGTGATCTTTGTGGTAGTTGACAGACTCACTAAGTATGCTCATTTCATGGCTTTAGCTCACCCTTTCACAGCAGCTCAAGTAGCT
The DNA here is from genome assembly GCA_910596185.1 of Chrysanthemum makinoi. Lineage (NCBI taxonomy): Eukaryota > Viridiplantae > Streptophyta > Magnoliopsida > Asterales > Asteraceae > Chrysanthemum > Chrysanthemum makinoi. The sequence continues at coordinate 250,694,896 of OU343221.1, forward strand.
CAATTGTTTTGGATTACAAGTTACATGGGTTGCCTACTACCATTGTATCAGACAGGGATAAGGTTTTCTTGACCAGCTTTTGGAAAGAATTATTCAAACTTTTGCAAGTTAAGTTGTTAATGTCCACCTCATACCACCCACAAACTGATGGTCAAACAGAGGTGGTGAATAGATGTTTGGAATGTTACTTAAGATGTATGATAGGGGACAGACCTAAAGAATGGGCAAAATGGCTATCTTTGGCTGAATTGTGGTATAACTCCAACTTTCACACTTCCATCCAGACTTCTCCCTTTGAGGTTGTATATGGACAAGCACCACCAGTACATGTTCCATACATAGGGGGTCTTAGCAAGGTTGATGCAGTAGATAGGACTCTAGCAGCTAGAGAACAGGCTATTCAATTGCTTAAGTTTCATTTGGAAAGAGCACAAAACAGGATGAAGCAACAAGCAGATAAAGGAAGAAGTGATAGGATGCTTGAGGTGGGTGACATGGTCTTTTTGAAGCTGCAGCCTCACAGGCAGGTATCCATTAGGCAAGGAAGGCAAAACAAATTCTCTCCAAAGTACTTTGGACCTTTTAAGGTCATTGGTAAGATTGGGCAAGTGGCATATAGGTTGGAGTTACCGGATCATAGCCAAATCCACAATGTCTTCCATGTATCTCAGTTGAAACTTTGCAAAGGAAGTCCTCAGGCAACACAAGTCATTGACCTCCCTAGCTGTAATCAAGAGGGGTTAATAGCGGTCAGCCTATGTCAATTTTAGAAAGGAAAATGGTTAAGAAAAGGAATGTTCTTTGTGGTGTATGGGTTGGTTCATGGACTAATGGAACACCGAGAGGATGCCACTGGAAAATTTGGAAGAATTGTATGCCAAGTTTCCAGCTTTTGATTCACATTCTTGAGGACAAGAATGATTTGAAGAAGGAAGGATTGATAAGAGCTGTTAGTGAATAAGCTGAGAAGTTGGATAAGCCAAAATGGCACGTGGGCTAGGTGTGTCTAAACACACGTGAGGTGCACGTGACAAGATCTCCTTTGGCTTAACCAACTCTCCCGCCTAAATGCTTCCTTTAAATACTTGTATCATTCATTTCATTAGTAGCTTTTGTGAAATACAATTTCTCTCTTGAATCTCTCTCATTGTAACCAACTTGTAACAAACCCACCATTGATAATACATTGAAGCTTTCGATAATCTTTTCTCTCCTTGATTGTCCAAGTTCTTGTAAAACACATTTATCGATCTTCATTGATCCTAAGTGTGCCTATCATTTTTGTGTCAATGATATCTCATGTTGTGTGAGAAACTACCCAACTAAATGATTGTAGATTCAAGTTTTGTTTATGACATGAGAGATAGATTTGTGACGTAAATATTGTAACATAATTAAAATTAAACCGCTACATACATTTACTTGTAGTTAATTTATATCTTGTGTCAATGTATGTTGTTAGACTAAAATACATTTACTTGTAAAAGCCACAACAATCTATTAAATATTCAAAGATATTTAATTGCAATTTAAACCGCTACATTGTTTCACTCTTGCTTTTTCCACATTTATATGTACACATAAGAAAATTTGCACGAAAATTTTAACGTACGCTATACTCGTTATGAGCGGGTAATCGTCTGTTTTTTTTCTAAAAGCCATGTTGTTGAGAAATAAAGAATTTATGTTTGAACCCATGGTATGTTCCATGGGTTACTCAAAACTTCGTGTTAATGATTCAAGTTATTTTTGTTATGCGAAAATTATAGTTAAATTCAGTTAATAGCTAAGGCATTCTATCAACCTAAACAAATAATATTCAAATTGTTGTAGGTAAACTTTGTTCAACAAATCATGTTCTATAAATAATTCATGTTTAAAACATGAAAACTACTACATAGTACATACGGCAATGGATTTACTTACAATTATGAACATGATGTACAATGAATGTTCACATAATGTTCACATGATATTATTCGATTGAATATCGATCAACAACCACAACACGAAATGCATGCAACCGAAATGGCATATGTGATCATTTGACCACGAATGTCAAATTATTGAAATCGTTTTCCACAAAAAAAAAGGTGTAGATTGGCGGGAACACCCTGACCCCGGGTGCCTTTTGGCACCAGCCATTGTCCACCCCACAAGGAATAGCTCCGGCAACTCTCCTGGCCTAGTGGGGCACCTACTGGAGTGAGCACGAGAAGACTCGGACTCCTGAGCTCTTATTCCACAAAGTCTCTCCAGTGTGCTCATAGGTTTTGCGGAGGTGGGTACCTATATGAAGCAAATGCCAAAGATGAGACTTGAACTTGTGTCAATTGACTCAAGCACAAGTGCTTCAACCATTGGACTAATGCTCCATTGGTTCTTGAAATCGTTTTGTTGTACTAAAACTAATTTGACAACGATAAAAATGTTGCTAAATTACGGATCAAACGTGTAGCTGAAAACTGATATATTTTCATCACACGAACACATAAAGTGTCTAAAGTTAGTCTCTAATTTTCACGTAGAAATGGTGTAAGAGTTTGACCTTCTATTGACCAAGTCTACATTACAATGTACTTTTACATAATATTTATTTTGTCCTCGGATTAAAATATTCAAATCGTTTTCCAATCTTTGGGTTATGCCAAAAATAAAAAGAAAGCAACACAATAGATATTTATGGTGGTTCATAGGAAGGTTAACTTGCAAGTTAGTGTCTAATTTCGGCCAACTGACAATATTCAAATCTTTTAGGGACAAATTGTTTGCCATGAAAACTACCTTTAACTCGTATAAAAAAGATATAAACAACTTACCTTATAAACTTATTGAGAAATTATTATATTTTAAATGTATTTTAAAAGGTCAACATAAAAGGGCCAAAGGTGATGTATCAAATCATGAAGGTACATTGACCCTTCGCAAATACTTTACACATGTGAATGTCATGATATATGTACAAGAATAAATTCGTATACTTTATAATTCAGCTGTTTAAAAATTACAAATTATAAAATAAGTATTGCTCATTATCATACTATCATACCATGCAAAAAATTATCTAATCATGTGCAAATAACTTTGTCTACAAATTTATATTATGACAAATAGAATGATGGATCTTTTAGGCTTTAACACAAGTATCAAAAATTATATTAAGTTTGTTGTTGAAATTGGCCAAGTTCACTATATGAGTTACAGTACAACAAAATAATAGTATAAGTTAACATTAAAAAATGATAGTTTGGTCATTTATGTAGTATAAAATAGATATATATTTTCACATTTGTCTCATAAAGTATTTTATATAAGATTATAAGAAGATGGATATGGTGGCAAGGGATAAAATAAAAGTAATGCTAATCATTAAAAAGTGTGACAATTTTATTCAATAAAGTGAGTAATACTTATGGTTAATTTTAAATAATTAACACCTTGGTCTTTTACTCTTTTGCACATAAAGAGACTACGGTGATAGACAATGTAATCATAAATGTGGGGATTAGATTCCTGTATCAATAGCAATGTGATGGATTACTTGTGTGGTTGGCGAATGGTTTGGTCAATTCTGAGGGCTTAGTAATTAAAGTTATGATTTGATAGAACATAAGATTTTACTTATATCTAAGAGTCAAATTAGTTTTTGAGAGTATTACTGGGGAAGGTGTCATAACAAACCCTCGACACTTCATCAATGTCACCTCAGCATCTCACTTCTCCACAACTAACCACAAAAAACACCTCTTCACTCATAACAAACATCAACCTCTTCATTTGGGCCCACCATTACCACTTTATTTTTTTTTATTCAATTTTCATATAAACTAAATTTATTTCATTAATAATTAAAATACATTAACAACACAATAATAAGAAAAAATAAATACTATAGGTAAAAAAAACGATACGAGAAAAAAAAATACAACACATACTAATAATAAAAAACCTAACCATTTTACTAGTCATTTTTTATAAAAGTTATAAATAACATTTTTTATAATTTTTTTTTTTTAAATAACAATTAAAACTTATACACAGTATATGAAAACATACAACCCCAATATTAGCTAGTCCAACCCAGCCCAATTCCAAGTTTCCAACGTAGTAAAAAAAAATAATAATAAATAATAAATAAAATGTATTGTCTTCTTCATTTTTTCTGCACACACACATATTAACACATACGCAATATATATTGAAAAAAGAAGGTAAAAGAAAAAATTTATGTGAATGCTTGTCAGAGATTTTTGCTCGTCGTAACGACGATGAACCACACGATGGCGAGCCACGGCAAAGGGGCCGGTGTGGCGGCAAGCCACAGCGAGGTGCCACCTCAGCCGACGGCGAGCCACAACGGATCCACACCTTCCGCTCTTAGAGTCATGTCATATCGAGTTGTCATGGAATCGAACATATGATAATAAGTGTGAAACACGTTATTGAAATTGAGTTGACACCATATAAGAAGAAAAAAAACGAATTCGAACATGATGTAAATGTGTGACTACATTTTCTTTTACACTACCGTTCTTTTAACTTCGATATAAGTTTGCTACGTCCCATGATAAACATCTACTAACAAGTTTCAACAATTAAAAGAATTCCTTAAAAAGTAAATGTGACATATTATTAGTTGACATAAATTTTATTTAAAATTGAGTGCGCACTATAATGAGTGTTTGTTTGGTTATAAGGCTATTGACAATGGGTCGGTCTACCAACTTGGTCGACTTTGGTCGTGGGTCGGTTGGCCCAATATGGTGATTCGGTCGTCATCGGTCATCGATCACAAACATGGAGAACTAGTTTGTATATCCGACCGACTTTAATACACACAATATTCAAAAAATTGTTACCGTTTGGCATTAAAAAAAAAAAAAAAAAAAGTTACCACTTTTACAAATACCAACCTAAAACACACTTTTAAACACATAATTTCAAACATAATTCAAAAACATTCTCATCAATATTCATCATGTCAAAAAAATACTCTCACATAAAAAAAAGACTAAAATACACCGTTGGTCCCTAAACTTGTTACTGCGCATCACAATGAGACAAACTTGGGTGTTTTCATCGCTGGAGGTCCAAAACATGAGTTTTATACTCTAGACAAGTCCCTTGACCATGATTGCCAAAGTCAACATGAATTTTCTTGGTTTACATCGAGGGTATAATAGACCATTCACAATTTTAACATGCCATAGTTAAATCTAACCCAACCAAACACTGTTGGTCTTCTTGGAGTAGTAAGATCTTGAAGGTAAATCTGCAAATCTGCTTCCTTTACTTGACCATGCCATTATTTCAGTGAAACTACGTGAGTTGGTAGATGAAACATTGTTGTCGATCATCAAAGATTTAAATTTCTCAATGAGGCTGCCTGTATCACTCGAGAAAAGGGGTAGCACATTTTTTACTGTAACTGCATGTTTTGCTATCAACTCACGTCGTAAACCATCACCATTTGACCAAAACAAATCCATTAAAAACCTGAAATCTTCTTGGATGATGGATGAATCTTCTAGAGTGAAACTACGTGAAGGACCACCCGCAAGCAAAACCAACAAAAATCCATCAAAAGAAGCTCTCATTATATGTGATTAAACGTGTTCGAATCGTGTTATCTTGTACTGTTGTTGCTATAATTTCAAGATCCTGTTCTAGCTCTTGCAGAAAAGGTTCGATTCTTGAAGAAGAAATATCACTCACATATAAACTGTCCCAATATACATGACTTAACTCCACAAATATGAGCTTATAAGCAGTTGCTTCACATACTTGTTGAATTGCTTCTACACATGTAGCGAAAGACAACTCGAAGTTTTTTCTCGAGTCATTTAAACTATTACCATCACGAATTCCGATACTTTTCAAGTGGGTGATTGTCCTCTTTTCTAAGACCTTTAAATCTTTTCTAATGTAGTGAAAAGTATTGAGACGAACACATAACTGTGTTATACTGTAGAAATCATTATCGTCTATCGTACTCAGTTCAGATTTCCTCTGTTGACTTTGTGATCGATCTCTCCTCTTAAATACGCCATTGAGTTTTGAGGTACCTTTACATCGGGTCAAAGGTGGCAACACTGGAAGAAAAGAACTTCGAGATCCTATATTATCAGAAGAGACTAAATAGTTACCGTCTAGAATAAAAAATAAAAAAAATATGACAAGAACTAATATTGGGTGATAATTTAGGGACATTTTCTTACAAATGGTTCGATTCAAGAAATGTTTAACTTGTAACAGGTCAAACAAGTGAATTAAAAAAACATGTCAGCTAAAAAAGGGATCAAATGGTCAAATAAGTGTGCTTTTATCGTGTAAAACCTAGCAACTCTTGTTACCCAAATGGCCAGTTGTCCATCTCTATATCAATTTACTAACGTTAAGGGAATCTTATACTTACCAGATCCAGATTTTGCCTTTAGTACATAATCTTGAAGGCATCTATCAAGGCTTCTCATTATTAATTCAAGATAAATAATCTTGAAAGACATCTTTAAAGAAAATAAAAATGGCATTATTTTCAGGGCGACCTTAAAGAGGAATCTTAAACATTTTTCTGTTGTATACAGGAATCATTTACTTTAATATAGTTAAGCATTGCATTAAAACAAGGAACCAACCCAAATCAGGAGGTCCACAAATAACTTTAGATGGATCACGAGATGGCTTCCCAGGAGGAAGGCCAACATCCAAACTAAAAGAAAATCATAGTAGCTATTAACTAAAAATCGCTAAACCGAAGATCTACAAAAAATAAAGATAGAACAACCAAAACAGATTCAAAAAATAGCGATTGGATATCTACTTATTAATGAAATCAATTAACCCCATAGGCATGGTCAAGTAAAGGAAGCAGATTTGCATATTTACCTTCAAGATCTTACTACTTCAAGAAGACCAACACTGTTTGGTTAGGTTAGATTTAACTATGGCATGTTAAAATTGTGAATGGTCTATTATACCCTCGATGTAAACCAATAAAATTCATGTTGACTTTGGCAATCCTGGTCAAGAGACTTGTCTAGAGTATAAAACCCATGTTTTGGACCTACAGCGATGAAAACGCCCAAGTTTGTCCCATTGTGATACGCAGGAACAAGTTTAGGGACCAACGGTGTATTTTAGTCTAAAAAAAACAACGATCTCGACAACCCCAAAATGCCCTAAATTTGAATTTCTCGCCGATAACTACAAGAACTTATGGATATTAAGGTATCAATCAAGACGCGCTACAACTTAAATTATTAGTTTAAGTTTTTAATTAGTATTGTAATATTTAAGTTTTATTAGTTTAAGTTTGTAATTAGTGTTGTAATGTTTAAGTTTCATTATTAATGAAGTTTAAATTTGTTGTTTAAAATATTTAAATTTAAAAAAATAAATAAAAATAACTTGGTCGCCATTGTGGCAACTTAGTCATCGTCAGGTCGCCGGAGAGAGAAAGCTGATGTGACACGATCGTCGCAAGTCGCCACTGTCACTAGCCTAAGTGTGGTTGGAACATGATTTGATTTAGTTTAGGATTGTGAATAGTTATAGGAGAGAGAAATTATATTTATTTATATATAGCTTATAACAAAATTTAAAAGAAATTAATTAAGCATGTGAGGAAAAAAAAAGGATATCACAGGTTAAAGTAAAACCTGACCCTTTACCTGAGATTTTGAAAATCTATATAAGTAGGTTTTGAGAAAACAAACCCCAAAAAACAAACATCAATTTTTAGGCTCAACCCAAAAACCCCTCATACACCTTCTAGCCAAACACACCCTGAATACTTATTATAAGACCTAGGTTTTATCCTTAGTTATTAATATCCCGATTCTGATTTTAGGATCTTACGATTTTACGATTCTACAATGCAAAAATGATTCGGTTCCTACGTAGGATCTTAACAAGCTTAAGATCTTATAGGATCCCGATCTTGACCATACGATCTTAATATCTACTCCGATCCGATCTTACTTTTATTGAAACGCAAACTTAAAAACTACAAATTTATGGTTTATGTTTTTATATAATTTAAAAAACAACATGTGATTTTTCTTAAACATTCCATATTTATAATTTAGGACAACATTTTCATGAAACATTCATATAATTTCATATATATAATATATAATAATTTGTAGATTTGAATAATATTACAAAGATCATTAGAAAATAACATTATAGTAAGATCTTAAGATCCCGATCCGATCTTACGATCACGAGCTTGCATAGACGAAAACGATCCTAAGTAAAATCCTGATCTTAAAAATCTTAGTTTTATCAACAAGAATCTACGAGGTATTTAAAAAGGATCATTAGTTAAAAAAAACATACAACTTATAAACAAAAATAATGATTTGGGATAAAATGGTGAGATTAATTAAAATGAAAATGATTAGAAGTAACAACACATTTAAGATGCAACTACAAAAGATAAAGCATTTTTCCTCAAATTTTCTCCCTCTCATTTAAAATGTGTGGCTATAATTACTTACGAGCCTTCTAATTTTAATTATTCTTCTCATTGAATACCTTCACCACTATTAAATAAAGTAACCTATAATTTTCCTTTGAGCTGATTCCATAATTGACACAATTTTTTAGAAGTGGGTCTACGATTTGGTCAACTAAAGCTCCTCTTCCTAAAATGGCCACACTTGACTATGTGATCAACCGACTCCAACCCTTTTTTGACACGTGCTCCATGCAAATACATGCTTTGGTATTCGTTTTAGTTAAGCGGAAGCGTCATTTCTATTTAAAAAAATGGGCCTTATACCAAACACCCCATTTAAATATTAAAGTAATCAAAATTCATTACATCGACCATGAAAAATACTAAATAGAATTTTGACATCATTCGGGGGGCATTCCAAATCGATAACATGAGATGGCGATGAGAAGCTCGCTACCTAACCCACGAGTTACACCATTTTAACCCGCTACTTGCCCCAATAGACACTTTGCTTATCTCGGCATGAACCTGGACATAGTACCGTAAGCACAAGGCTTAATGAGGAAACGAAGCTGAACTATAAACTGAAATGTAAACATAGCATTTTCCACACGTGACTTGTGTGCATAAAGCACGGTTGCCCACACAGGGCTACAATATCATGCCCGACCTTTAGAATGCACGTCCTCTTCTAAGTGGGATCTTACTCTTCATAACTTGATTAGAAGCATTTGTCATTACTAGGGATAGTATTCCACAACTATCCCTCGTAAGCCTGACACCTGAGAAAACTACTAAGTGAGACTGATACAGTAGTAATGTACAAATGGAATACGTTTTAGGACGAGGTTGGGTTTATTTTTATAGAGTTTTAACCAAAATTGACCTCATGTATCTTCTCTATGCCGTAGAGGGAAAGATCCCTCTACGCCGTAAAGCTCGCAAAATTGCACTATTTCTGTTGATTTTCAAGCTTAGCTCAAAACAAAAAAGTTGTAGACATCTCTTTTCTCTTTCTACAGACGCTTGTATCACCTAAAACAAAGTTAGTATATAAAAGTTACGCCCAAAATACTAGACATCACGTAATATAACTTTTGGCTTTATTTCTTCACTTGATTCTATCAAAAGTTTATCAACGCTTGAGTAATTCTCCTCAAATATCCTCCAAAGGACTTGAATACTTCATTTTTTTTCTCCTCGATTCATCATCAAATCTTGCGTTCTTCATTTTGCTTCATTCTTGGTCATTTTTCGCGTCTTTCAGTTTCATTGCTTCATTTTGTACTATAATATAAATACGAAATAAATAAGTACCAAATATTAATTAAATAATATAAAACAAAACAATAAACTAAAAATAATGATAACCAGAAAATGATATTATTCAATGAGGTGGAAACCTCCGCCGTGCTGCGGCGGGATTTTTTGTAATTTCCTTAAGCGTGATATATTAAGTTTCGACATTATCGCTGTTTTTTTGTTTTTGTTTGCGTGAATGGGTTAAGTACTTTCAAATTTGTTTTAAGTAGTGTATTTATTTTGTATAAAATATGATATTAAATATTTATTTTATGTTTGTTAAAAAAGGTGTAGCTTTTTAAAAAGATACTGGGTAGCCCGCGCGTTGCCGCGGGAATGTTTTTGTTGAAGATAATTCTGTAAACGTTGTTTGTATAGGTTTGTTGTTTTATGTTTGTTTATGTAAAATATCGAATATATTTCATTTTTTCTTATTTTTATTTTTCATGATTCATTGTATAATGTATGTGTTTAAAATAAATTGTTCTTATTTTTGTTATGGTGTGCTATGGTTTGCGTCCTCGTTTTTATAGAAGTGTGTCAGCAAAAGGAATACATTTTATATTAATTGTTTGAAAGAGGAATTTGAAACACTAAAATATTTTAAACTCAAGTAAACAAAGGGCACTTAAATACATATGTCGAATATAATATCGAAAAATCAAGTATACAATTTAGCTATTAAACTATTGTTAGTCCATATATGTTTATCCCATGTCTCCTGTCTTTGAATGTCACGGAATATGTGAAAATCAAGAAAAAAAAAGTTAAAACTTGCAACCAAGTATACAATTATATTAATAACATTTACCATTCTCTTGTTGCAATTGTAGAATCAATAGTTAATCCAAAAAAAATAGGTTTTTTTGCATATCAGTTTTTGTTAGATCATTTTTGGTCAAATTGGTAATGGTAATAAAACTTTTGTATTTTTTTTTCCGTTTGTCAAAATGGCATGGTATGTGAAAGGGTGGATAATAAATGCTTGTTCATGCATGGGGAATGCAAAGTAATAATGAGTTACTATTTTTGTGGGTGGCTCAAGGGTGGCAATCAAATCAAATGGTCTTATAAGTCACATACAAACACAGATTAACGATCATAACCAAAGAAAAATTTCACTTTAAACATACACACATAGAGTAAAAAACAATATGTTAATACAAATATCATCATTAAACGTTATTTATATTTTTGATCTTTACCGAAGTTTTGTTAACGACAAAAGTAAATTTAATTTTTATAAAGCTTAAAGCTTGTCAAGTTTAATAGATATTAAAACAAGCTTTTTCAAATAATATCTTCATCACTCAAGCATTTACATTGTGATTAATCATATCTTGATATGACTCTAACCATAATGTATGATAATAGTTTTTAGAATGTTTTAGTTTCTTAAAAACTAAACATTACTTATGTATTTACATATTTCTAAAAATAGAAAAACAACACATGACATCATGTGATGCATCATGGAAATCATTGGAAGATTTCATTAGATATTTTGTGTAGATTTGGGCTCTTCATATCTTACACAATCTTACATAGATATGGTTGACTTTGGTAAGATATTGATATCTTGTCAGGACCGGCGGCACCAAATGTTATAACGGGGGAACCCTTTTAAGGGTGCTGGGTCCGTGGTGCTTGCTAATAGTTTTGGCTATAAATAGCAAAGCCAAACCAAGTAGTTTTTCATCCCTTTCAATCATACTCTCATACATATCTTCTCTCTAACCTTTCTAACTCAGTTTCATATTAGTCATCTCTTTTGTAGCAAATAAGATCAAGTCGCATTCAAGCTTCAACGAGAAGTTGGAAGTCTTGTTTGTTTGGTGTTGTATGATCTTGTGTTGATTCATACTTCATTGTTGTACCAAACTATCATAATCTTGTGAGTGTGAGTGGTTAGTATTTTAGTCCTCAAAATACATTGTGTGTGGGAGTGGTTGTACCCCTTGAAAAGAACTCGACATTTAACTTAGTGTCGGAAATAGTGTAAGCGAAGTGTAAAGGTTTCTCCGCCGGTGAAAGGAGCTTGTTGACTAGTGAAGTTAAACTCTCGAGTGTGAGACTCGGGGAGTGGAGTAGGGCAAGGAAAAAGAGTCCTTGTAGACCGAACCACTATAAACAACTTGTTGTGGTTTGATTGTTTCTTTCCTTATCTACTCTTTACATATTGTTTACATATTTCATTAACATATCTAAGATCAATATCAATTGATCTTTCAATAAGTTTCAAAACAAAGTTTTTAATCGGTAAACTATTCAACCCCCTTCTAGTTTTCTACAATTGGTACCAGAGCCTCGTTGCTCAAGAATTTCTAAAATATATTGTATTTTATAAACTTGAAACGATCCATGGATTCTGAAAACTTTAAAGAAGGGCAATCTATGCAAAGACCACCACTCTTTGAAACCAATGGATTTATCTATTGGAAAAACCGTTTTGAAACATATGTAAAATCAAAAGATATAGATCTTTGGTTTGTTATTGTTAAAGGGGATTTTAGTTCTACTACAAAAGATATTTATGTTGATGAACAAAAGAAATTAACTGCTAAAAACAATGAAGCTAAAATGATGCTTTACGATGCTTTGCCTAAAAAAGAATATGAAAGAATTTTCATGTGTGAAACCGCCAAAGATATTTGAGAATCTTTGATTGTTACACATCAAGGAAATTCACAAGTAAAGGATAACAAAATTAATCTTCTTATTCAACAATATGAACAATTTGTTATCCCTGAATATGAAACCATTGATTGTGGCTTTGCTCGTTTTAATACTATTATTACATCACTTAAAGCACTTGATGAATCCTTTCGTAGTAAGAACTTTGTCAGGAAATTTCTTAGAGCACTCCATCCGAAATGGAGAGCTAAAGTGATGGCCATTGAAGAATCAAAAGATCTCTAAAAAATGTCACTAGACGAGCTAATCGGAAACCTTAAAGTACACGAAATGGTGATGGAGAAAGATTCGGAAATCATCAAATGAAAAAGAGAGAAAATCAAATCCGTTGCTCTAAAAGCAAGAACGGAATCAAGTGATGATGACGAATCTTGCTCCGGTAGGGAAGACGAAGAGTACGCCATGGCCGTTAGAGATTTCAAAAAGTTCTTTAGAAGAAGAGGAAATTTTGTAAGACAGCCTCGAGAAGAAAAGAAGCCATTCCGAAAAGATCGAGATGACAAAAAGGGTAAAGGTGAAAGAAAATGCTTTAGATGCGGTGATGCAAGTCATGTAATAGGAGATTGTCCTAAGCCACCTAAAAGCAAAACTCAACGAGCTTTCGTTAGTGGCGCTTGGAGTGATAGTGAAGATGATGAAGAATCAAGCAAGGAGGAAATCGCTCTAATGGCACATGAGTCAAATGAGGTATGCTTGAAAGTTGGATTGGAACCTGATGAGTGGATGCTCACGACACATGATGGGCAACAAAAGTCTCTTCTCATCATACCAAGAGTATGACGGAGGTAATGTCACTTTTGGTAGCAATCTTAAAAGCAAAATCATTGGCAAAGTTAGATCGCTCATAACTCCCTAACTATTGAAAATGTTGCTCATGTAGATAGGTTAGGATTCAATCTACTTAGTATTAGTCAATTATGTGATAAAAAGTATAAAGTACTATTTGATGAAAATGGTAGTAAAATACTAAAAGATGGTATCACCATAGCTAAAGGAGTTAGAAAAAATAATATATACGTCATGAAAATAGATAAAACATCTAATGACAAACTTTGTCTAACAACGTTAGATGATAGCTCAACTCTTTGGCATAGACGCTTGGGTCACGCTAATATGAGACTTATAGAAATCTTATCTTCAAAAAAGTTTGTTAGGAATTTACCAAAACTTAAATATGACCAACACTTGCAAAATTGGTAAACAAACCCATAGTAGTCATAAATCTAAAAATATGGTGTCCACATCTAAGTGTCTAGAACTATTGCATATGGACTTGTTCGGTCCATCCGCTATAAGAAGCTACGGAGGCAACTTATACACTTTGGTCATAGTAGATGATTACTCAAGGTTTACTTGGACGTTGTTTTTGAAAACAAAAAATGAAGCTTTTGATAAATTTGAAATTCTTAGCAAGAAAATTCAAAATCAACTAGGTGTTAAAATTGTGTCGATCCGAACGGATCATGGTCGCGAATTTGACAACGAAACTCAATTTGGAAACTTTTGTGATACAAATGGTATAACACACAACTTTTCGGCTTCTCGAACACCTCAATCAAATGGAGTAGTAGAACGTAAAAAATATAACAATTCAAGAAATGAGTAGAACAATGCTTGATGAACAAAACATTCCTCAAAAGTTTTGGTGTAACGCCGTTGACACTTCTACATATATTTTGAATAGAGTCTTAATACGTCCTTTCTTAAACAAAACACCATATGAGCTTTATAAAGGTAAAAAGTCAACTTTAGGATATTTTAGAGTTTTTGGATGTAAATGTTTCATTCTTAATACTAAAGATTATCTCACCAAGTTTGACCCAAAGTCTTATAAAGGTGTATTTCTTGGTTATTCTCAAACTAGTAAAGCTTACATTGTCTTAAACAAAGAAACAATGATAGTCGAGGAATCGTTGAACATAACATTCGACGAAAGTCCACCTCCCTCTAAGACATCACCTTTGGTAGATGATGACTTAGTTAAAAGTCAAGTGGTAGAAAGTCAAGAAATAATTGAAAATGACAAGGAAGATGAACCATTAAATAATGAGATTATAAACATCAAAGAATCTAAAAGTCATCCTTTAGAAAAGGTCATAGGACAACTTAATCAAAGAACCTTAAGGTCACAAGCCCAAAATCAAAGTAATTATTTTTGTTTTTTATCCACCATTGAACCGAAAAACGTAAATGAAGCAATAAAAGATGAATCATGGGTAATTGCCATGCAAGAAGAGTTAAACCAATTCATTAGAAATGATGTTTGGAAATTAGTTCCAAAACCTAAGGATCAAACTATAATTGGAACGAAATGGGTTTTTCAAAATAAAATGGATGAAAATGGTATAGTATCTAGAAACAAAGCTAGGCTTGTAGCACAAGGTTATAATCAACAAGAGGGGATTGATTATGATGAAACTTATGCACCGATAGCTAGGCTTGAGTCTATTAGAATATTACTTGCTTATGCATGTGCCTATGACTTTAAATTATTTCAAATGGATGTTAAGAGTGCATTTTCTTAATGGGTTTATTAACGAAGAAGTGTATGTTGCACAACCTCCCGGTTTTACCGACTTTGAGAAACCACATCATGTCTTCAAACTCAAGAAAGCATTATACGGTCTTAAAAAGCACCAAAAGCTTGGTACGATAGACTTAAGACTTTTCTTGTTGAAAACAAATACACCATGGGATTAGTAGATAATACTCTTTTTACCAAGAAAAATGAGTCACACATTATCATCGTTCAAGTATACGTTGATGACATCATATTCGGATCAACTTGTCAAGAGCTATGTGATGATTTCTCTAAAATCATGCACGACGAGTTTGAGATGAGCATGATGGGTGAATTAAACTTCTTTCTAGGACTTCAAATTAAACAACTAGAAGATGGCATATTCTTTAACCAATCTAAATATATAAAAGACATGCTTAAGAAATTTGGTCTTGAAGATTCAAAACCAACTAAGACACCCATGTCCTCGGACACTAAACTCACCAAGGATGAGGAAGGTGAATCCATAGATAACACTAAATATAGAGGAATGATTGGTAGCCTACTCTATCTTACGGCTAGTAGACCCGACATTATATTTAGTGTTTGTCTATGTGCTCGCTTTCAAGAAAACCCAAAGGCATCACACTTAGAAGCATTAAAAAGGATTTTTTGATACATTAAGGGAACAAAGTGTTTAGGATTATGGTATCCCAAAGGAACGAGTGTAGAAACCATAGTGTATGCCGACTCGGATCATGCCGGTGACTATGTCGATAGAAAAAGCACAAGTGGTATTTGCACTTTTGTTGGACATTGTCTCACCTCATGGTTTGCAAAGAAGCAAACGGCTTTAGCCATCTCAACTACTGAAGCCGAGTACGTCTCAGCCGGAAAAGCATGTCAACAAGCTCTTTGGATGAAGCAAACTCTCGTAGATTACGGAATTCATCTCAATGATATTGTTATACTTTGCGACAACAAAGGAGCTATCGATCTCAGCAAAAATCCCGTCCAACATGCTCGTACGAAGCATATTGAAATCCGTCATCACTTTCTTCGCGATAATGTTCAAAAAGGAAACATCTCAATAGAGAAAGTGTCCTCCGAAGACAACATTGCCGATATTCTAACTAAGCCTCTCAAACGAGAACCATTCAATCTTCTTAGACTTGGTTTGGGGTTAATGGAACCAAACATGTAGGATAAACATAGCCTAAACCTTAGAATAAACAAAACAAAACAATTTTGTCTTGTATCTGCTACTGTACCCACGGCACCAAACGACAACAAGGACGGAACCATAAAAATGGTGCCGTCTGGTCCGTGGTGACATTAGTGGCAAAACTGCTACCTACAAAACATCTTCTTCCTCAAAACCCACTTTACCAAAATGTGTAAACATTAGACCCAACTCATTGTTGACACATTCTCACCCACTAATCACTGGAGATAACATCATTGTAAGTATCCTAACTACATTTTATCTCTTAATTCTGAGTCTAGGATTCTAATTTATGGACAAAATCACTACATGGGGTTTGTATATATTCTTGTATAAAACATGGATTCAATTGGCAAATTACATAACTAGTCATTGAAATTAGGTACTACATTATCATATTGCATAAATAAATCATATTTCCCACTAATCAAAAGATAATGACTATAAGGCTTTATTCAAAAAAAAAACCAAACACCCCATGTCAAATTTTTTTTGAAAAGCTTCTCACTTGTAGGAAAACAATTTTTCATTGTTAATACTAATAAAAACGTTCAATTTTCATCACTTGCATGCTCTTGAATACTAAAGGTATTGCATAACTAATATGCATTCTCGGGTATATTCAAATGAAGCCACATTGAATTAGGAGTGTTTGGGTTATCTCATGCCTTTTGCCAAACACCCCCACTAAAGACTATTTTATGCATAAAATGAGTCGAGATAACCGCAACTCCAAATCGTCTTCATATAGACACACACTTGAATCAAAACGTTAAGTTTATTCTCATTCTTAACATATAAATTCTTGCTCATAGGAATAACCATGGTAGCCGCAAAATTCTATGATCACAAGGATACCGTTAACTACATTCCCAAACACCACAAAACCAAAGGACTTTCAAAGGAGCAAGTCAAAATCTTTAAGAGTCTAGAGACTAGGTACTTCCATGAGGGTATAACCATTCACTCCTCTTTTATCGAAAATACCAATCTCCGTGAAGAGCTAGCCGCTATTCAATTCGATTGTCTCCTTGACATCGATGAACCTTTTTGTCCTAGGTTTGTGTTAGAATTCTATGCTAGTGTCACCGGTTTCATTGATGAAGAAGATGAATTTAGGCTTAGGTTTAAGATCAATCAAAATGACAACACTATCTCCTTAACCAACTTTGCTCAAGTGCTAGGAATTCCCAACCGAGGGACATGTGTCTACTCGGATAAGTGGTCACTCACCATCCTTGATGCAATCAATGGCCGCTCTCTTCCCTACCAAACACCTTTAGCAAATAAGGATGTCATCCGTGAACGCCTATTTATCCCAAGGGGAGATACAACCCGAGTCACCCGAAAAGGAAAGGAAGTGAACCGAGATCCATATGAAATGGAGCTCAATGAACTTAAGCCCGAATTTAAGAAATGGGAAGAACTACTTAGAGCCAACATCATTAGCACCATAGGGAATAGGGATCACATCAATGCTTGCCTTTGCCACATGCTCTACAACTTGTCCACACGTCAACCATTCAATTTAGCCTACTACATCGCTAGGAGAATGATTGATATTCCAACTCAAGGATTGATTGCTCTTCCGTACGGGATGCTTCTCACCCGTCTCTATATAGCTTATGCACCAATTCCACCAAGCCCAAAAGGGATGCACCTTCACTATGAGCTCATCCCTCACATTTTTGTGCCCTTGAGTGACGAGCGAGTTGCTAAGACAAAAGGCAAGAGAGCAAAATCTCCAACTCCATCATCATCATCATCAAATAGCTCCGAGGATGGTCTTCCAAACTCTCGCCTTCCACCTCATGAGTATTATGCATCTCTTCCCGAGATTGAGAATGAATCAGCGGAGTTCAAGCAAACCAAGGGTATGTTCAAGTACCTTGGTAGAATTATGAACAAGATCTACAAGAAGTTGGACAAGTGAGAATCGGTTTAAGGAGTGTTTGGAACAATACATTATCTTTAATCTTTGATACAATTTGGTTGTTTTTATTTTGTAGGATGATAATATAACTCAAAACAATTTTTTATGCTAACTATTTCATGTAGGGGGATAGCACAAGTGTGTTATCAAATTTTACCCATTTTCACTATAATGTGAAAATCATTCTAAATCTATGCTTCACTATGTTTGTACATGTGTTATTTACTTTTCCTAACTAGAATAATTAATGTCACATGTTTTGAGCATGATTTTAGGTTTTGGAAATGTCCCCGACATTTAAAAACACGTTCGGTGGTGATTTCTGGTGTCCACGGATCAGACGGAACCAATCTTTTGGTTCCGTCTGTTATAAGAATTGGTACCGCCGTACCTGTACAGGCGGACCAGGCGGCACCCTTTTAAGGGTTTCGCCTGTGTAAAATTTTGGTACCGTGGATTCTCCAGGTAATTTTCTGAATTTCTCTTATTTCGACTTTCCAAATTACCATACATTTCTTGTAAGTTAATCTCGACTAGTTTTTACCCATATTAGAACTAGTATAACACACTTAGGCATATAGGAAATCCACTTCCCACCAAAATTCAAAAATTTGAAAAATCAACCCAATGAACCCTTTTGCATAAAGGAAGGAACCAAAAATTTGGTTCCTTGCAATCCGTGGGTAATCTGATTGTTAGGATCTTACAATCATTAGAACACATTTATTGCAAATCTTTGCCTCTTCACTCCATCCCTCTTGTATGGCTTGACTTGGGTGATATAACTAGCATTTAACCCACTTCCAAATCATTAGGAACCTCATCGCTTCTATGGTTTAACATCAAATCAAACACATTTCTTCATAATTTTTCACTTCTATAAATTAAGAGGTTTTACCATGATCATCTTCA
This sequence comes from Chrysanthemum makinoi, assembly GCA_910596185.1. Classification (NCBI taxonomy): domain Eukaryota; kingdom Viridiplantae; phylum Streptophyta; class Magnoliopsida; order Asterales; family Asteraceae; genus Chrysanthemum; species Chrysanthemum makinoi. The sequence continues at coordinate 250,713,923 of OU343221.1, forward strand.
CACCTTCTACATTCTTACCATCAATTAGCAAAAACTCAAGTCAAAATGACAAAAACTTCTCCTTCAACCAAGCCTTGCAAGAAAACCGCTAGGATTAGCGTAAGACCTTGTTGTTTTGTCAACTTGATCTCTTCATCCGAGTCATCTCCACTCACCATCTCATCTCCTATAGGGATGATACACACCTCACTTTAGCTACTCCTACACCCATTACCATCACCACTCCACCACCAACAAAGACACCAAGCTCACCACCACCAGCACCCCTCCAAACATCAAAAACACCATCACCACCAAAATCTCCAACCCTCATCCCATTGGAGTTATTTTCCACACCTCCCACTTCTCCAAATCCTTTCTTGGAGGACTTGGAAGATTTGCCTCCTAGGCCCAATAATCCACCACCATTGCCATCATTTGGTACTATTGAGCGGGTTGCTCATGAGTCTCCTAGACCATCCTTCAACCCAAAAGCCCCGTTAGGGCCAAGACCTCTTCTCTTCCACCCCACCTACAAAGACATCCATGGTCCTTTGTATGGGGATCAACCACTCCCTACATCAATGTCCCCTCACATAGAGGACATTGAGGAGTCCATGTGGGAAGATCATCCCACAAGAGAGGAGATTCAAGCCGAACTCTAACATCTCCACCAATTCTCAAATATGGTGGATTCTCACCTAAGTGAGACTATGCAAATGCAAAGTGCCTTTGCTAGCCTCCATAATCACCACCCCAAACACCAACACCAACATCAACACATCTACCATTCCACCACCACAAACTCATCAACCATACTACCCTCCTAGGCATGGTTGCTCAACTTGTGAACAAACCTCCCAAACCATTGATCGGACCCGGGTGATGGTCCATGAGTTCCAAGAGGAAATGAGGTTCATCTTCAATCACATCCTTGAGCGGCAAAACGCTCTTTCTCATCCAGCATCTCATTAGAATGGTTCTAGATTAGCTCTTCTAAGCATTTTTTTTCCTTTTCTAGGATTATTTCTTTTTGTTTATTGTACTAAACACTTCATTGTGTTCCCTTTTCATGGTTTTTAAATCATGAAAAATTTTAACTAATGAATGGTGTTTTCTATATTGTTGGTGCTTATTACATAGTGTTTGGAAATGCTTGTGAATGATGATTATTACTAACAATTTTTTTTTTAGCTTTTTCACAATCCATGTATCCTCCCATTGGCACCCAATTTAGGGGGAGCATTGGTCAAGGGGAAGATAATGGCTCGGGCTCATTACACATTCCGCCTCGCATCTTCTTTTTGTTGAGACAAAAAGGAGGAGAAATATATAGAACTTGGTAATATTTGACTTTTTGAAAAAGTCAACTGCATACTTTGACTTTCTGAAAAAGTCAACATCATACTTCAACTAGTGAAGAATTTGACTTTCTGAAAAAGTCAACTGCATACTTTGACTTTTTGAAAAAGTTAACATCATACTTCAACTAATGAAGACTTTGACTTTATAAAAAAGTCAAACATCATATACTTGCATTATCATTTCTTTTTCAAGTTCTAAAACTAATATTTTTATAACTCTTGTACAATCTTTGTATCTTTTATAAAAATAAAATTTATATTTTGTCCTCAACAAAAAGGGGGGAGATTATTAATACAAATATCGTCATTAAACGTTATTTATATTTTTGATCTTTACCGAAGTTTTGTTAACGACAAAAGTAAATTTAATTTTTAAAAAGCTTAAAGCTTGTCAAGTTTAATAGATATTAAAATAAGCTTTTTCAAATAATATCTTCATCACTCAAGCATTTACATTGTGATTAATCATATCTTGATATGACTCTAACCATAATGTATGATAATAGTTTTTAGAATGTTTTAGTTTCTTAAAAACTAAACATTACTTATGTATTTACATATTTCTAAAAATAGAAAAACAACACATGACATCATGTGATGTATCATGGAAATCATTGGAAGATTTCATTAGATATTTTGTGTAGATTTAGGCTCTTCATATCTTACACAATCTTAAATAGATATGGTTGACTTTGGTAAGATCTTGATATCTTGCTGTCAGACCTCGGCGGCACCAAATGTTATAACGGGCGGAACCCTTTTAAGGGGTCCGCGGTCCGTGGTGCTTGCTGATGGTTTTGGCTATAAATAGCAAAGCCAAACCAAGTAGTTTTTCATCCCTTTCAATCATACTCTCATACATATCTTCTCTCTAACCTTTCTAACTCAGTTTCATATCATATTAGTGATCTTTTTGTAGCAAAGAAGATCAAGTCACATTCAAGCTTCAACGAGAAGTTGGAAGTCTTGTTTGTTTGGTGTTGTATGATCTTGTGTTGATTCATACTTCATTGTTGTACCAAACTATCATAATCTTGTGAGTGTGAGTGGTTAGTATTTTAGTCCTTAAAATACATTGTGTGTGGGAGTGGTTGTACCTTTGGAAAAAACTCGACATTTAGCTTAGTTTCGGAAATAGTGTAAGCGAAGTGTAAAGGTTTCTCCGCCGGTGAAAGGAGCTTGTTGACTAGTGAAGTTAAACTCTTGAGTGTGAGACTCAGGGAGTGAAGTAGGGCAAGGAAAAAGAGTCCTTGTAGACCGAACCACTATAAACAACTTGTTGTGGTTTGATTGTTTCTTTCCTTATCTACTCTTTACATATTGTTTACATATTTCATTAACATATCTAAGATCAATATCAATTGATCTTTCAATAAGTTTCAAAACAAAGTTTTTAATCGGTAAACTATTCAACCCCCCTTCTAGTTTTCTACACAATATTTTTTAACAAAAAAAATATGACTACACCAATGCCTTTCTGCAAGGAGTTGGCTGCTGCTGCTGGGTCAAGCTTGGTCAGAGACATGATGGTTGTGCGATTTGAGAGGGAGGTTACTGTTACGTTGTCGGATGAATCAGAACTAAGGAAAAAAGCCCAAGATATAAGGTCTCGTGTGGCTGAGAGGGATTTTGTGATTACCGGAGATTTGACAGAAGTGTCAATGATTTTGGTGAATGTGATGAAGAAACAGAAGCGAGCATAGGGGCTTATGTCGTTCATTGAGAAGTTGAAGTCCATGGTATACTGATGTGGTTTGTTTTGGTGTTTATGAAATGTATTTTGGGTTTAAGGTTTGCTGTAAATTTGTAGGGTTGTGAGGATATTTTGAGTAGAAGTTAGTAGGGTTTATGTTTATGGATGTTTTAATATATGCTCTTTTTATTTATGTGTTAGTATCTAATAAATTTAAGATTTATGGTGCTAAAGCATTTTTGCTGGAACTTACTGTTAGGATCGTATTTATGGATGATTTGGTGAATCGGGAGGTCTTGGAAGATTGAAGAACACCATCTTCAAGTTAGTGAGAGAAACTAGAGAGAGAAGGGAAACTAGTAGGTGTTTTATTAAAGATGAAAGGTAAATTACACTAAGAGTCTCACCCTTCTAGGAAAGTCTAGGAGGGTATTTATAGCCAAACACATACAACTATGACTATATGACATAACAAGCCCATGTGTTTTAGCTAACAAAGATAGAAAATGTAATCCCGTCAATGTCGTTCCATTTACGAGTTAGGAGCGATTCCAACAATCTTCCCCCAATGGGACGACATAAGGGATTACTTACAACATTTCCTACAAGTAATAAAACAAATAAAGAAAAGTCTTCATAAGCTCTTTAAATGCTGAGGATGATGAAAGTTTACGCTATTTGTCTTCTTCTTGTACCTCGACTTGAGAACTGTTTTCTTCACTTGTAGGCAAATGATGTAATATGCATAAATTGGATTAACTTCCCCCAATTCATGATGTATGTCTTTAGCAGCTTCTCCGTACACTTCTTTTTGGCGAAGTTTCTGAATCAGCTTCCCCCCAAACTGACAACCGTCTTCAGCAGATTCGAAATTGTGATGTAGTAAACTTTTCTTCTAACTTTTGAAGTTTTCAGTACCCAGCGGAATTTGTAGATGAGCAGTAAACCACACAAGGTAAATCTGACTTATTGTGGAAAATCCGTTCGGGGGTAACATGCAAGAAATCAACAAGATCTTCTCACGTATGTAGATGCTTCATACCAAACAAACCACGAAAGACGAAATGAAACTACTTCCCCCTGAATGTTGCGGTCTATCCGGATAATAATTACATGTGAGTATGCAATTACTCGATAAAATGACCGTGCGTGAGGCATCATAACATCATTTTTAGGTAACTTCACACACGATAACTCTTTGAAAGTGAGACGATAACACGAAAAAAAAGTCGAAGAAACAGGACCCCGTACACTCTCTTCCCCCCGATGTTTTCAATGAATCAGAATCATACACCACATATGTTGATGATGAATTGGAGACAGCGAAGCCATGTATGTCCAATTAATCGAACAATTGTGAAGTACCATAAATATTTCGTGAGAATCAACTGCTGATAAAACTTCTCTACTCGTGTATACTCTTCTCAGCTAACTCTTTACCGACCCCATTATCATTCTGACGGCTTTTTGTAGTGACTACTGATGGAGAAAATCCAATATGATGAACTTGAGACGGAAGTAACATAACCCGAACTTGTGACTTAAACTTGCACTATTGTCAGATGAAGAACCCTTTTCCTTACCGGGTTGATTAACCGGATCAAAAAGGGGTAAACTTAAAGTTTCTCGAATTATCCACAGCTTTTTGTGACACTTGAGCACAACAACGTAACTCCTTAAAAGTGATAGCTATACGCTGTGAGCACAACAACGTAACTCCTTACATCAGGTATAACTAAACAACTCAAGTCTTTGTCATTCATGACGGTTAAAGCTCGAAAAAGGATCTCAAAGAATCATGCATCCAACCAACCCTGATATCATCAGATACTAAGTACACGCACCCGTGATATCCCACTTCATCCTCAAATAAATGATAATGAATTAACGCCGTAGTCACATCTTGCGGTTAAATGCTCAAAACTAGCCTTCAATAACGGTTTAAATGAACTATGATAATGGTTTCCCGATCTTGTCAAAAATTGTATCCTCGTGAAAAATTGTCATACCAAAATACCACCCATTTTTTTCCCGCCAATTGTTATACCAAAAATGCACATAATGTATAATCCTAGAGAATTTTTTCAGCTCAATCTATGTCATTCTTGAATGAAACATTTCACGTCTAACAAAAATATCAAGACTTTAAGAAACAGTTCGTGTATTTTTGTTAGAACATCCCATGTAACAAAAAATTCAGCCCAATTATAAGAGATAGTCCAAAAATCATAAGCCATTTTCACAAGAGTAGATCCGACCCAATAGACTAAACCAAGGCCATATGCAAATTATACCCGATCCAATAAACCAAATCCAACACCCGATTATAATACCTTTCCTACCCTAATTTTTTGTATCATTTGAAAACCTAATCTCTAAATCATCCGTCCCCTTTGTCTCAATATATCAGTCAAACCCTAATCCACATAACCTCAAAAACAAATACGCCTACCCACTAAACTCCTCTCATCCAACTTATCCACTCATCTTCTCATCTAATCGGTCATCATCTCAAATACATCATACTCAAGACTTATCTATCTCAACCTTAATCATTACATTTTCATCATAATAAGAATCAAGAGAGCTTTTTTAGGGCTTCAAGATCCATTCGTGGGTCTCGGGTAGGTTCGTCTTGAGTTGTTTTGTTTTCGAGTCTAATTAAACGAATCAAAGAAGAGTTGCAACAGTTATTGTTGTAAAACTCTTTTTATATTCGGATAGAATCAATGATCTATAATGAATCATTTTTCGTGTTTGAGATCTATTGACTTTGAATCACACGAAATAAATGAGACTGAGATTCATTTTTATTAGTTTCGAGTCTTTGTTTTCAATGAAAGAGAGTATAGTCACGTGATGGTGATGGATATGGTTGTGACAAGAAATAGGATTAATTGTTGGTTGTTTTTGGTTTGGGGACGAGATGGTTTTAACAGCTTCATTTGAATTCGATGTTATGTTTATAGATTGGTTAGTATTGGACCGATGATGGTAGTCTTGAAACTGAGGTCGTGATATGGTTTAGTATTTGGTTTTGTTGGTATATGGTTAATGGTCAGAGGTTAAGTCTTTTTAGTTTACGCATAACAATTTAAACTTTCTTGCACGAATGAAAATCTTACGCGTAACTTATGCGTAAGCATAGTTCTTATGCGTAAACCAGGCTTATGCGTAAAAACCTTACGCGTAACAATCCTTACGCATAACTTTCCAAATTATGCGTAAATATATCTGAAGATTGGTTATGCGTAAAAAACGAGGGTTTTGACCCGTTGACTTTCTGCTCCGACGATTTTTCCGACCAAAAAATCTGTTCACCTTCATATAAACACTGCTTTTTGACCCTGTTTTGACCATGAGAACCAGATGACCATCGAAGAATTTCCACGAGTATTGGTATAAAAAATAATACGAGTGTAAAATAAAAAGTGAATAAAACTGTTGTGCAAAACAGTTTGTGACCAATTTTTTCTTGTTAACCTATACTACTTTTGACAAAAAAAATACATTAAACATGTATAAAAAAACTGTTAATCACCAAAAGTTTGTGAAAAGATAACAACTTTGATAAAAAAACATATTTTAATACAAGATTTTGACAAGATAACATCACCAAAAATCAAACACAAATAACAAACCGATCTTGCTCTGATACCAATGTTAGGATTGTATTTATGGATGATTTGGTGAATCGGGAGGTCTTAGAAGATGGAAGAACACCATCTTCAAGTTAGTGAGAGAAACTAGAGAGAGAAGGGAAACTAGTAGGTGTTTTATTAAAGATGAAAGGTAAATTACACTAAGAGTCTCACCCTTCTAGGAAAGTCTAGGAGGGTATTTATAGCCAAACTGTGACAACTCGTACTTTCAGGTCATTTCTCAAAACAATTCACGTTTCACAATTTCATCATTTATCGTAAACTAGGTTTCCAGCATCAAGTAATGGTTTAGCTGTGAATTCATGATCATATCATCGAGGACATTTCATATAGACTAAGTTTAGTCTACATTTCATTAACATCATTGTCATCATTTCATATCAATATTATGCATAGTTTGCATTTTTCATTAAACGTATAACTTTTATTAAATAAACGTTATCGCGTAATTAATTATTTTGAACAATTGATCAATTAATTCCAAAAATCATCCCGATATATTTTTATACTCATATTAAGTTATAAAAATAATATTATGAGTTTACCCAATGTTTTAAATTTATTTTGTATATAAATTGTTATATTTATATAATTACGATTTCCTTAAATTCAACCCGATAAATATTTATTCACTCAAATCTTTCAAGAAACGTATTTTTATAATTTTTATGACCTCAATATATTTTATCTTGACCCGTGGAAAATTTATTTTTATCCAACGCTACCATAAATATTTACAAATGCTACAAGTTACCACTTAACCTCAAATCTTTTACAAAATCTTACACTTATACACTTTAATAAAAAAAATTTAAAACATAAACAAAAGTGACACACACCTTAGGGTGATTCACAAGAAGATATTTGCAATATCACTAATACATGTATATTATTTTACTTATCACCTTTTCACTTCATTATTATCTCATTTCACAAAAACCAATGACCAATATCCATCTTCCTTTCTCTCAAAATATCACGAGGGACCAAGGTAAAGGAGGATCATTCCAAGTTTACAAGTCAAGTTTTATAAACATTAGTATCATTTGTTGCAAGGTTTTGTAATACAAACCTCAAGTGATTAGGAAAACCTTTTGTCCATTAAACCTCATCATATCACTAGTCAAGGTTAAAGTATCACGCTACATTTCGGTGTACTCACTCTTGTCATCATACCAATTCATCATGTGAGTTTTCATAGCCCCTACTTTTATACGCTTTGAATTACTTTTGGGGGAGATACATGCTCAATTATTTTCATTTACTTTCATAGTTACTCTAAACTTTTATGGACTACCGTGAGTTTTCATAGCCCCATTTTCAATTGTTTTAATGCTTTTATTAAACTCTTTGGGGGAGATACATGTTCAACAACTTTTATGGCAAACATGATTATTTGCAAACTATATGTTTATCTGAATGTTAGTCATACAGTAACGATGTCGCCATACTTAAATTTCTATATCATGAATCATTGAGCTAACTGACTTGGTATGATCACGATCTAACGGACTTGGATAATGTTGAACTAACGGACTTGGTATACTCATGAACTAACGGACTTGGTATAGTCATGTACTAACGGACTTGGTACAATCATGGTCTAATGGTCTTGGTACAATCATGGTCTAATGGTCTTGGTACAATCCTGAACTAATGGTCATGGAACAATTTGAAACCGTCTGAAATTATGTGTTATATTGAGTAACTATGGATACATTAAGTTATGCACTATTTTGTGAATTCATTTGACATCATGTGTTTGAACATTAACTCTACATATTTTGGCAGTGGGTTGTGAACACACAGGTTGCAAGTTTTGTATGGGGAACTTGGAACGAGTGGATTTACAATGCCTTTGCTGCATAAGCGATTTTGAAAGGCTTTACATTTCAACACAAACTCTATGAACTCACTCAACCTTTGTGTTGACACTTTTAGCATGTTTTATCTCGGGTATCTAAGGCATACACTTCATGGCATGCATGTGGACATATCATAGAGTCGCGGTGGCGAACAGGTTTTATGAACTTTAAAAACATCGTTTGACTTATAACAAATTTATTTTCCGCACATAGTAACTTTCATTTGGGACCTATCTTTGTAACTCTGAATGTTTTTATTAATTCAAGCGATGTATTTTCCAACGACACTTTAGGTCGTTCAATATAACTGTGATTGTGATGCTATGACAGTCAATCCCCAGGAATTCCATTCCGCTGCAAAACAGGTAATTTGGGGGTGTGACACAAACACATACAACTATGACTATATGACATAACAAGCCCATGTGTTTTAGCTAACAAAGATAGAAAATGCAATCCCGTCAATGTCGTTCCATTTACGAGTTAGGAGCGATTCCAACACTTACATGTCTTTTGATATATATCGTATCCTGCTGGTTTGCTATGATGGTGTTGCACCCATGTAGTGTTTTATTGCTCTCGCTAGCCGTTGGTTTGTTCCGTAAGTGTTTGATTCTAGTTCCGGGTCAATGTCGAACTGTATAAGTACTTAAAACTTTTATCAATTTGACCACTCAAATATAAGTTTAAATGTAAAGGCTGATTCAAATTAAAATTCCAATTTGAATGTGACAATAAAGAATGGGAAAAGTAGAAAACAAAACACAATTGTGTTATGAAAGGTAATGTATTAGCATGACGTTTGAGAGAGTCAGTTGGTTAAGTACGCTAAATGTAAGTGCTTGCCGTTTGAGATTCATGATCGGGTATACATGGCAAAAAAAGAAAGTATTGTATTAGTAACTGACGACGGACAAAATGAGAGTATTATAGATAGTTACATTGTTTTCCGAAAGATTTCATACGTAATTTTTATAAGTGAATAAAGTCATTTTAAATCTCCAAAGTAATTTTATCACCTTTGTTAATCATATTATCAGATGTTGTTGTTGACATTGCCTATTTTATCTTAGTAAAGCATAGGTGCACACACATGCTATAGAAGTGCATATATTTATTTGGGAACACTACAATCATAAGTAAGTCTGCACGGGTTAGACCTTTTGAGTAATTTATGTATTTGGCAGAAAGTTTAGGATACAATTCAACATAAAAGATAGATAAAGGTTATACCATTTGAAAGAGAGTCGGGTCTATATTCCTTTCGTTTTCTCAGACCAACAAAGTATAAAAAGGCTTTACTTGCACATGTGTCACTGGTTGAGTGGCTGCAATAGTTATAAAAAACAAAAAAATGAATATATGTAAAGATATATGGAAATTGAGTAGCAATGTTTGGACATAATTAGAAGGACCTATGCAAATAGTAAACAATTTGGTTGTTACTCTCGAATGATAAGGTCAGATATTGTATAAGTGGGATGCATATAATGACAGCAGTACATGTGAGCAAATTGTTTTCATCTGTGGAGGAGAAATGCATGTAAAAAACAGTATTTGGTTTAATGTGTGTATTTAAAAGAGTTTAGTTACATGTCAGTTGTTGTCACTAAGGGGGTGGTCTAGAGATGATTTTACGGTTGAGGTTGACCGAAATGGTTGCGGCAAGGATGTGTTTCATTTAAAGTTTAAGAGAACTATGTATATGTAATTGATGGAAATGCATTGAACAAAACATATAATAAAAGACGTGCATGAATTATTTGTGTTAGATACTTTCAAAGTCAATCCAGACGAAACCTACAGAAACAGTAGTGAATATGTGTGTTTTGTTTTCATGCAAATTGTATTCAATGTCTAATTATGTGTTATATATGTGGCCACTGCGTTTTTTACTATGCAAACGATACTGATGTGAAATTCTTTATAGCCTTATTTTTGCTATTTAAGAGAGTCTAAGTGGACATTTTATTTTCATAACTCATCTGATAACTTGTAATAAAGAAGGAATAAAACACAATGTCTAGGCGTCCTAAATGTGACAAACTTAGAGCAGAAGCTAATTCCAAAAACTGGTATGAGATGCTAGTGTTGTATTGTCGTCAAGCTGCGGGTCAGGATATTCAAATGTCACAACAAATGAATGTGCTCTCTGGTATATTGGTTAGCGTTACTCGTGAAAGGGTTGCTTTTATTCAAGAGCTAGAAACGGTTGGGAACACTTATGCTAAGAAAACTGCTGAATATCTAAGAGAAGTCCAGACAAAAGATGAGCAAAAGGTCATGCAAATGCGTATTTTGGCAATTGAATTGGAGTTAAATGCTCGTAATCATGATGTGTTTATTCATAAATTAAGGGCCTAATGGATTGGTAAATGTGTGTACACAACCGGAGGAAGTTGATGTTGGTCATGATGTGTTGTTTATGTTGGTGTTTTCATTTGTAGTTATGTATTTGTACTAAATTTTATTATGAGTGTTGTTGTAATATTTGGCTCTAGCCTTTGGTTGGTCACTGTAAAATATTTTATCAAATAAAAGCCAATGTTTGTGTTAACTAAGTTTACGTTGTTTACCTTTTATTGTCTTTGCATTTGATGATTCATTGTGAAACAACATCCTCTTTACTGCTTCAGGATTACTCTGTTGAAATGCCTTTCTTTATGGATTTTCTTTGCCTGTTACTGCGGGTAAAGAGGATGATTAAAATTTGCATATATGAATGTAATTTTTAAATTAAAAAAAATAATCTAATAAGATGGTACAATAGGCTATCAATGACAGTTCCATCTGCAAATAGTAAATATACCTTATTATCACCGTTGACAGAAGTATATTCGCAACATAACCAATTGTCTTATAAAACAAAAGATCACGATCTTCTTGGCCTATTAAATGATATTTTATGACACATAGATCTGCATGCTACATGAGATTTATGTCTCATAAAATAGCATTTAATAGCTCAAGAAGATTGTGTATTTTTATTTATTTTTAATGGGCCAGGTCTCTTGGTATCAAAGATATTTTTGCCAAATAAATTGACATTAGACAGTATTGTTGGAAAGATAACCTACATTATCAAAACAATGGATAATCGTGCCAGATACGTCATATGTGGTAAGTGTAATCATATACTAAACATCCAAAGAATCGTGCGATCGATGGTTCTAAGGTAGATTTTTTCTATATTGTGGTACAAATTAATTGGTGAGTTAGACGTACCAGTAGAAAACATAAGTGGTTGCTTTATAAAACAACAAAAAAAACACGATATTTCTGGGCTGTTAAATGCTATTTTGTGACACATATATCGCTTGGTTTATTAGATTTATGTCTCACAAAGTAGCATCTAACAGCTCAGGAAGAGCGCTATTTTTTTATCGAATGAGTGAACATTCCTGTTATGTCTTCTGCCAGTGTGGGAAGCTGAACATACAGGGTCAATAGTTGTAATACTTTTACAATATATATTTTGATAATCGTTTAACGTGTAAGATGTATATTAAAAAGTAAACTTTAATGTGATTATCTGAATCGACAGAAGGACAAAATAAATAAGGCAATCACCTTGTTTCACTGAAACCGTGACCCTTATTATTTTCATGTCAACTGTTGCAAATTCCATGTAGTTGCATATACATACCTACAATAAGGACAAATATGAAATTAGGATATGCCAATCTATCATTCACATCGGTAACAACCCAATGTAGGTGTATTAAAAAATATGTACAGTTAACATGAGAGGTTGTAAGATCCAATAGAAGGAAACCATTCCAAGGGGGAATGGTGACTCTCTCGGACTGAGCGACATGCTCAAAAGAAAAAGGAAATTTAGGTTGCAGAACTAAGTCTTTAAAAGTATGTAAAATAGATAATCGAAGATGTATGAAAAATTAATTTATGACTAAGGTAATTTGTCAGGAAAGGTCGAAGACTGAACAATCCTACATCTGAAGAATTATTTAGTTGACATGTGAAATATGGGATTTTGTAAAAGTTTTCATTTTCATAAGTAAAGGCACATCAGAGAATGACATTATCCTATGGCAGCAGGTGTTGTTAATACATGTTATGTTATTTTTTTTATTCGTTGATTGGTATCTGTAGGTATAAGAAAACTGTAAGTTAATACGGGTATGTGGCAGTATTTCTGGCATTTTTTTTTGGGTTAACATTAAATGTACTAAACTGTTCCCATGGCTGTAAATCATAGCTGTTTTTCAAGTAGAACCTTACTGGAGATTTACTGACCTCCTCAAATGATGTGCCGACGCTGTAAAAAACGTATTCACAACTTGAACATGATAAAAATTTAACTGGTTTCTAAGACCAATTTCAATATTTATTGAAAGTATAAAAAAACAAAGTTTGAATTACCACCAGTAGCGATATGTGCAACACCGGCTGTTTCTTGGTGGTACCCTGGTTAAAAAAATAAAAAGTATCAATTAAACAAAATTAAACTATACCCACATGTTGCTAAACATAAACTGGAACAATCACAACCACCTCTTGTCGTTGGTCCTAAGGTAGATGAATCACTTCGAGTAGCGAAGACGGTAGCGGTGCGATGTTGATGAAGATGTTTGGGAGGTATGAAAATAAGATTGAGAATTTTTTTTGTTATAATATGTGAAAAATCTTGAAACCGTGATAAATAAACTGATGGTAACAACCACAATAACAAAAGAATCACATAACCAATCCGAAGGATGAAACAACAACCAATTTCACAAAAACCCAAAAAATTAAATCCAAACCCTAACTCGCAGATGAACAAAAATTTACAAATTCAAGCTCATCACAACCAAAAAATAAATAAGCTAAACAATTAATAGCTCAAGATCCGCTTATACCAGTGTTGGGAAGAAACCGATGTGTAGAAAAGTGTAGAAGAAAGGAGTCGGTGAAGTTTATCTATAAATAACGCAATGCTTGTATACTGGACCGACCCAACATATACCTCAGAAGCCCAACAAATAAAATAGTATGCCGACTATTAAAATAAGATTTTTTTTAAATAGTACCAACGACGTAGCGGTTTAATACAGATATATAACATTACTAGGTGGGTACCCGCGCCTAGCGGCAGCGGTTTCTAGCGTCAGACAATTAATGATTTGTGATATTGTGGTGATGTTTTGTGTAGCGTTTAAAATAGAACGTGAACCGATGAAAATGCAATTGCAAACGGGTGTATTATACGATAACTAAAGTCTAGATCTATCAAACAACATATAAAAACATGGGATAATTCCATATTTACCCAATCTAAACATGAAAATGTCATATATATCCAAAATACAACTTTTGAATGCATGATGTACAATGCATTTAAAGCATGTTTTAGGTAAATATGACATTATCATGTTTAAGTTGGGTAAATATGGAATTGCCCCTAAAAACATTTAATGAAAATGAAAGTAAACATTACATCAGTTATGAGATAAAAACTAACAACACACGTTACTTGTCGCGTTAAAACTAACAAGGATGAGATTAATTGTGCCGTTGTTAAAAAGAACGAAAGTACCAAAATTAGCATGAATGTGATTAGCCCAAAATTAAAAAAAATGGCTAATTTTGGTTATTTTTTAAAAGATTTGGGCACATTTAGCCATATCTTTTTTTTAAATGGGGGTATTTAGCCTATTGAAAAGTTAAATGTGCACTAACGGGTACATATTTTCTCTTAATTGTAAAACATTATAATCATTTTTGAAGAAAAACTTATATATATAATATAATTATATAACGACAGATCGTTTTGTGTTAAAAAATGTTTATGGGTTTTAAACGAAAAATAATAAAAGTTTGAAGATTTGGGGATTAAACATAATGTTTTGAAACCCGGTTGAACCGTTCCCGTCGAAAAACAGGTCGATTTAAACTGAGTCAACCCGACAGTAGGGGTGGCAATTTTTGACACGACACGATAAACGAAACGAACCCGACACGAAGTTAAACAGGTTTGGGTTGAGGATAAATAGGTTTGGGTAAAAAACGGGTCAACCTGTCTAACCCGTTTAATAAACGGGTCGTGTTTGGGTTGAGTAAGTATTAAATAGGTCAACCCGTAAACCCGTTTAAGTATATAAGATCTTAAAAATAAAATATATAACATGGTTTTTATGTTGGATGTAGATTAAATGTATTTTGTTATTTACATGAATATTGACGCTCGTAATTCAGAAAACTATCGCATAGTTATTTGTATGTTATTCTTATCATATTTTATATCCTTATATTATTTTTTGCTTTTAAACTAGTTAAATCGACAAACCACCAACTTTATTCATTGTTTGACCTATTTACTTAAATGGGTTAAACGGGTCACAAATGGGTTACACATGTTATGCAGGTCTGGGTTAGAGTTGAGTTTCTTGACACGATTAATAAATGAGTCGTGTTTGGGTAAAGGCTATACTAACCCGCCAACACGCGAACCCGAATAAGTTAACACAAACACGACTCGATTGCCACCCCTACCCGACAGGTTGGGTCAAATTACAAAGGTCAACCCACCGGGTTTGAAGCGTCCCAGGTCAACCCGGTTTTCGATATTATTAATAGTTTCAAATTTTCGCTTTTTACTTTTTGGTTTTTCCTTTATACGTAGTATAGCAGGGTACCCGCGCGTTGTGGCGGCGGGTACCCTGTGACGATTAACCTGAGAAATAGATCTCGATGAGACCTGATTCACCAGTTTGTATCGGTTTCAATAGGTCATCTCTAGTTCGTTTTCAAAACTATATGTACCATCAACTTGTTAGCTTGTATGAAGCTTTGTGTGTTTTATTAATTTGTATAATGTGTATAATAATATGTATATTTTATTTTAGGGTGTTTTAAAAATAACATTAGTTAATGTGTTTATTTATTTGATATTTAGAATTATGTTGTACTGTAGCTTTTTTAAATTGTGCATTGTGAAAATTTTATTGTACTTTTTAGTAAGGGGTGTTTTAATTGGTTGTTTTTTTAATTTGGTATATATACTTTTAATTGGTTGTACAATGTGAATAAATTATTGTATTTTTAAGTAATGAGTTGTTTTAATAAAAGTATTAATTACACAATACATTTCTCTCGAACATACATTTCTGTCACCTTTCACTTTTAACTTTTCATTTGACATTTTTGTGACAGGAGAGAGGGAAAAAAAAAGCAAGGTGATACTAGGTAATAAAATCATAAAAACCAAACAGGCCCAAAACCTAAAAACTACAGTACAGTATAACGAAAAGCCGCCTGAGCTCAAAATATTCCGATGAAAAAAGCGAAGCAGCAACTTAACCCCAACTGGGCTCAGCTCCGTCAAGTAACCTTCTTTCACTCATTTTACACACACACACAATCTTTGTGACTTATATATCTCATGTATGAACTTGGTTTTTGTTGTTGTTGCAGAAATTTGGTTGTGGGTCAGAACTATCCTTAAAGAAATCATCCCAAGAATCTATTTTAGGTTTGTTTGATTATTCAATAGTCTTTAGATGTTTAAAGATAGTTAATTTTGGATGAAAGATTAGTTTTTGCTTCAAAGATTTTAATTTTCATGTTTAGAATCTATGTAAATGTTGCAATTATAAGTGCCCAGTTATCTTAAAATGTTAAAGTTTGAATCTTTATTGGCAAAAGGATGAGTTTTTTTAAAAGGCTAATGTTGTGCGTCGAAATTATGGTAAAACGCAGAAGTGTTACACTTTTGTCACATTGATGAATTATATTTTGACCAATGCAGAACGTTTCAGAAAGTACTTTGTTTTGTTTTTCTCCTTTTTTTTTGGTAACCATAGTTTTTGAACTTTTGGCGACTAATCCATGGGGTTTGAGATCACCGCCACACAGTCTCAAACCGGGTAAAGCAATCTCTTTTTTGGGATGGTTGATGTGGCCACTTTCAGAGCTGTTTGCACGTAGTAGGGAACTAGGGATTGAACTTGAGACCTCTCACATTTTAGTGATGATAGTCAGAAGGTTTTAACCACTAGGCCACCCCTGAGTGGTTACGCTGCTTTTCTATGACATAGAAGATGAAGGAAATATAACACTTCTATTAAGTCTAATGACTAAATTGGCACGACCTTTTGTATAGTGACTGACCAATGTGTACAACCGAAAGAAGCAAACTGCTATTCTATGACATTAGAAATATCAGTTTGCGCTTCTTTTTTTTCTAGATTATCAGGTTAAGAATGTGCAAACTTTTGTAGGAAAGCGTAAAGAGAGGTCTGCGAATGGGGATGCCGATGAATGTGAGACGAGCGTTCTTACTCCTACTTCATCTGATTCAAGGTACACAATGTTTTTATACCCTTTTTGCAAACACACATACATAAATTGCTCTAGCCCAATCAGGGGGTGTTTCCGTTTGCGTTTGCGTTTTAAAGTGATTATTGGGAAGCATCACATAGGCAAATTTACAATTAATCTCAATAATCAGTTTCGTTATAGTTACTTCATACTGGACTTCAAATCTGACTATGTAGAGTTGTTGACCATATAATGAGATCATCAGAATGATACTAGCTTTTTGCTAAATAGTCAAAATTGAAATCACAATAATCACTTTGAACACCAAACCAAACATCCCCTTAGACTGGGTTTTGCATATTTTTCTCTTTAAAGTCGTTGATGACTTGATATGTTATTGTGATACACTTTAACTAACTAGCAAATTTACAGTATTACAGATGAGATAGCGATGGATTGTGAAATGGTTGGTGTCAGCCCTTTAGGAAACAAAAGCGCCCTTGGAAGAGTCACATTGGTAATTTAAAATTTACAATGGTTTATATTTTATTGTCCATCATTTGTAGTCTTGTCCTTGGTCCAAGGTTGACCCTAAAAAAAACTCAAGTCAACTTAGCTACTCACTATATTTCTGACAGGTAAATAAGTTTGGAAACGTTGTATATGATGAGCATGTTCGTCCAGTTGAACGCGTTGTTGACTTTCGTACTCAAATAAGTGGCATCCGACCTCGTGACTTGAAAAAAGGTTGTTGGTGTGTGTGTGTGTGTGTTTTGGTCTAGTTATAATCATTTATTCTTTCAAGTTATAGCATTTTGGGATTTTCAGCTGCATTACTTTAATAACACGAATTTATATATTATGCTGTCTTCAGCAAAGGATTTCGGGGTTGTGCAGAAGGAAGTGGCGGAGTTGCTCAAAGGGAAAATCCTTGTTGGTCATGCTTTGCGCAACGATCTTAGGGTAAATTGCAAAAACCAGATATAAGAGATACTCTGTTGGTCATGCTTTGCGCAATTTATTCTAGTAGTTATTAATCTTTTTTTAATTATTTTACAGGCCTTATTATTAAGTCATCCAAAGACAGATATAAGAGATACCGCAGAGTATCAACCGTTTCTAAAGTATTGCTTCTATACCTTGTTCCAGTACTTACTTTATTTTTTAAAATATATGTAAATACCCCTAAAATATATTATTGCAAATGAGGAAAAATAAATTTCGAGGTATTTGACAAGAAGAATAGTGTTTGGTTGAAGCCTTTACAGTTACACTAATATTTTTCGTATTATGCAGAGAAGGGCGTAGCAAAGCACTTCGACATCTTGCAGCCGAAGTCCTTAATGTCAAGATCCAAAATGGCGAACATTGTCCTGTGAGTTTCCTTTCATAATAGGAGTATCGATTTTGACTCAGTTGCTTATGAATGGGTTGATATTGGCTGTATTTTTTTTTTTTGAAATGACTCAATAGTTTTTTTTAGCTAACAGGTGTTTAGGTCAAACGAGTGAAATGTCGCCCAAAATCTATTTCATGTTCACACAGCCTTATAAACAAAAATGTTAAAAGATTTAAATTATTATTATCGTAACAGTATTATTTTTGTAACCGTAATCATTGCCTTAATAATGGATAGAAATTCTAAATATTGAAACTGGAAGTGTTTCCGGATTGGCCAAACCTGTTTTGACCAATTACGCAACCTAACCAATACATCCATATTGCCACCGCTATTGCAAAATCTACACTTCTGTATTTGGGGCTACATGAAATTTTTATTTCTATAGAAAAGAAACATTTTCTGACCAAATTTATGTTAAATAATGCTATGTGCACACTGTCTACAGATAGAAGATGCTCGTGCTGCCATGATGCTTTACATGAAGAAAAGGCGGGAATGGGAGAGGACCGTTAAAGATTTAGCCAAGATGAAACTAAAGCAAAAGAAGCGTAAACCAAAGAAACATAAAAAAGCAGGTTCACCAGCATCATAGAATCGCTATCGAACTTTCTCACTGGAACAAATCTTAAAAGTTAAAAGTTATTGTGGCAGCTTAATGCAACGGTAACTGGTGGCATTTCTGATAGAAATAGGTATTTTTTTTGACAAAAATGGTGATATTGTTCCTCCATTAGTTAAAAATTTACAGGGGGTGTGTGTGGAAAGGGCCGATTTGAGCCAAAGTTTTGTTAGGCAAACATGCCAAAATAGAATGTTGAACTTTAGAAATATGATCAATTTTGTGGAAAAGGAGCCAAGTGTATTACATTTATTAATATTTCTACAATTTATTAAGAACGGTCGTCCATGAAAAATTTTCAGATGTGTTATTTTTGACTACTTTGGATTAATGGGTATGTGTTGCTTGGCTTGGGATATAAGTTCATCTTGAATGTTGTTGTCTTGTTGAATTAGACGCAACCGTTAAAATCAACTTGTCACTAGACAAATCTGAATGAACATTCATGTTAAAGACTTACAGGTGAGTTAAAAAAGTGGCAGGCATTCGCTTCTTGGTTATATAGGTTCTTTTGTATGTGACTATGCCTTAATACCCTATGCCGCTAGTTATAGCAATTTTTAAAAAAGACCAAAATTGTAAATGAAGTCGCGTCACGTGCACTTATAAGTAGGGATGCGCAGATCAGGTATGGAGTGACTAACTTGCTATGGTGAATTTGATCAAGTGTAGGTGTATAACACATACATTTATTTGTGATCTAGTCACTGTAGTTGCTTCTGGTGTACTTTAGTTTGATTTGTCGGTGGAACCTTAACATATTAATCGAGCTTTGACCTCGGTTCTAGAACTATAGTCAGTTGCTCAAAAAAATAGAGCTAGTCGGAATATACATACATCTGCACTTAATCCATGACTTTTGGTCATAAGCAAGTTCAAATTATCAAAGTCTTGTCTTTATAACCCAGTCACCTTTCTAACCACTACTTCAATTTTCGACTCATTTATCTAATAGTCAATCACCAACTTGTGATTGAGCCTGAACATTTTCAGTCGCGGCAAATTTTCATTTTATCTGATTCTCGGTCAATTATATTTCGTATTTAAAATACACAGATATTGAACTTACTAGCGTGTCTTAATCTCAAGCCCAAAATGCTTTTTTGAAGGCAAAAATCTCATACTTAACCACCAGCAATCCTCACATATCGACCACTTTCTAAACTTTTGGGTGCGTTTAGTTGTGAAAAAAACAATTTTAATTTTCTATATCGACTTTTTAAAAAGTGAAAAAGATTAAAAAAATGTTAAAAATTTAGAAAACATGTTTAGATGGACTTTTTTTCGAAATTGAAAGGTAGGAAAATGAAAGATATAATATCGAAAAAACGAAAAATATGAATCCCGTATTTCTAAACATTGATTATAAATTTGGGCAAATGATATAAAAAAGTATCATACTTGCCATCATTTGCTCTTGTGGGTAGCGAACAAAATTTTTTGCTTTTGTGGGTACTATACTTTCAAATTCATCCTCTTTAGGGTACTATGTGACATTTTTGCTATTCGGGAAAAAAAAATTTCTATTAGCTAAGAGGGGCAAAAATGTCGCAAAATACCATAAAGATGATGAATTTGAAAGTATAGTACCCACAAAAGCAAAAATTTTTGTTCGCTACCCACAAAAGCAAATGGTATCAAGTATAATAAATTTTTTTATCATTTGCTCTATAAATTTTGATAAAAACACGTTTTCTGTTTTTTCGCTTTTGTTTTTCTACGACTAAACGCAACCTTTATCTCCTATAACAAAATTAAAACCAAAAAAATTAACAAACAAAACCATTCTTATTTAAAAAAAAAAAAAGAAGTCCACAAATATCCAAATCAAGACTTTAGGGGACTTGTTTTGCAATAAGCCAAAACAACAAGGTCAAAGGTCAAAAGCTAAAAAGCCGGTGAGAATGACAAGTATAACCCGACCCGTTTAAAAAGCTCATCACTTGTAACAATAACAATTTATAAAAAGATTAAAAAAAAAACCCAAATTTGAAATTTTATAAGCTAGTGTTGTTTGTTAAAATTAAATAAAGATTACTGCAATTGAGTTAAATGGGTCGACCACCAAGTAATGGTGGCCCTTCGTTTCGATTTACTCCGCCTGAGGTAATTCTCCCTTTTTTACCCTTTTTAATCTTTACTATTATGGTTTTATGCGTGTTGGATTTTTTTTATAAAAGTTGTAATTTTTTTATTTGAGTGTGATAAATGGGTTTGTTTTGATTAAGGTTGTTATTTGTGATGTTTGTTCTTTTTTGGTTAAATTGACCTAATTATGGAAAAGTATAATCTTTTTACTGGTAGTTATATGAATATATAAAAATGTGTGCTTTTTTTATTTATTTAGTGTGAGGGGGTGTTTAGTTTTGCGTTTTGAAAGTGATTGTGAGCTATAGGAAAATGTGGCGAAGGAGATAGTTGTTTAGTGTAATGTATAAAGCTGTGAAATTTGTGAGCATCAGATAATTTACGAGTGTAGAATGACCCGTAAATAATTAGAATCACTATTGGTGTTGTAGCTACTCGTAAATCTTTGCGACTTGAAAAATGGAATTGTTAGATAATGCTTTCAATCACAACGCCAAACACCCCTTTGAAATATGCAGAATCAATAACACGCGCTGCCCTTTTCTTTTGAAAAATACTATTGAGTCAAGTCTCTAATCTGCGGATTTATGTAGTATGACTATGGTCTTCATATAAATGGTAATAGTGATAAAAGATTATCACGATAATGATACAATGGGCCTTTTACATAACAAAAGGGTTCTCGTACATCTTTGTTCTTGATAAGATATATGCAACTTATCATACAGTGTTTGTTTACAAGTTGGTACTATTAACTATTTTCTTTTTAAAAGATTGCGGAGATGGAAGCCATCTTGCAAGCAAATCATATAGCAGTGCCCGAACGTCAAATTCTTGTTTCCCTAGCTGAAAAATTCAGGTATATAAAATTACTTATAACCTAAGATAACGATTAACTTTCCATGGATCTTTTTATCATCGTCATTAAATGTCGCATGGTTAATCTGTGTGTAGTGCAACTGAAGAACGTAAAGGAAAGATGGAAGTTCAAATGAAACAAGTGTGGAATTGGTTTCAAAATAGGCGTTATGCGATCAAATCTAAAATAGGCAAATCACCGGGGAAGTTAGATGTTACACAAATGCCACGAGATAACTCAGCTATGGTAAAGCCTGCACCTCAGCCTACACAGCCGCTTGCTGCTTCTACAGGTGAGTTAACTTGCTGTAATTTTTTCTGTATACGTCGTAGATAACTTACTATGTTTTTAATATAATGCAGCTACTGTTAAAACTTTGCCTCAAGCACCGCAACATCCGACTGTTCCTGCAGGTAGAACATATGTCACTTTATATCAAAAAAAATTAATGGTTATTTGCATTAAATACCAACTTACTTTCCATCTGTCCCGTTTTAGTCATTGTATTCTCTCATCTAGGTCTTACTGAAGATAAAAACCCCTAACAAAAACCAGCTAATAAGACTAATAATTTTAATATAAATATGATAGAGTTATTTATAAATGTTGTTATATTTACAAAGTAACAAAGTGGGACATATAACCATCTTTTTATGACTTGGATAGTCTGATGTACTAATAGATGTTCATTGATTAACGGGACAAATGAGAAGGAATGTTAGTATCTTACTACCTAAGGGGGTGTTTGTTTAAGCTTCTATGTGGGCTTATGAGCTTATTTGATTTAGGCTTATATAACATAAGCCCTAATTTTCCGGCTTATTTTGAAACTTGTGGGCTTGTATAAGTTTATTATATCATAAACTTATATAAGCCCACAAGTTTCAAAATAAGCCGGAAAATTGAGGCTTATGTTATATAAGCCGAACGACAAATAAGCTCATAAGCCACATATAAGCTTAAACAAACACCCCCTAAGTTTTAATACCACGTTGCCTAATTTGAATTCTAAATCACTCAGCTTCGGTTAGAACTTTCCCACAAGCACCCCAACATCCACCAGCATTTTCAGGTAGAATTATTTTCTTGCATTTTGGATTTTCTTTTTCTTTTTTTTTTTTTTTTTTTTTAATCTATTTTGTATGATGACGTTGATGTATTGTGGTATATAAATAATGTATTGGATGACACATTTCTGATAAGGCAACGGTTGCTTTTCTTTATCTGTAGCTCCAAGTTTAGGAAGGTTCACAGATAATTCCCAGATGGAATATGAAGCTAAATCTGCTAGGGATGGTGCATGGTTAGTACCTAGAAGCGACTTTAATTTAACCCTTTTTTGTTAGATAAATAACATTAATCTTTGTGATCTTTTCATAGGTATGATGTTTCGACTTTTCTATCACATAGGGCTATCGACACGGGTGATCCGGTAATTATAGAACCCAACCAATACTTGATCCATCCAATTCTTCATAATTTATAGGATAAATTAATTATATTACATGATAATATCAGGAGGTTCTGGTCCGATTTGCGGGTTTTGGAGCAGAAGAGGATGAGTGGGTCAATGTTCGCAAGAATGTTAGGCAAAGGTCTCTTCCATGTGAAGCATCTGAATGCGTTGCTGTTCTACCTTCTGATCTCATACTTTGTTTTCAGGTAAATTTTAAAAAATATATATTAAGAAGCAAAAAAAAAAAAGAAAAAAAAAAGGATAATTGTCTTATAAACATTTGAAATTTTATAGGAAGGAAAGGAGCAGGCTCTGTACTTTGATGCCCATGTTCTAGACGCGCAAAGGAGGCGCCATGATGTAAGAGGTTGTCGTTGTAGGTTTCTAGTCCGTTATGACCATGATCAGTCTGAGGTATGCATATACGTATATAGTATCTTTAAGAACTTCCTTTTTTATTAGGTAAATATTTGGTTTTTATTGTTTGAATTTAATTTTTAGGAAATTGTGGCTTTGAGAAAGATTTGTCGAAGACCTGAAACTGATTATAGGCTGCAGCAACTTCATGCTGCGAATGAGTCTATATCTGCTAACCACAACAAAAACGTCACAAATAATAATAGTACAGTCAACACTTTGAGAGTATATCCTCCAGCTGAAGTACAACCAAAGCAGCAGAAGGTGGAACATGTGGCCCCATCTGCACCAGCTGAAGCACCACAAAAACGCCAGAGACTAGATTCAACAGTCCCGCCAGAAGGATCACAAATGAAGGCAAACGTAGAACCTGTTGCGCTGGGTGCTCCTCCTGGTTTTGTACCGCAAAATCAGCAAAGAGTACAAGCTGCAGTAACTGCCCCATCAGTCCAACCGTCAGTTCAGCCGCAAAAAGTGGACACCGTGGTGCCCCCTTCATCTAACCAAGCTCCACTAGAGCCAAAAAAGGTGGAACCGGTTGTTTCTCCACCAGTGGATAAGATAGAAACTACCGTACCTTCTTCTGGTAAAGCGAACCAGGAACTGCAAACTGCATCCCAAGAGCCGGAAGCAGCGGGACCCACTGTTCCTGCATCAACCAAAGAATCACCTACAATAGTTGCTCCTTCTGCAGATGTGCCAGCAGAAGCACCAGCTGAATCAATAGAACGGAAACTTGAGGTAGCTGAGCTTCCTAAAGAACCTGTTGTCTCTGGCTCTTCAGTTGAAGTACCAACAGAATTGCAAGTACAAACTGCAACTAAAACTGAGGAACCTGTGGGACCTGTTTCTACTAATGACACTAATGCGCCTGTTTCTACTGATGACCCTAAAGTGGTTCAGGAGTTGGCAGAGACTAAACCCGAAGAACCCATGGTGCCCATTTCTACTGACGACCCTAACATGGTTCAGGATGCAATAAAGACTAATACTGAGGAACCCGTGGCACCTGATTCAGCTAACGTGGTTGGAGAGGCAACAGAGGCTAAAATTGAGGAACCTGCTGTGCCTGCTAATGATCCTATGGCGATTGAGGCCGAAAATGAGCAGCCAAAACTTTCAGAGACTATGGACAGTAACGAGAGCCACACAAAGGATGAAGAGATCCCGAGTGACAATAAGGTAGAAAACTCTGATACAGCACCAGAAAACGCTGCTGTAGCTATGGAAGAAGGGTAATTTAGAAAATAATAGTAGGTATAGTACTTGATATATTCTTTGCTGTCAAAGTCTTTAGCTTTAGTGATTTTATAGTCGACTCTTAGATAAGATGAGATCATATGTTCAAATCTTGTCTGGTTTTTTGCTATTAGATAGGTCAGTTGAGCAGGTATTGCTGTTACTAAAAGACTGGTGCTCTCTTTAAAGATGGTTTTATTTTATGCCATGTTTTGCACATACGGATGATTTAGTATTTTAGTAATCCTAAAGAAATATACTGCAGGAATATTAAGGTAGTAATATGATTGAAAATTGAAATGACTGGGTTTAATGACAGTAAAAATATGGAGTTGTTCTAAAGATGTGAATTATTAAGAACTCATGTTCTGGGTTAGTAGTCATTCACATCTGCATTCATAAGCAAGTTTAAATCGGCCCAAAGCAAAAACTTCACAAGTAACAGTATTAAGATTGGACCAATCTAAACAAATACAGTTCAAGTTTATGTTATAACTGCTTCATTCTAAAATATTGATCAAGTGTGACTTAGAATTGTTGACGACCCGAATGAATTTTAACTAGACATCAATATTCTGAACATGCTCTGAGACGACCCGAATGAATTTTAACTAGACATCAATATTCTGAATATGCTCTGAAATGTGACTTGAAATTGTTGACGACATGAATAACCAGAGCTTATATCAAAACACGATGGGTGCTGTAGGGAGCATGGTGCTATAATTTGAAACTTGACCATGTACAGAGTTGCGGATATGTTGTTTTCTCTCTTTTAATGATTTTTTTTCCATTGAGAAAATTACTGAAAATTTCACATTTTGCTTTTTTTCCCATTAAAAGATGGTACGGAGTACTTTCTTTTGCATGTATCAAAAAGGGTAAGGACCCCGCTCCATGATATTCTGCAAATTGCGAGACCTAATCTCAGTTTGACACGTGTTAAAAAAACTAAAGGCTGAGTGTGAGAGCCGGAACCGATCGCGCGCGAAAGGTTTACGCAAATGCACTGCATAATGAGCTCAAAGACACGTTCGATGAGAATTTACGCAATTTTTGTATTTTGTGATGGTTACTACATATGAGGTCTTCTCATTTGAGGTTATCCAATTAAGATGAGTGTTTGTACGTGTACTTTACCATGATATTCATGTAACCATTTTCGAACCTTTTATCTTACCATCATCAAAATATGCAAATAGGTACCTAATAACGCTTGTGCAAGAAACCTCGTAACAACGCAATGAGGAACCCCTAGGCCAAATGTTATATTTTGTGTTAATAAGCACTTAACCAAAATACACCCTTAAAGTATCAATTCAAACTAAACTAAGGGTGTAAATGAATCGAATTAAGTAGAATTTTGATAGAGCTCGACTCTGTATTTGATAGAACTCGACTCTGTTGGTAATAGAGTTGTGGATTCCGAGTTGGGTTAAGATAATTAATTGACCGGACATCATTTAAAATCGTGTAAGAAATTATTCAACCCTAATGCTTGAGTATCACGAATATCTTTTTGGGATAAGACTAAATGTTTGTTCTTGATTTAGGCACAAATCTAAGAACCCTTTCGCCCCTAATTATTTAAGAATTCTAGTCAATGGAATTACGAGAACTAATCGGTCCATTAATCTCCTTATTAAACTCATTCATGATTGCAATAGTAGACATGACATATTAAATGTAGTCATTATCAGTAATGTTGTCTTTGAATAGGTCAAAGCGGTTATAAGTTAGTTATAATTCAGTTCTATCGTGATTACTCGCTGATAAACATGCTCCCTGTAAAAGTTGTTCCCTGAATGTGCTCACTGATTGATGGACCCTCTGATGAGACATCTCCCTAAGGATAACAATTAAGGTCTTACTTTATGAAGAGTATGACACTGAACTCATTAGCCTGATGGATACCGTTCAGAGTGTTACTCATTGAAGAGTAAACTCAAATAAGTACATAAGCTACATGAATTCCACTATACCACTATTGAGTCGGGGTGGTTCAGTGACCTAATAGATGTACGCTCCGTACTTCCAAACTCATTACCAAGTGTGACCTGAAATCCTCAATTGCACTTAGGGGTGTCAAAAAAGGCGACTTGACCCGAACCGATTAAGCCTATGGGTTGAGTCATCGGGTCAATAATTTTGTCCAGGTTATGTGGGTCAACCCGAATACTAAATAGGGTCGGGTATCGAGTCGACCCGAGTGACCCGAATAAGGGTTTTTCTAAATTTTTTTTAATATATTTTCATAAATTATCTATTTAAACTAGTAGAAATTAGCAATTTTAGTATCATTTTACTAATATTTGGGTTGACCGAAACCCAAATAGACCCGACCCTAAATGACCTGAACCCGACTAACCCGAATTCAAATACGGTCAGATTTGAGTGTATTATTTTTAGTCATGACCCGAACTTGACTAACATGACCCGATAACGCCTCTAATTGCACTAAATTTCCAACAGACTCGACTTGATATTATTATGTTCGGCTCAACCTCGGCAAACCCCGATAAAAAACTCGAGTCGTTTTAAATTTTTAATGACTCCAGTTAGGAAAATAATTTGAAAAAGTATAATAAAGTGAATAAATAAAAATTCAACGCCAAAATAGATACATTCTTTCAGTTATGAACAACCTCCTCCTCCTCCTCTGCGGATACAAACCGAGACACGTCCACCGTCACTCCCACACTCACTAAAACACCGTCCACCTCACCATTTCTCCGATCACAACAAACCAAACAATTACATCATGACGTCATCATTACACAGATTTAAAAAGAGTCATTATAATAATATAACAGAATTCAAATTAGGTTATGGAATAAGGAATATCGTAACGACCTGCAGAGCGGTGTTGCTACCGCGTTTCGGCAACGCGGATGTGATGGAAATACGAGACGATGTTCGCGTGCCTGATTTGAAGGATGATGATGTCCTCGTTCGCGTTCGCGCTGTTTCTGTTAATCCTTTAGATACTAGGGTCAGTGAATTGTTATTACTATATTTTATTTGAATTTGAATTTGAATTTTGTGTTCAATCACAATATGTGATTTGTGCTGATGAAATTTGTAGAAGGTTATGTACATGCACATGGATTGTTGTTATCGGTTTCGGTTAATTTATTACATTAAGGAAGTGTAGTGAAATGATCACGGAAAGGGGTCGGAAACGGCTGTGGGGATATCCTAAATCGTTCAATTTGTCGGTCAAAAGGTTTAATCAAGTGATATAGGGTGTGTCTGTTGAAACTAGCAGTAGTAGTTAGCAGTAAGCAGTAGCAGTTGAATTTATAAAAGTGTTTGATAAAGTAGTTGTAGCTGTAATTTTAATGTGTAAAATGACGTAATGCGAAATGCTAAACGCTAAATGCTTATTCAAAGAGCATTGAGAAACTAGCGTTTTTATAATTTTATAAATGCTATATGCTTTCTTCCAAACGAGCTTTGTAATAATAATGCTAAATGCTGATTGCTCTAAAATGCTCTTAAAAGCTGTCTTCCAAACACACCCATAGGATACATAGGAATTACATGCTTTGGGCGAGATCATAATTACCACACCTTTTATAGCTAAACCGCTTCTAACTATACTAACGGCTTTCTTATGTGATTAAACTGACACTATTTAAAATGGTTCATAAGGATTTGTCACTTACTCCCATGATTTTAGAAAGTTTTGGTAAAGACTACGGAATATATTGCAAATGTGGCTATAAGCAGAAAATGTAATTCTTTGGTGTAATTTTTTCCTCTTATATGTGACTACCTATTTTTTGGGTTGATCATCTTAGCGAAACAATTTTTTTGAGGTAGCTACCTAGACTATTAAGTGCTTGCAGAAATAATTTGTTGCATCATTTAACTAGATTTCTTAGTCGCCTGCTTTTTGGAGTTACAGAGGTGTATGCTGTGTAGGTCGAAAAGCAATCGTGATTGCTTTGTCTTTGTAGATGGTTGATGTCTATGATATTTTCTCTATACGTTACCACTTATGCATTACCTCAAAATATAAACCCTTTATTGTGAGTTGCACAATGATGGAGATTCATACTGATGCTAAAGACACCATAGAAATAAGATGTGTTTCCAAAACTAGTGAAAAACCGTTAACTAGTAGGTAACAAGAATATCTGTTTAGGTTTCATATCGTTTTGTTTCATTCAACCTGGATATAATCACATCGATGTACACTTGTATCTTTTCTTTCTTCCTGAAAAAGCGTGAGAATAGCTTGCTCATTGACGATAGGATACTGAAATGAACCCAAAGAAATTAATGATCCTGAGCCAACAAAATAATTTTCTTAGTGGAGAGGCTAGGCAATTAGTATAACCCTAGAATAACTCTTACACAGTTTCAGGATGGTGATTTCACGTACCTTCCAGCATGCCTTTCACTCTGTTATGTGCCTCTTTTTTATGATCGTCTGCAGTTATATCCTTTGTAATCATCTATTATGAAACTGTAAAGTTGTATATGCTCTTAGCTCAGGTTCCTCAGATGAACTTACTAGTGGCATATGTTACCCATTTATTTTTCAGATGCGAGCAGGGTATGGTCGCTCCCTATTTGAGTCACTTCTTCCATTGGTTTTGGGCCGTGATGTTAGTGGTGAAGTTGCAGCAGTTGGGGCATCTGTCCGGACACTTAATGTTGGGCAGGAAGTCTTTGGTGCCCTACATCCAACGGCTGTGAGAGGCACTTATGCTGATTATGCTGTTCTTGCTGAAGATCAGCTTACGCCAAAACCATCAACAATCTCACACGTGGTATGTATTGCGGCTTTTGGATATCATGGAACTTAATATATAGTGTATTTATATTTATAGATACGCACAAACATGTCTCTACTCTCTAGAGAAGTAATAATAAATATGGTTCAAGATTGCAAAATGTACCATATTGAAAGCTACTCTAGTCTATATATGCTTCAGAATAAATAGATTACACACAATAGTTTATTATGTCGGCTTCATCATTCGTGGAAGAAATTAGCCATCTATTTGATTAATTGCATGTTTTTCTGGGAAATGACTGATGTATATATGTATGTTACTCTTGTGATCATGCAGGAAGCAAGTGCAATTCCTTTTGCCGCTCTGACAGCATGGCGCGCTCTTAAATCTACTGCCAGGATAACTAAGGGGTACGTTTATGCATTTCTTTGTCAATATTCTTTGTTGGTAAAAATGTTTAACGTGCAATTATAAAATTTGGAAACTGACAGAGCAGGACTGAACTCAAATAGATATTGTATCCTATGATTATGGTTTGTCACTACACATTATTAATTAATGTCTTGATGTCGCGTCGTAATTGCTCATGTAAGTTCACTACTGTGATTACAGATAAACAGAAAAAACTCTTGCATGATCTATAATAGGATTAATGGGGAAGACCTTCCGTTTGGTGCCTGTAAATATCAAGCGAATTATATGAATTTGGAAAACCATAGTAACATATAATCCAACCATTAACCTGCAAGCAGAAGAGAATGATATCTCGCTCTTCGCCTCCTATTCTTACTACTCGAGCATCATATCCCTTGCTTCGATATTGTGCAATGATATTCTTACATACGATGTCTGAAGAGAATGGTCATTTTGCTGCAACGTAAATCTTTGTTCTCCATGATCACTACTACTTTATATTAAATTGAAAGACATTCTAGATACAGCATTATGTGTTTAAACGAGCCGAGCTCGAGCTCGTTTCGATCCTTATATTTTGAGCTCGAGCTCGGCTCGGGCTCGACTAATTTAATGATGTGTTAAAGAAAATAAAGTTCAAATGGAGCTCGGCTCGTTAATTACGTAAGGCTCGAGCTCGTTTACTACCTTTAAGCTCGTTTATACGTATATATTTCAAGGGCTCGTTTAGGCTCGCGAGCCTACTCGAGCTTTTTCTACAGAGCTCAGGCTCGATCTCGATTATTAAATGAGCCCAAAATTAGGCTCGATCTCGGGCTCGAGCTCGTTTAAGCTCGGCTCGTTCGAGCCTTTTACCGATCCGATCCCGAGCTTTTTACGAGCGGTTCGACTCGTTTCCACCCCTAACAGCATATAAAAAACTCTACATAAATTTAGGAGATCAATATGCATGGATTGACATTTTCCCAATCATTAACAGCTTGTTGTTTTTGAGATTGATTATGCTCATTCATTCCAGGTCATAAAAACGATGAAACATATGGTTTAAAAGAAGAAAAACACATTCTGCTCTTAGCTTATTTTACCACATATTTTTGTGCTATACGTTTATAATTGAATTGTCCACAGACAGAGGGTGCTAGTCATCGGTGGAGGAGGAGCTGTAGGTTTTTCTGCTATCCAACTAGCTGTTGCAACTGGCTGTGCGGTTTCATCTACATGCGAAAGTGAAAGCATAGAGCGTCTTTTAGCAGCTGGTGCCGAACAGGCACTCGACTATACTGCAGAGGTAATTTCAATTTCAAGCAGTATCTTCTCTGGTTTAGTAGCATCTTAAGTGTCACTTTCTTTTCTTTTTTTTTTTTTTTTTATCTGTCACCTGTAACTTTGACGTTGGTTTATGATCTACAGGATCTGGAAGTAACCTTGAAAGGTCACTACAATGCTGTCTTAGACACAATTGGTATACAACAGACGGAGAAACTGGGCATCAGTTTGTTAAAAAGAGGCGGGCATTATATGACACTGCAGGTATTAGCCTATGCGGCTTCTAAATGATTTGTGAATATTGATCTTACTGTTATCTTTCTTGACATGTATTCATCTTTGGTTTAGGGGGAGTCTGCGAAATTGACTGATAGATATGGTCTGGCTGTTGGCCTTCCTACTGCCACAGCCATTTTACTGAAGAAACAGATGCAATATCGATTATCGCATGGAATAGGTAAAATTTCAAGTGCCTGTTTTTTGCATATCATGTTTATGGATGCTGAATACTATAGACTGATCGGATGCCCCTTAATGCAGAATATTGGTGGACTTACATGAGGACGGATGCAGAAGGTTTAGATGAGATTCGAAGGCTGACCGAGGCTGGTAGGTTAAAAGTACCTGTGGAGAAAACGTTCCCAATCACACAAGTTTGTGAGGCACACGATGCTAAAGATAAAAGGATAATTCCTGGTAAAGTTGTTCTTGAAGTTGACTGATATTCTCGCATTTTTATAATTTTCTTCGTTCAGTAACCATATGCAAAATGACCTTTTTTTTGTTTTATTTTTTCAATCTATGCAATAATTACAAGCCTTTTGTTGTAAGAATCCTGATTTTGATAAATAGAATAGCATGCCAGGGTAGTTTAAAATATAATGCAAGTATGCAACATGGTGGTACTATTATTTTGTAAAGTTAGCGCGTAAAAGTGCCATATATCACAACTAGAGAAAAAAGATATTTATAAATATATATAAAGGACGTGACATGTACACTGCTAATATACAATGTTTATGCATAGCAAGAATGCAAAATACAAGATCAAAAGAATATGCTAGTACCACCATCAAGGTGACCTAAGTGGTTGGCACCATGATGCCTTTCAAGAGGTCTCAAGTTCAAACTTCACTAGGTATGCATCTTGATGGTGGTCAAATGAAAGTTGGAATAATATGGTAGTACGACACATACATGACAATTTTGGTGTTAAGTTGTACCCGTGAATTTTACTTGTATGCAGTAGCAGTGCAAAACTCTAGGATGCAACTGAAATTCGACACCATTGGTAAGAATACAGTTTGGACCTATCAATATAGAACCGGTACTACACAAAGTGTTTGTTGGTACTTCAATATTTCAAATTTTTTTACATCCAGACATCCAGTACTCAGTTTTCCTTGTGGATGCATTTGGTTTCAAACAACACAAGTTCAAACGTAAATCATTCTGGTTGCCCCAAGGAGGAAAAGAGTACAGTTATTATGATTGTACCATAAATCATTTAGAATACTTGTATGATTGAACTACCGAGTAACATCAATTTAAGATTGCGACCTATCTCTGCAATGAAATAATTCTACTTCGAATTCATTTTCGTACTCAAAGGTTTCGTAAACCTTACTTCATTGATGTTTATATATATTTATTAAGAATGTATTTATGTTGGTACTGACGTTTGTATTAAAGACATGTAATGGGTGAATACTTTATAAAGTTGGGTAGGTGGGATGTTATACAATAACTGAAAAAAACACTGATTAGTGAAAAGAAAATTTTGAATCATAAAATTAAGCCAGCTATAATGGTAAATGACATTATAAAAAATTACAAAATGGATCATTTATGTATGCGTAAAAGGGTTCGAATTCACCGGGGAGAAAATTAATCCTCTTGTGGTCACGGAAGTTTACCTGCGGCGACTCCGGGCTATCCAAAAAGATAGTAGCCATGGGATTAGTTGGATCGCAATATCGAGTTGAAACCCAGATAAATCAAAACCATGAGACATAACTTGTGATTTGTGAACTAAAGTTACTAATCGTAAACTCATTCACAATCTTGGAAATCTGTTAAGGTTTATATTTTGCATTGATGTAAAAAGTTCATTTTGTCTATTTTTTGCAACTTTTTCACCTCAAAATGGTATTCTCACTAGATCGGCGGTTAATCTTTGTGGAAACAGTATATATGTTTAAATTAGTTGGATAATTTGTTTAAACAAAGAATGTGTCACTGTTGGTAATACAATGATCGGCAACATTAACCGGTTCAAATGTTTCATACCAAAGAATTAAGGAAGTATGGGGTGCAAGTCGATTTTCAAGTTAGATTAATGGTATGTGCAAGTCGATGTTCAACCATATCATAAAAAACTTTCAAAAATGGTATATTGCTACAATTAGTAACCAAAATGCAATTGTAGTTTTCTAATATCTTCGTAACTAAGGTAATAGCTCTAAAGTATTCGTTAAGACCATCCGTGATGGGGCTATTAAGTGTACATCATGCACCCCTTTCACGTATTGTGAGCCATTACGGCACTTCCTACTTCACACGTTAATTTTGAAGGTGGTTTGGTCATAAACTTGACTGGACAATTTTTTTTTATTATTATTATTTTCTAAAGGTTTGGAGAGGTATGTTTTTGTTCAAGGGGTTTATTTTTGTGTAAGTGTTTAATAAGGAAAAAGATTCTTTCAAGTTGTATAACATAACTTGAGTACTTGACTCAACTTAGATAATTATGAGTTATTGGATTTGTTCCATTAGTTCAATTAAAAAAAAGTTTTTTTTTTTTTTTTTTTTTTTTTAGTCATTAGATCAAATCAAATGGCTTATAATTTCCTAATTTGAGTCAAGTTGTGTTTACAACTTAAAATGATCTTCTTCCGTTTAATAAATGGTTCGGAATGAACGTTAATCTGAAAATGATGTAACCATGACAGATTTAATCATCAATCAATTGAACCATATTTTAAGGGATGTGACTAGTGCACTTCTATTTCTTATTAGCACATTTTAAGGTGTGCAATAAGCAGTTATACATTTATAAATGTCCAAACATTTAAACTTAAAATGTTTCAATTATTTATAAAAGTATGTAAATCACCTCCCGACATAAAAGAATGCCAATTAATTCTCATATTTTAAGATTTTGGGTAAAATTGTAGGTTTTGAACTTCATAAGGCTAGTTGCAGTAAGGTCGATCGCCTCTCGATCGAGGGTGAAGGGCGATCGATCGCCTCTCGATCTCCTTGCTGTGGTTCCTTTCGATCGCCACCCAAAAAAACGAAATAGATCGAAGCATATAAACATACTAAACTTTAATTTGTAGCCGTTGCAAAGTAAAAAAAAATAAAAAAATAAAATAAAAAAAATAATAATAAAATAAATAAAAATCTACCTTATAAATACACAACATATTTACATACTTAAACTCACCAACAAATTTCACACATTCTCTATATCCAAAAAAAAAAAAAAAAAAATTCTACCCTATATTTACACACTATGAGTTTTAATTCTTACGAGCTATTCATTGCCGATTCGTCATCGGATGATGAAAATGAAGTTAGTACCGAGTTTATGATGTTTGCGGAAGAGTGTTGGGAGGCTTTTCAAGCGTCACTAAAACTCTCACGAACCCAAGTTAGTAGGGATCGTGTGGGTGCTCATAACCGTTTAGTGGATGCTTACTTCAGCGAGACCCCAAGATACGGCGATATAGCATTCCATGATCAAGCCGTATGAACCGACGACTATTCACACGAATTGTCCGAGATATAACCGATCATTCACCTTATTTCCAACAAACTCCTAATTGTACATGCGCATTAGGTATTTCTCCATTGATGAAGTGTACTTCATCAATCCGTCAATTGGCATACGAGTCAATGCCGATCGCGCTAGACGAATACGTGCAAATGGATGCGTCAACAATTCGTGAGTGTCTCGAAAAATTTTGTGAGGCCATAATGGAGTTATATGGTGCAGAGTATTTGCGAAGGCCGACGGTTAGTGACGTTGACAAACTCTATGCTCATCACTACGAAACTCATGGGTTTCCTGGGATGATAGGTAGCATCGACAGTAACAGATTGGCCGTGGGAGAATTACCCACATGCTTTAAAAGCTCAATTTTGTAGGGGTGATCACGGGCAGGATCCTTTCATTTTATTGGAAGCGATCGCGTCCCAAGATTTATGGATTTTGTTGATCCCAGTTGAGCAAACGATCTAATATAGAAACTGACTTTAAACAAGAACTTATTAAGTATCACGCGGAATTTAATACTTAATCTTAAGAAGAAGAACAATTAACATTCAACACCTCAATATTATTATTAATACGAATACTCTAACCAGTATTAGGGTTTTACAACCTTGAAGTGTATTGACCTTAGATATAAAACATACATATATCTAATCTACCCTAGGACCTCCTTTTATAGGCTAAGGAGTCCTTTACATAATACAATACGTAACCTACAAGATAAATATCTTTTTCATATTTATCTAATACACAATACTAAACCGACTATACAAGACTAGCAGTGGTTACATTATATTATCCGTGGTTACACACTACTACTAGCCGCGGTTTGTCTTCATTCGTGGTTCCATTCTTCTGTCCGTGGTTATATCAACTATGTCCGTAGTTCCAGTACTTAGAATAATTCTTGATCTAAGGAACCAAAAACCCAACAATCCTCCCCTAAACTTGATACATTCCAACAGAATTCTCAAGTTTCCTTTAAGCTTAAAACATCTGAATTGGAGGATGTAGCCAAACACTTACTAGATTTAAGAATTTTCTCATACTTCAGCAACAAATCGTAAGCTTGACCATCATAGGGTACCAACATCTTGATAATACCAGGCTTCATCATCTGAGCAATAACTGCTGGATACTTATTCAGTTGAGGATAATCACCTTCTACAAGCATATGAATAACTTCTCCAGAAACAGTTAAAACATGAACTCCACAAGTTTGATATAAAACCAGCTTGTAACATTACCATTGTAGAGTCTTTTCCATTCAGGTTCATCATGAGTAGGTTCAAATAAAATCTTCAAATTATGATAAACCAGCCTCTCATGATAATCATTTGGATGTACTTCACCAAACTTATTCTTGTAAAGTATCCAAAGATTCACCAAATCATCTCTATCAAAATACTGAAGCATCTGTGAAAATTTATTATACTCATAAACTTCATTGTTGAGTCTTTGAATTTTCCAAACTCCTTCACTTCCAACTTTAAGCTTAAACTCATAAGAAATAATTCGATTAACATCTTCAACTTCTTTCAGTCTTTTAGAATCAGATGTCTCCTGAATCTCATATTTTCTCTTTCGTTTACTTTGAATCCACTCATCATCCTTCTGAATCCACTCTTCTTCCTTTTTAGAATTCATTGGACAATAATCATCATTATTAATCTTCATACATCTCATATAAATCTCCTGAATTCTTTCAAATGAACATCTATTAGGATTATCAGACATATGAATGCTTGAATTCTTAATAATCTTCATCAAGACATTCCTCATCTCAGTGCAATTGAAGGAGGCTTCTTTCTTATAACTTGCTTCCTTTCTTTACCAATCCTCCTTGCCCATTGACCCAAAAGTCTAGCTCTTTCCTCATCATCCAACAGAGCCCATTCTTGTGCAGTATATTCATCATGTATTTGTTGAGAAGCTTCAAGATAGTTATGTGATTCATACCATGTAGCTAACCATCTCTCGACTAGCTTCCTTCTTCTTGCTTTCTTCTCTAAAGTCGTTTGTTCTTCACTAACATGTTTTAACAAACTTTGCATCATAAGCAACCTGCTCTTCTTTACTTTTAAACTTCAACTCTGGCTCTGCAATCCCTTTACCTTTACCAACATCTTGTTGAACCACTTTCTTCTTTAATGGATCACCAATAATCAAACTTTTACTTCTTGATTTAGGTGCAGTAGATTCAATAGATAAAACAGGTGCAATCATAGGTGTAGAATTAGATGATGTTTTGCTTAGATTTATCAATGTGCTTGCAGCTTCTTTCTCAACTTCTTTAGATTTAGGTGGTGATACAGAGAGGGTTGTGACAATAGTGGAAGTGGTTATGATAGCAGTGGGTATGACAATAGTGGATATAATTGCCATGTCTAAACTGCAGCAGGGTTACAAGAGTACTAACCGTGGTTGCAGACATACTATCAGTGGTTGTGTCCTGCGCTACTTCATCTTCTACAACATTCTTCACATTTTCAAGAACTGCCTCATTCCCATCTTTATCAGATACCAAAAATGCTTGATCTCCACTATCAACATCTTCTTTAATAGGTACATCAACAGCCACCCCTGAATTCTTGCCTTCACTCCTCTCCTGTTTGGATACATTCTCCACATTCAGAGCTGGAGAGGAGTCCACCTTCTTTTTCTTTCTTCTAAGTTGCCTTAAAGCAGCACCCCGCCTTCTCATCTTTTCTAAAACCAATACCAGGCGTTCAATCTCCTAATATTTTTACCCGAAACACGCACCACTCTTGAAGGCTTGAGATTTTTTTCTCCATCATGGTACATTTAACCGTCAATTCATTTAAGCGTTCAAGAATATCCTCCCCACTTCGACCTGTGTTAACTGGTCCGAGAGGTGGTTCATTGGAAAAGTCATCATGTACCAAATTAGGATTCGTCAATTCAGTTTCATGTTCCAATCTATCCTCATCACTTCGAGCATGTGTCAACCGCCCGAGGTGAATCCTTGGATATAGTAAACATAGCATCGACCTACCCCGAACAAACTATGCACCTGTAGTAGCCAATTGGCTAGGGATTCCTCCACATGTGTTAAGTTCCAAGGAACTCTCCACATTAGGAGTTGCCAAAGGTTGGGTCTTATTAATGTTTCCACTATCCTGATCAGCATCTAAGCATGAATCAAGAAGTGGAAGCCCTTCCAATCATGTCACCTCCACCACTGTATGACCTCATGAGCAACACCACTAGCACTAGCTAGGTAGCTTAGTGCCCTTCTATCTCCTAGTCCATACAATAGGTGTAACAGTGGTTTGGTTTTGACTAGAAGTAGGTTGAGTTGCACTAACAAAGGGTTTCAAAGGGTCTCACAATGGTTTGAGGTATACTAGCAGTGGGTTCGAGATGTACTAGAAGTGGGTTCAGTGACTAAAGGTTGAGATTCAAGACCTTCATCAAACTCAGAATCAGCAGGCAAAGTAAGCATATGAGGAAATAAAGGAACATCTCTAATTTGTACATTTTGTGGCTGATTTCTCATATGTGCAAAAACCTTAGGAAGCATATGATGAACCTCATACTCCCTAGTGTGCTCAACAGGTTCCACTATTTGACTTTCCACAATCAGTTGAACAAACCTAGGATATAAATAGTATTTTCCCTTCTTCCTAATGTTTTGTACTAACCCTTCATAAATCATCCTAGACCAATTGAACTTTCTAGACCAATTGAACTTTCTTACATCAGACAAACAAATAACAGCAGTAGCAATTTTGGAAGGAAAGTCATTAAACCCAGTGGTCTTATTACTCATACACATCAACAAGGTATGAATAAGAAACTTCCATTGTGTTGAAAACAAACTCTTAAAAAACTGTACCTTAGCACCCCTGTGTGTATATCCTAACCTTTCTAAACCACAATCTCAAAGATCAAAGATTATCAATACCATCAGATCATCAAACTTTAAAACTTCCCTAATGATCTCCTCGAATGTAAATAGCATTCTCATACACAACAGTGCTAAACACTTCTACTCCATCAACCACTTCAAGCTTAACATTCCTCCAGAACTGATGTATGTAGGCTTTAAGAATGGTTGGTGTGACAGTTAAGGCATAGTGAATAGGACTATGAAGAAGAAAATCAATCATTTGATGAAAACCTTCAGATCGTTCATTTTTGGTGAGATTAGCAACAAGGTTATGAGTGTTGGAATACTTTTCCGCCATTGTGATTAATGATGGGTATGATGTGGGTTTTGTGAATTATGCAAAGTTGTATGATTAGGGTTAATGTTGAGCGCCAATTGAAGTGATTTGAAGACCAATTGAATGATCCATCCGTGATTTGGGGAGATAATATACTTTTGCCAAAGTTACCAAACAGCCTCTGTAGTATCCAAAATCAAACAAGCTATCGAGGTTTCGAACTCGCTATCCGCGGTTTGAAACATACCATCAGTAGATACAAGGTTTCACTTCAATCATTAGACCAAGAGATACAGCAAGCAAATCTGTGTCAAAATAAGAAATATCTCACAAAAATATGAAGGATTTACACAATGTTTTTTTTTTTTTTTTAACAAACACTAGCAGCTAACATAGCACCAGCTCCAATGTACACAAATCCAATGTACACAAATCTTTCATACCTGCAAGACAAAAACACAAACCAACCACAGAGAAGAAATGTATTGTTATCAGTGGTTAGAAAAGCCATCAGTGGTTCCAAATGACCTATCCGTGGTTAGCAAAGATAAGTCAATATGGTCAACTTCCAGGATTAACATCAGTTCAAAGCCCAATGAACTCATTAACTCCTCAACCACATTTAACCTGCCCCTCATTTACTTACATAAACCATATCTCTGCTTATAAAAAGAACCCAAATCTCATATAATTCACACACCAATTAAAATCAAAACCCTAATTTCTCCAAAATCCACAATCAACCTCAATCACCATGTGGAACCCCAGTTGGAATAAACCAGAAGTGATAGATCTAACATCCTCCTCCTCCTCCTCATCATCATCATCATCAAGTGAAGATACTAATCCATGGCGGCTGTATCTTCCTCCACAAGAACCAAGACCAAGAAAATCCCCCTTTCTCCCATCATCTAAAGATGATAGTGTGGTGAATCCAAGTGAGACTTTTGATGACTCTGATGACTCTTCTAAGAAGAGAACTTCAAACCCCCAACCTTCATCATCCCAACCCCAACCAAGACCACGATCAAGAAATCCACCACTCTCAAAGAACAGAGAGGTGGTTCTTGGTCTATCTGCACCATGTTGTGGTGCTTCTTCACATATCGTAAAGGGGAAGGGTAAAAGGAAGATGGAGTGATGCTTTTTGGTGAAACCAGTAGATGAAGCACAAAGGACAATGTCATATCTCACATTCATCTGCTGTATTCATCTTCATCATCTTCGTTCCTTAATCCATCCTTTCCATTTTGATCCTTAGCTTGTCATGCATATCCAACAGTTGATATGAGCTAGGATAGTAGTAGGAAATCATGTATAGAACTAGTCTTTTAATTTGCACTTGAAGTTTCATTGTAAGTCGTAAGTGTAAGTCGTAAACTGTTTCTTGAATGAATGAACAATTTAACTTCGACTTCTTTTGCTTCTATAATGAACTTTCTTTTATCTGCAAAATGGTTAGTGGAAACACGAGCAACTAATGTGGTTTGAACAATAACTATCAGTGCTTAGAAACAAAAATAACAATACTAAGATTACATAATAACAGTCCAATACTTATACAAACCGTACAAAACAATTTGAGAAGTTAGAGATTAATCATTCCAATACTAACAACAAGGTACTGAAACCTCCCCACATCAAAAGCTTTGGTGAGAAGATCAGAACATTAAAATCAAGATGGATTTTACCATTTGAATAAACCTTTTCTCATTACAATCTCTAATAAAATGATGCCTTATCTCAATATGTTTAGTTCTAGAATGTAAAACATGATTTTTAATGATGCAAATTGTATCTGTTATTATCAACGAAATCTTAGTATGCATAAAATTGTACCCAAAATCCAAAGAATTGATTCTAAATCCATAGAACTTGACCACAGCAACTAGCAGCAGCCACATATTCAGCCTCAGTTGTAGAATTTGCCACAATAGTTTGCTTTTTACACTGCCATGAAATAAGTCTCTGCTTCCCAAAACCGACATCCTCCAAGTAGTAGACTTCCTATACAAACTAGCACCAGCATAGTCACTATCTGTGTAGGCCACCAAGTCAAAAGGAGAATCCTTAGAGTACCAAAGGCCCAGTTTAGGATGACCTTTAAGATATCTAAAGATACTCTTAACAACATTCATGTGTGAGGTATTAGGTGTGACTTGAAATCTTGCACACACACATACTGAGAACATAATATCCGCCTAGATGCATGAGATACATCAAAGATCCAATCATGGACCTATACAACTTCAAATAAACTTTGGGACTTCCATCATCGTAGCAAAGTGGTTTCGAGTCTCCATAGGTGTGCTAGCACTCTTCACATCCTGAAACCCAAACTTCTTCAAAACATCTGCTACATACTTTTCTTGACTAATGAAGATACCATCAGTCCTTTGTTGAACCTGTAGCCCCAAAAAGACAGTGAGTTCTCCCATAAAACTCATCTGAAACTTATCATGCATAAGCTTCTCAAAATCTTTGCATAGCTCCTTATTGGTTGAGCCTGAACCAATAAAATATCATCTTTGTGCTTTCTAATGAACAAAGTTTTATCAATCAATCCTCTTTTAAACCGATTGTCCATCAAATAAGTAGACATGCACTCATACCATGCCCTAGGAGCTTAATGCAAACCATACATAGCCTTCCTCACCCTGTACACCTTATCAGGATGATCAGGATCTTCAAAACCAGGAGGCTGACAAACATAAACCTCCTCATAAATTGTGCCATACAAAAATGCACTTTTAACATCCATCTGATACACAACAAAATTCTTGAATGAAGCATAAGCTAGAAACAGTCTAATAGCCTCAATTCTTGCAACTGGAGCAAACACTTCATCATAATCCAAGCCTTCAGTTTGTGTGTATCCTTGAGCAATCAACCTTGACTTGTTCCTCACAACAATACCTCTTTCATCTCTTTTGTTTCTGAACACCCATTTTGTCCCAATTGCCCTCTTACCATTTGGAAGATCAACCAATGTCCAAACCTCTTGAAGTTTGAACTGAAGAAGCTCTTCTTGCATTGATTCTACCCAACCTTCTTCAGATAATGCTTCTTCCACTCTCTTGGGCTCCTTTTGAGACAGAAAACATGCAAACAAGCAATTTTGAAGATCTTTATGACTATTTCTTTTGTGAAGTGATCTTGCAAAGAAACCTTGTTCAGAAAGGTTTTGTAGTCCTGAACCTTGCTTCTTGTTTGAACAGGAGTGTTCAAATTTCCAAGTATTTGTTCCTTAGAATGAATCTTATGAATCCTTGTTGAGGTAACAGGACTTTCATGAATGACATGTTCCAAATTAGGTAAATCAGCATTAAAGAAATCATCCATGTCTTCATCATCAGTAGGAGTATCAATTTCAATCCAAGCAGGCATATCAGGATCATGTGGATACTCCTCTTCACCAAATAATGGCTTTGCAGTTGGCCCAAAGAAAGTACTATCATCAGTACTTACAACTGTGGTTTCACGTCGATACTGGTAGTGGTAAGTTGGCTTATCGGTGTTTGCATTATAACCGTCTGTGCTTTGGTTTGGCTTAGCAAAGTGCTTTCAATGCCTTTTCTTCTTTTTAATTTCTTCTACCAACACTGAGTTATCTTTCAACAACTCATCCTTATCTTGATGATGATCAACATTGCCCCCAGTATTCAATACATCATCATCAGTGGGACCTTGCTTCTCAATGATGGGTGAGACGGAACTAGCTTTCCACTTTTCAAACAAATAGAACTCTTGAGGAGAATCAGCTTCCTTAGAAATTGCTTCTCATCGTAATCCTTTTTGAGTACTTGCATCAATATTAGTGGAAGTTTCTGCAATGATAGGCCCATAATTCATAGATTTGGTTAGCATATCAATGTTAAACAGTACCATCTGTCCTTTGGTCTCAAAACAAGGAGTCTTTTCACTAAATTGAACATGTAAGTTCTCTTCAACAATTCTAGTCCTCCTATTGTATACTCTAAAGGCTTTACTATTAGAAGAATAGCCTAAAAAGTATCCATCATCTGCTTTCTCTTGAAACTTGCCTAGGTAGTCTATGGTATTCAAGATAGTAACAGGACACCCAAAAGGTTTTAGGAATGCAATCATTGGCTTCCTATCATGTAACAGCTCATAGGGGGTCTTGTTATGAGGCTTTACTACCTTACTTCTATTCTGCACATAACATGCAGTGCCTACAGCTTCATCCCAAAAGGTAGTTGGTAACTTAGACTCAGACAACATAGTCCTAGCAACCTCAATTAGTGTTCTGTTTTTCCTTTCAGCTACACCATTTTGTTGTGGTGTTCTAACAACACTAAACTGTCTTTCTATACCCTTAACTACACAAAACTGATTCATAACAAAGATTCTTAAACTCAGTTCCATTATCACATCCGATTATCTTTACCTTATGATTTACTAGATTTTCTATCTTAGTAATGAAACTCTTGAGGATCTCACTAGTCTCACTCTTAGTAGCCAAAAAGTATACCCAAGAAAATCTACTATAATCATCAGTGATAACTAGGCAATACGGCTTATGGTTCAAACTTTTAACAAAGGTAGGTCCAAATAAGTCCATATGAAGCATAAACAATGGTTGTGTAATGGTGTTGACAGTTTTGGTCTTACAAGAAGCTCTATGTTGTTTTCCTTTTGACAAGCCACACAGCTTCCTTACACTCAAAAACCTTAGAAGGTTACCCTCTCACTAAGTTGCCTTTTACCAGTTTATTGATTGTTTTGTAATTGAGGTGACCTAATCTTCTATGCCATAACTTAGATGCATCCACAGATGCTTTAGCAAACAAACAGGTTAAGGACCTATTAGGAATTACATCTTTAAAATTAAAACAATATATATTTTCTTTCCTAGGTACCCTTAGCTGTATGTACTTCTCATCGGCATCTTAAATTCGGTGACAACACCACACTCTCAGTTTCACCAAAAAGTACCCAGTTTTTCTTATCACGCATTTGAGAAACACTGAATAAATTATACTTAAGTCCCTGCACAGATAGACCTTTTCAGAGTCTAAATTCCCTGTTCTGATTGTGCCTCTGCCAAGTATCTTTCCTCCCTTTGGATCATTGCCAAAAGCCA
Source organism: Chrysanthemum makinoi (assembly GCA_910596185.1). Lineage (NCBI taxonomy): Eukaryota > Viridiplantae > Streptophyta > Magnoliopsida > Asterales > Asteraceae > Chrysanthemum > Chrysanthemum makinoi. The sequence goes on from OU343221.1 coordinate 250,758,328, forward strand.
CATATCCTCCATCAAAAGATTCAAAATCCTCCAGGTTGCTCCCATCCCAAGTCATGTGCCTAGAGCAACCACTATAAAAAACTCCTTTGTCTTTTAGCTCATCTTGTAGATTGCCTCGCATACATGAAATTAAACAAGTTAGTTCCTTTTGTGGACCCAAGCCAATACTCGATTGGGTCCCTGTGCATCAATATATTCAAATTTGTTTAGGTCCATTGATGCACAGTTGACATGATGTAAAACCTTGGTCTTAGGTTTCCATTGCCAACTAGCCGAGGCCTTAACAAGATAAAATGATTTCCAACCAATCGTCAGTTATCACCTTTGGAATTTTTAAAACTTCTTTGTTATCTGTGGTGATATTTGGCTTAGCAGTGGTTAGATTTTGCTTAGCCGTGTTTACACTTTGCTTAGCAGTGGTTGGAACCCATTTTGGAGAAGCAGTGACAATTGATTTTGTATTCCCATTCCTCATTAACACTACTCTAGGAATCATGTTTCTGTTAGGATGAGGGTTTGTTTTCTTTGAAAAATTTTGGTGATTTACCCTCCTCCAATGATTCCAAACTTGTGGTCCTGCTTTTTATAACAATTTCTATGTAAATGCTCAAAACTACCACATGAAAAACAAGCCTTTTTAACACATTGAAACTCATCTCCTAACCTATTTGAAATTAGTCCATTGAAGTTTCTCTCGGTTTCCCTAGGTATATATCTTTTTAACTGTTTCCTAGGTACTTCCTTGTACTCTACTACTTTCTTAGCAATTTGAGCTCCAAATCTAGGCACAAGGTTGGCTTGTTTAGTATCAACTTTCTTAAGAGGTTCTATCTTCTCAGTCTGTGTTGATACATCTCTATCTTCCTCAGAATCTGATTCCCAATCTTCAATGATGGGAGCATCGATGACTTATCGTAACCTATCTTAGGTGATTCATTATTTTTAGTCTCACCTACAGGTTTATTGAAGCTAAATTCACTACTAAATGAGAGCTCTTTTGGAGGTGGTGCATGTTGCATAAGAGTAGGTGGTGGCATATCATTGTAGCCTAGGCCAGCCCATCCTTGAACAATGTTTGACCTATTGGTTTATTTACTAGATCAGAAGCATATTGTGTTTTAGCAACCCTAACAACATTTTTTTCTTTTTCTTTTAGGGCTTCTACTTTTACACTCTCAGCTTGTTCTAGTTTCTCTTTAAGCATCTTAATCTCCTTATCCTTAAGATCAATTTCCCCACCTAGTATATTAATTTTATCAACATACTCAAACTCACATTTGATACAGTAATTTAGCCTTTCTTCAACACTTTCTAGACCAACTCTATAACCTAAGTTATCTAGAGACGTCTTTTCTACTTCTTTCCTTAAACTCTCACTGATAGCTTTTTGAGATTCTAAGTTATCTTGACATGATTTAAAAGAACAAGTAGAATTATTAGATACCTCAGAATCGAACGGAAGATGAAGCATATGCTATAAGAGCAAAGTTATGCTCTTTTGAAGCTTCACTAGCAAGAAAAGCTGCATTGGGTCCTTCTTCAATTTCATCACTCCAGTCATAATCACGAAGACCATCTTGAGCCACCAATGCTGAATAAGAAAGACTCTTCAGGGTCTTCTTTATGCCTTCAATCCTCTTAGGTGCTCGACATTCCCTTGCAAAGTGACCCTTCTTCTTGCAGTTAAAGCACTCCATCTTGCTTTTGTCAAACCCGCTTCTTTCTTTACCATCATACTTGACCGCCTTCCAATCCTTCTCAAAAACTTCCTTTCTTGTAGAGTCAACATTTCCATTTGCCATTGAAGATTAATCTCCTCAAGATCATCGGGATCAATTTGATCTAGATCTTGATTCAAAACAAGAATAATCACGGTAGTTAAATCACCGAAAAAGCACAAATTGCACCATCACCGACATTATCACTAACAGTGGTATTGTTTGCAATAGCCGTGGTTATACCATAAGCAACAGTGGATACATCTTGTGAAGTTTTGTGACTAGTGGAAACAAAAGCAATGTTTTGGCTAGATGTAGATGTACCAAAGAATGTTGTTCTCGCACTCATATACCTTCAAATTGTTGTAGAGATTGTCCAGAGTCATCTTTTCAAAGTCATCTTTGTTCCTCCACACAACAAGTATGCATAGCCCGGCCGGTCGTGATAAACTTCATGAACTTTAGATTAATATCTTCTTGAGCAACTTTGTAGTCCAATCGACTTCAGTTGGTTGATGAGCTTTTGAAGTCCGTTATAGGTGCCATCAAGTTTTTCTCCACTCAGGTCAGATGAAGTTTTCAAGTTGATGCTTGAGCATATTTTTCCTTGATTTCTTGGTAGCTTCATTACCAAAGAAACCTAGTTTCTATAGCATCCATAAGCTCTTTAGCGGACTCATATTGTTCAAAATCCAAAGCATATTCATTAGGTATTCCCATAGAGAGAATACTATGAGCTTTAATCTACATCTTTCTCTTAGCCTTGTCGATCTCACTAACAATGGAGATTTCTTTGCCATCTTCACCCTTCTTAGGAAGAGTATCACCTTTTCCACAACATCCCAGAGAGCATAATCAATCATGCGAATATATTGCCTTATTTGCATCCTCCGTGATTTGTACTCACCATGCTTGAGCATGGGCACCTTTGAAGCAAGAGAACCATGTGTGTTTCGTCAGACATCTTATCTTGCTTGAACAAAACTTAACTTGACCTCTTCTTGATTACAGTTTCTAGATCACAAGCTCTGATACCACTTGTTGATCCCAGTTGAGCAAACGATCTAATATAGAAACTAACTTTAAACAAGAACTTATTAAGTATCACGCGGAATTTAATACTTAATCTTAAGAAGAAGAACAATTAACATTCAACACCTCAATATTATTATTAATACGAATACTCTAACCAGTATTAGGGTTTTACAACCTTGAAGTGTATTGACCTTAGATATAAAACATACATATATCTAATCTACCCTAGGACCTCCTTTTATAGGCTAAGGAGTCCTTTACATAATACAATACGTAACCTACAAGATAAATATCTTTTCCATATTTATCTAATACATAATACTAAACCGACTATACAAGACTAGCAGGGTTACATTATATTATCTGTCGTTACACACTACTACTAGCCGCGGTTTGTCTTCATCCGTGGTTCCATTCTTCGTCTGCGTGGTTATATCAACTCTGTCCGTAGTTCCAGTACTTAGAATAATTCTTGATCTAAGGAACCAAAAACCCAACAGATTTGGCATGGTTTTGGTGTCGCCGGTATGAATAACGACGTAAATGTTTTACGTACATCGCCTCTTTTCAATGATCTAAAACGGGAGAGCTCTTGGATGTGGAATCGTTGCTAACTACAAGGCTTTATAAACGCGATATTATCTTGATGGGATATATCCGGAATGGTCGGTTAAGCATTATGAAGTCCATTAAAAATCCGTGGATGAATGATCACAAACGAATATTGTATAAAGCATTTACGACGTTAAGAAAAGATGTGAACGTGCTTTTGGTGTACTAAAGAAGAAGTGGCTAATGATTAAACATCCCATTAGGAAAGTTTGACAAAGAAATTTATCGCATATAATGTACACATGCATCATATTACATAATATGATAATTCAGTGAATCGCAGCGCGATATCTCCCCGTATTCTTTCCAAAGAGAGCATCACCGTTCTTATGATCCCATAAGAACGCATGTGGAATCGTTGGAAATTACCAGTGAGATATGCAACAAAACAACTCATCTTAGCCTCAAAAGTTTAGTTCGACAATGAAGACATTGGCAGATCGCCGAGAATCAAAAAACTAGTTTAGTCGTTGTATTGTCGTAATGTTTTAATTTTATTTGAATTATTATGTAATGTTTTAATTATTAATGAAATTTTATTTTGTGTTAAAAATGTTTAAAAAAAATAAATAAATAAAAAAAAAATAAAAAAAAATTTTGGTCGCCCTTACTAGAGCACTTAATCGCCTGAAGGTCACGCGAGAAAAGAAAGTTGGCGGGGAAAATGAGGAGATTAATCCCTTACTAGGGACAGCCTAAGCTTTGCTAAAATAAATAAATAAACAAATAAAAACTTTCATACGTTCGTAGCCAGCAAGGCACATTGTTGGGTTTGAGTTGGCCCACTGGACTCGCAAGCACGTGTCTCGTATGTGTATGGTAATTAAGACGCGAGTGTGGAGCGCGTGAGGTGTTAATATTAAGGCTGTCATACATTCGGTTGGTCACGTGCCTTCTTGGATTCTATATGTTGTCCCCATTCCAAGACTGACTGACCATGTGACTTTTCTAATAAATATTTGCCCATGGTTTCCTCCTAGAATAACGACAATGCCACTATCGTTTCCTAATCTTTGCTCACCTACGTTGTCACTTTTTGTCCCTTTTTCAAAAAGATACTTTCTTTTCTTTAACTCTTTTGTTGCATAAGATAAGCTTTTATATGCATGTAGATAAATATTCATGTATGAAACTGAAAAGTACATTGAACTTAAAGTTAGCACTTAGCAAATCCATTGATTGCCACAATGAGGTTTGTAAAAGTTACTGAAAGCCTCTTGGGTGTTTGATGATAAAAACCGAGTTCATTACTTCTTTTTTTTCTTCATCTAAGTTTATGAATTTTAATGTCAGGGGCATTTGCATAACTTTTACAAAAAAGAGTGGTAACATTAATTTTTATAAAAAGAGTAGTATACGTGATTTGAGATTGTGTGTTAATGGTTACAAACCTCATAAATTAGTTGGTTAAATATGAGAAACCATAAATTTATTTTTTAAGACTATTTTGAAATTGTCATTTAGGCTTGAACGTGTATTTATAAAAAAATATCGATACCAAAGTCATGTCAGTGGCGAGAGGAGAGAGCACACTCCTCGTCCTTCTTTGCATCAAACCCTTCCATTTCTCCACATATTCTCCTAGGTTATCGGTTCGATTTTTCGACTCCTTAATTTATTTGGTTCGAGTTTTCAAATTCGTGAGCTTTTTTTCTAAACCATAAATCAACTTAATCGAGGTTTGGTTCAAACCAAACAAAAGACCAAATTTGAATTTGGTTTCGCTAGTCTTTGTATTAGCATCGTGTGGTTGGATATTTGCATAATTTAACTAACTAAAACTGATATATTTTTATTCATTACTTAAAACTAAGTGCCATAAACAAAAATGTAGAATCATAGAGAAGGATAAATACTTTCTTTTGAATTCTTTCAAAATGTAAGTGTATTAAGTGTCAAGTTTATAAACAATGTACGTATATAAAAACAAGCAATATAATAATTAAAGTGTAACTAAATGTTAGTATAAAACTTGGGCTCGATACAAGAACTAGTGTAGGCTAATTTTGGATCATGGGAATCTTGAACTAAGTGAATGTTTTTGAATGTTATCCGCTAATAAGAAGACAACACTGTTAGCCTCACCGCGGAAGGGGGACTTTCGCGGTCAACTTTTGGTGTGAGGGTAAGTATATAGTGAGAGAATGTATGTGTGTTTTTAGTGAGAGAGAGCATACCGTTGGGAACAGTAAGTGTTCCCTTCTTATAGGTGGACTTTATTTTTCGGGACCTGGGGATCACGGGTCATGATGGTGGCACTTTTGGGCGACAAACATTCCCAAGTCAAACCCTTTGCTTGTCATATTATGTTGATAGCGATGTTTTTGGGGCAAGTGTAGTAGACTTAGTAATTCGTCGGCGGGTTCCTCATCCTTACGAGGTGCTGACGATGCTTGCCACGTGTACATCACAACTGCTATACAGCTGTCATCGGTGATCGTGACTCAATCTCATCCGCACGTGTTCTGACTGACGCTACGTTTGGTTGTTTCAACCGTTTCTTTACGGTACCCATCGCAACCGTTCATCTCGTTTGATCTGGGTCGTTCAATTATCTTCGTTACACATGACGTATATCCACCCATTGATCTATTCCATAGGGTTCCCAGTGTGTGTGGGTATAAATACTCGTATTCCATCCTCATTTGAACACTTTTATTGTTCCTTCAAACAAAAAATTTCTCCCAACTCCAATCCATATGTCCGTATAGTCGTCCGCTCTAATTGGTTAGACCTTCACCACTCTCGTTTCTCATTGCATTTTCTAGTCATGGTAGAGTCCATATATACGGTTACTCCTACTCTATCCCATAAGGATTTATAGAATTTCTATGATACGTTTAATATTAGAAAAGATTTTGAACCAAAACTACAAGGACCGGATGATACCATTAAGGATAGTCAGGCGGGTAAAATAGGAATATATATACCCGCCTCATAGAGTGTGCCAATTATCGTATTCCTTTTTCTAGGTTCTTCCTTAGTGTATTAGAATACTTCAGGATAAACTTCTCCCAACTTTCCGTATTAGCGGCTGCTAGGGTTAGTGTGACAACCCGTACTTTCAGGTCATTTCTCGACACAATTTATGCCTCACTATTTCAACATTTATAGTAAACTTGGTTTACTTGTTTCAAATTCGCGTAACCTTTATGGTTTAGCGGCGAATTCATGATCATAACATCACGTACATTTCATATGGACTAAGATTAGTCTACATTCCATTGACATCATTTGCATCTCATTAGTTCATTCATGACATTTCATTTCACATTTAACGCGTAATTTTTATATTAAATAAACGTTCTCGCGTGAGTTATTATTTTAAATATTTAATCCGTTACTTTCAAAAATGATCCCGACATATTTTATTACTTACATTTAGTTATATAATCTATATTTTGAGTTCTCCTAGTGTTTTAAATTTATTTGGTGCATAAATCGTTAAAGTTATACTATTACGACGTTTTTCTTAAAAACTACTCGATAATTATTTTATCACTCAAATTTCACAAGGAATGTATTTTTACAATTTTTATTATCTCATTACATTCTACTTTGGTCTATTAAAAATCTCTTTTACATAAAAACTACCATTTACCTTTACTTGCACATTTAACTACACATTACTTACACTTTTCTTAAAAATTGTTACAAGTATACATTTTATACATTATATAGAATAAAGAAAGAAAAAAAAATATATTTGGGAGACATAATCCCCCCAAAATCCGGCCAAGGGGGGGGGATTGGGTGATTGTATTTATTAAGTTGGTACTTTCTTGATTTTGTAAGATATTACTTCACCAATTCACTTCACATTTTCATCCAACCATTATTCAAGCTAAGAAAAAGTTCTCTCTTCCTTTTCCCTTGTCTCCATAACCGGCCAAGCAAGAGGGTGAAGAAGAAATCATCAAAACTTTTCCATTTTCAAGTTTATCAATCTAGATATCACTCTTTATTAGGTTTTGAAATAAAAACCAAGAGTGTTTAGGTCTAACTTTGTTACTTGCACCTCATCATCATACTAGTAAGCATGTTTCTTTCATTTTCATGTTTCCTTTTTCATTTCATATGTATCTTTTCATTTTTGGAGCAACATGCAAGACATATGTGATTTATACCATTTTTCATGATTTTTGAGTATATATATATATTTGGTCATCCTATAAATATCCCCTTGGTATTCTTTGGTCTTGATGATGTCTAGGAACCCATGACACCCTAAGAAGGTGTATGGTAGGATTAGATTAGTTTTGGAGTTGATTTGAAGGGATTAGAATAGGTTTTGTCCGAGAAAAACTATTTTCAATACGTATAAAAGAGGTTCTGTCCTTGTTTCATTTTTCTGGAAAACCGACAGTTGGTACGAAACTTTGGCCTTGATTTTTAGAAAATATACTTTAAAACGAATCCGTGGCGCTTGAACGGATAAAACGAGTTATAACGGCCGTGGTGAATTTTTAAAGTTTGGCAACGAAATAAATAGTTTTCTGAAATTTCAGCAACATATATTTATCTTGTTCGGGTCAAAAACGAGCCTTAAGCTTCACAAATTATTTCGACTTCTCAAAAATATATTAGTTTACTTCGATACGAAGCTAGGGAATATTATGAAAACGGATTTGAAACGACAAAGCTATGCACGTTTTCATAAACTTGCCGTAACTATTATTTTTCGAAAATCTATATTATTTTACGATAAGTGTTACGGGCAATAGTGCGCGTCCCATTTGAGACTGTTTTTAACAAGGTCGTGAAACTTTTTAGAACGAATTGTCTTCTAGTAAAATCAAGTTCACCGGCCATATTTTTCAAAACAACAAGCTGTTTGTAAAGCGGAGTTATAGTAAATTATTTATGGATGTTCAAACTTGGCGAAACTCATTTTCGCACAACAATTCAACAACATCACTATCTTTAACCCTTAATATCTTTATGATCGAGACCTTTTGGACGAAAACTCTTGAACTGAAACTTCTAAATATCGATACAAACTTTCCAAAACCGTCGAGTTCGTTCTCTAACGATCGACGTACAATCGCTTTTACTGACTAGTTTTCGAAGCCATTTTGTTAATTTCATGATATTCAGACGACATTGTTTTGCGACGAAAAGTGAAAATTTCACCATAAATCATTATAAAACCATTGTAGGATGACATTTTGACGTAAAACTTGTAAAGTCATTTTGAAGGGTCAAGCGTCAAACGAGTATTTTTTACATGTAGTAATATTTTCAAAAACCCACAAATGGTATAAATAACATACGAAATGCATGCATAACATTACATTGCAACTCATTACATATCATATCATTCATAATAGGTCATTTTCGAGATTCACGCTATATTTCAGTATATCCACTTTTGTCATCGTAATCATTGCAACAGGTGAGTTTTCATAGCCCACTTTTAATTGTTTTATACTACTTTTGGGGGAGATACATGCTCAAACTGTTTTCATTTACTTTCACAAGTACTTTAACTTATATGAATTACCGTGAGTTCATAGCCCCACTTTTACTCTTTTAATTGTTTTACAAACTCTTGGGGGAGATACATGCTACATTTTTTTAACCGAACACAAATGCTTTGAACTGTATGCTATATCCGAATGTTTTATTGTCACTAAGTATTTGCCATGTTCAAAGTCCCTACATCATGAACCATTAGTCACTTGAAGTTTGAGCGCGAATATTGTGGATAGGCCTATTGGAATTAACACTCCCATTTTATTGACCCAGTTAGGGAAATCGAAAGCACTATATTTGAACCAAGAAGGTAATTTGGCAAGTTACCTATTAGGGAGGCGATGAAACGATGATTACCAATTTTTATTGGTGCGATGTTACGCTTTGGTGTCATGAACTTAGTGAAATAAATACGATGTTGTTTTAACGATGAGTGTGAAACAATTTAACTCACACTACGATGATTGAGTTCAAACGAATTAATTAAACCTATGGTTTTACGTCGAGTTAGGTACTATTGTGAATTCATTTGACGATGTGTGGTTGAATATAAACTATATATACATTTCGGCAATGGGTTGTGAACACACGGGTTGCAAGTTTTGTATGGGCTGACTTGGAACGAGTGGATTTACAATGTCTTTGCTGCATAAACGATTTCGATACATTGAGTCATGCACTATTTTGTGAATTCATTTGACGATTTCTGTTTGAACATAAACTATGCACATTTTGGCAGTGGGTTGTGAACACACAGGTTGCAAGTTTTGTATGGGCGGAACTTGGAACTGAGTGGATTTACAATGCCTTTGCTGCATAAACGATTTTGAAAGGCTTTACATTTCAACACAAACTCTATGAACTCACTCAACCTTTGTGTTGACACTTTTTAGCATGTTTTATCTCAGGTATCTAAGGCATTCACTTCATGACATGCATTTGGACACATCATAGAGTCGCGGTGACGACGCGTCTCACTTGGGTTTTATGAACTTTGGACATCGTTTAGCTTGTATCAAACTTATTTCCGCACAAGTTGATTTTCATTTTGGGACCTATACTTTGTAAACTCTGATTGTTTTATTAAATCAAACGATGTTCTTTTCAAACGACACTTTAGGTCGTTCAATATAATTGTGATTGTGATGCTATGACATTCATCCCCTAGGAATTCCATTCCGCTGCAAAACAGGTAATTTGGGGGTGTGACAGATTGGTATCAGAGCTTCGGTTATAGAGAACTAGGTTGCATCATTGACCCTAGACTATAACTACATCATCATAGCATCTCATCATTTCATCATAAGTGCATGTTCACTTTACATGCGGTTTATAAGTACATTTTTTCGAGTTATTTACTTTCATTTCAGATCGATTGTCACATTGATGCCTTCAAATACCCATCCCATCATACTCACATCACTTTGACGTGGAGAATGCCCTGTCATTCCCTATCACAATTTTTACACCGGTTGACTTAACACCAAACATCATATGAGTCGATTAGTCCAAGCATTGCATAGTTACTCCTAAATTATACATAGCCTGATCACCTATGTCTAATTCAGGGAGAATCATGCAATGAAGGGAGTAGTAGTCTCATATGAGTAAGCAATTCCCGTGTCGAGCCAAATTTTCAAAGATTTTCTTCAAAACCACTTGTTTCAGTTTGATCCGCGTGACAGTTCTTGTTTGATGAGTTGCAAAGATCGAGCTAGAAACAAGTTGTTACCTAAACCGATTTAGCCTAATCTCATGACAGTTCTTGTTTGATGAGTTGTGAGATTAAGTAAAAATCGGTTACCAAAAAAAAGTCTTTTGAGGGTTTTGCTCGAGAATGGGAAGGCTTGCCTCATCAAACCCTAACCCGATAGACTAACCTAAGAATCGGTCAGTGGACTGAATTCCTTTTTGGATGGGCTAATGTGACAACCCGTACTTTCAGGTCATTTCTCGACACAATTTATGCCTCACTATTTCAACATTTATAGTAAACTTGGTTTACTTGTTTCAAATTCACGTAACCTTTATGGTTTAGCGGCGAATTCATGATCATAACATCACGTACATTTCATATGGACTAAGATTAGTCTACATTCCATTGACATCATTTGCATCTCATTAGTTCATTCATGACATTTCATTTCACATTTATTGGCGTAATTTTTATATTAAATAAACGTTCTCGCGTGAGTTATTATTTTAAATATTTAACCCGTTACTTTCAAAAATGATCCCGACATATTTTATTACTTACATTTAGTTATATAATCTATATTTTGAGTTCTCCTAGTGTTTTAAATTTATTTGGTGCATAAATCGTTAAAGTTATACTATTACGACGTTTTTCTTAAAAAACTACACGATAATTATTTTATCACTCAAATTTCACAAGGAATGTATTTTTACAATTTTTATTATCTCATTACATTCTACTTTGGTCTATTAAAAATCTCTTTTACATAAAACTACCATTTACCTTTACTTGCACATTTAACTACACATTACTTACACTTTTCTTAAAAATTGTTACAAGTATACATTTTATACATTATATAGAATAAAGAAAAGAAAAAAAATATATTTGGGAGACATAATCCCCAAAATCCGCCAAGGGGATTGTGATTGTATTTATTAAGTTGGTACTTTCTTTATTTTGTAAGATATTACTTCACCAATTCACTTCACATTTTCATCCAACCATTATTCAAGCTAAGAAAAGTTCTTCTTTCCTTTTCCCTTGTCTCCATAACCAGCCAAGCAAGAGGGTGAAGAAGAAATCATCAAAACTTTTCCATTTTCAAGTTTATCAATCTAGATATCACTCTTTATTAGGTTTTGAAATAAAAACCAAGAGTGTTTAGGTCTAACTTTGTTACTTGCACCTCATCATCATACTAGTAAGCATGTTTCTTTCATTTTCATGTTTCCTTTTTCATTTCATATGTATCTTTTCATTTTTGGAGCACATGCAAGACATATGTGATTTATACCATTTTTCATGATTTTTGAGTATATATATATATTTGGTCATCCTATAAATATCCCCTTGGTATTCTTTGGTCTTGATGATGTCTAGGAACCCATGACACCCTAAGAAGGTGTATGGTAGGATTAGATTAGTTTTGGAGTTGATTTGAAGGGATTAGAATAGGTTTTGTCCGAGAAAAACTATTTTCAATACGTATAAAAGAGGTTCTGTCCTTGTTTCATTTTTCTGGAAAAACCGACAGTTGGTACGAAACTTTGGCCTTGATTTTTAGAAAATATACTTTAAAACGAATCCGTGGCCGCTTGAACGGATAAAAACGGAGTTATAACGAAGCCGTGGTGAATTTTTAAAGTTTGGCGAAATAAATAGTTTTCTGAAATTTCAGCAACATATATTTATCTTGTTCGGGTCAAAAAACGAGCCTTAAGCTTCACAAATTATTTCGACTTCTCAAAAATATATTAGTTTACTCGATACGAAGCTAGGACGTATTATACGTAGAAAACGGATTTGAAACGACAAATATATGCACGTTTTCAAAAACTTGCCGTAACTATTATTTTCGGAAAATCTATATTATTTTTACGATACAAGTGTTACGGTAGAATAACGCCCCTGTTGAGGGCTTTTTAACAAGGTTGTGAAACTTTTAGAACGAATTGTCTTCTAGTAAAATCAAGTTCACCGGCCATATTTTTCAAAACAACAAGCTGTTTGTAAAGCGGAGTTATAGTAAATTATTTATGGATGTTCAAACTTGGCCGAAACTCATTTTCTGCACAACAATTCAACAAAATCACTATCTTTAACCCTTAATATCTTTATGATCGAGACCTTTTGGACGAAAACTCCTGAACTGAAACTTCTAAATATCGATACAAACTTTCCAAAACCGTCGAGTTCGTTCTCTAACGATCGACGTACACCGTTTACCTAACTAGTTTTCCGAAGCCATTTTTGTTAATTTCATGATATTCAGACGACATTGTTTTGCGACGAAAAGTGAAAATTTCACCATAAATCATTATAAAACCATTGTAGGATGACATTTTGACGTAAAACTTGTAAAGTCATTTTTGAAGGGTCAAGACGTCAAACGAGTATTTTTCGACGACAAGTAATATTTTTCAAAACTCGTAAATGGTATAAATAACATACGAAATGCATGCATAACATTACATTGCAACTCATTACATATCATATCATTCATAATAGGTCATTTTCGAGATTCACGCTATATTTCAGTGTATCCACTTTTGTCATCGTAATCATTGCAACAGGTGAGTTTTCATAGCCCCACTTTTAATTGTTTTATACTACTTTTGGGGGAGATACATGCTCAAACTGTTTTCATTTACTTTCACAAGTACTTTAACTTATATGAATTACCGTGAGTTCATAGCCCCACTTTTACTCTTTTAATTGTTTTACAAACTCTTGGGGGAGATACATGCTACATTTTTAACCGAACACAAATGCTTTGAATGCATATGCTATATCCGAATATTTTATTGTCACTAAGTATTTGCCATGTTCGAAGTCCCTACATCATGAACCATTAGTCACTTGCGGTGGCCGGAATATTGTGGATAGGCCTATTGGAATTAACACTCCCGCCTTATTGACCCAGTTAGGAAATCGGCGCACTATATTTGAACCCGAGAAGGTAATTTGGCAAGTTACCTATTAGGGCGGCGATGTAACGATGATTACCAATTTTTATTGGTGCGATGTTACGCTTTGGTGTCATGAACTTAGTGAAATAAATACGATGTTGTTTTTAACGATGAGTGTGAAACAATTTAACTCACACTACGATGATTGAGTTCAAACGAATTAATTAAACCTATGGTTTTACGTCGAGTTAGGTACTATTGTGAATTCATTTGACGATGTGTGGTTGAATATAAACTATATATACATTTCGGCAATGGGTTGTGAACACACAGGTTGCAAGTTTTGTATGGGCGGGACTTGGAACTGAGTGGATTTACAATGCCTTTGCTGCATAAACGATTTCGATACATTGAGTCATGCACTATTTTGTGAATTCATTTGACGATTTCTGTTTGAACATAAACTATGCACATTTTGGCAGTGGGTTGTGAACACACAGGTTGCAAGTTTTGTATGGGCGGAACTTGGAACTGAGTGGATTTACAATGCCTTTGCTGCATAAACGATTTTGAAAGGCTTTACATTTCAACACAAACTCTATGAACTCACTCAACCTTTGTGTTGACACTTTTTAGCATGTTTTATCTCAGGTATCTAAGGCATTCACTTCATGACATGCATTTGGACACATCATAGAGTCGCGGTGACGACGCGTCTCACTTGGGTTTTATGAACTTTGGACATCGTTTAGCTTGTATCAAACTTATTTCCGCACAAGTTGATTTTCATTTTGGGACCTATACTTTGTAAACTCTGATTGTTTTATTAAATCAAACGATGTTCTTTTCAAACGACACTTTAGGTCGTTCAATATAACTGTGATTGTGATGCTATGACAGTCAATCCTCAGAAATTCCATTCCGCTGCAAAACAGGTAATTTGGGGGTGTGACAATTAGTCAATTTGAGATTTTATGTCGTGCTCATTGTTGGGGGGGGGGGGGAAGTGCCTATTATCCCGTTATTCCAGAAATTCTATTGTAATGGGATTAGTAACGGTTGGTTAACGTTTGAGAAGCGGGGGTGGTAAGTGTGTGGAGGTTCCATACTCTTATTCAGACGGTGATTTGGATTTATTGAAGAAGTGGAGAGTATTTTGGATCAACTCTTCTATGCCGATTTTCGTGCCTTAGCATGATTCCGTTTCCGTAAAGATCCCCCTCCCTCTGATGTCGTATGAGATAACTAGAAAAATTGCCAAAAACAAATATTCGGACAAAACTGACCTCATGTGTTGTGCATGTGAGGAATGAGATAACTAGCAAAATTGACGATCATTAGAAAATTGGACTGACGATGTAATATTTTCTAAATCCTGAAAAAAAAGCAAATATTTTCGTTTTTAAATGTCGTATGAAATCAGGCCCTTTTACATGGACTAACGATCTAATTTACTCTAAGGGCACGTTTGGTAGAGAGAAATTCAAGGAAATGAAATGGAGTAGAGAATAGAAATTCAGAGAATAGAAATCAGTAGAGAATTTTTCTCAATTCTATTGTTTGGTAACATTAAAGAAAAGACTGAGAGAATTAAATAAATAATCAATATAATATTTTATTAACAAATTAAAAAGATAAAAAAATAAAAATAAAATAAAAAATTGGGTCATCTAATCCCACCGATTGCCAGATCTAGGTAACAAAGATAAAAATTGACTTCAATTCTACCAGTGGCAATTTGTCAAATCTTAAGAATGTCAAGACACATATTGAATACTAGTAATGGTTAATTGTTACTCTACTATGAAATAAGGGAATGTCTAACCAATGCCCTAAGGGCATTGGTTAAGATTTGTCTCTTATGGTTTTTAGTTACACAAAAGGTCCTTATAGTTGACACATAATTACATATTTGGACGAGGGACCCACATAAATACTTATTATAAACCACAAAAGGACAAATCTTAACCAATGCCCTTAGGGCATTGGTTAGACATTCCCATGAAATAATTCAGTCAAATATATCTTCAATTTCACGAAGAAAAAAAAACATGAAAAAAAAGTCAGTCAAATTTTATAAGCAAATAGTAGTAACTAAAAATTGAAAGATGCAAATACCAAAATAATGGATAAATTGAGCATCTGATTCGGATATAAACATTAATAAATGAAACCGCTATGACAATATTGAGGCGGTGGAGAAGAAACACATTGGGGTGAGGGTTCTATTAAATTTGAAGCTTTTTAGTAAAGTGTGCCTATCACGTGATTTCATGTTATTATACCTCATTTTTTATGTATATTTTACAAAAAGGTGACACGGAGAATTGAATTTCCACTCCAAATGAGGGGAGTTGGGAGCAGTTAAAAATACAAAGAGATTAACTCTCGAGAAATTGGATATCTCCACCTTTTGATTTCCTTGGCTTACCAAACATGAGAAATGCCACGAGTTTCATTTCTTTGCCCTCATTTCTCCATACCAAACACGCCCTAAAACTTTATTAGGAGGTGTTTGTTATCCTCCTTTGGCTTGGGATTTAGGGTTAAAAGACGAAAAAACCATGTTTGTTTGAAAATCCGGATTTAGAAATTAGCTGCAAAACCCAATGGTCCCACCATGTCCAAATCCAAGCTTATAAAGCATGTTTTACAATTTTAGTGGGCCTTATGTTTACCTTCTCTCTTTCTCTCTCTTCACTTTACATTAAATTATCATTTTTGTCAAATAATAAATTATATTTTAAATTTTAAAATAATTTACTTTATATATATATATTAAATCCAAATTCAAATCTTAATCCCAAACCCGTCTACGAACTAAATGAGCACTTAGTCTAAATATAAACTCCTACACTAGTCTAAAGAAAACAAAACCTATTGATAACTACTCTAGTACTAGTCCAATTCCCATGATTAACAAAATATTTAAAGAGAAGTGATTGGCATGCCTAATTTCATGCCTAACAAAGAGATCAAAACACATGGCATAATCAAAGGTTATTATCAAGAGAGATAAAATACATCCTCCACTTGTCATATTTTGTATTGATTAGTCTCATTATTAGACATACAAATTAGTCACCTATATCATTTTCCATAGAGTAAACTGCAAAAATCATCCCTGTGGTTTGTGTATTTTCGCAAAATCATCCCTATCTCAAACCTTCAGCATTAACCATCCCCAAATCCACAAACGTTTAGCAATAATCATCCACGAGCACTAACGTCGTTAGTTTTACCGGTTAAGTGTTAAATAATATTTTCCCGTTAGTCCCTCCGTTAATATTTTTGTACCGTTAGTCCTCATTTTACGTTTTCGTCACTTTTTTACGTTTTTGTCCGTTTTTACTCGTTTTTCGCCGCTTTTTATCCGTTTGTCCGCTTTTTATCCGTTTTTGTAAGTTTTAAATCCGTCATTTTACGTTTTCTGGTCCGTTTTTATTTTTCGTCCGTATTTTTACGCTTTCGTCCATTTTTACGTTTCTGCCCTTTTTTTTACGTTTTTGTCCGTTTTAAATCGTTTTCGTCCATTTTATATGTTTCATCTGCTTTTTATCCGTTTTTTTTATGTTTTCGTCCGTTTTTTGAGTTTTTTATACGATTTCGTCCGTTTTTTTAAATGTTTTTGTCCATTTTTTACGGTCTCATCCATTTTTTTACGTGTCCATTTTTTCGCGTCATTTTACGTTTCGTCGTCATTTTTTACCTTTTCGTCCCATTTTGCTTTTCGCTTTTACGCTTTCACCGTCCGTGCGTTTTGTCCGCTTTTAAATCGCTTTTGTCCATTTTCATATGTTTCATCTGCTTTTTATCCGCTTTTTATGTTTTCATCCGTTTTTGAGTTTTTTCCGTTTTATCGATTTTTTCGGCCCCGTTTTTTAGTGTTTTTGTCCATTTTTTACGGTCTCATCCGTTTTTACGCTTATTTTTTCATTTTTTTTACGTTTCGTTCCCGCCATTTTTACTTTTACGTTTAAATTAGTTTTTTTTACGCCGCTTCTTTCCGCTTTTTTTACGCTTTTGTCCGTTTTAAATCGTTTTAGTCCATTTTTATATTTTCATCTGCTTTTTATCCGCTTTTTATGTTTTCGTAAATGCTTTTTGAGTTTTCCGCCCCGTTTTTTTATGTTTATGTCCGTTTTACTCGTTTTTCTTTCGTTTATATGTTTCGTCCGCTTATATTCATTTTTATATTTTTGTCCATATTTTTACGTAAAAAATGGATGAGAACATAAAAAGCGTGAAAAAACGGATGAATACACATAAAAATGGACGAAAACAGATAAAAGCGGGGCGAAAACCGTAAAAAATGGACAAAAACATTAAAAAAAACGGACGAAATCGTATAAAACGGAAAAAAAACTCAAAAAATGGACGAAAACATAAAAAAAAACGGATAAAAAGCAGATGAAACATATAAAAATGGACGAAAACGATTTAAAACGGACAAAAACGTAAAAACAAAAGCGTAAAAAAAAGGACGAAATCATAAAAAACTAATTTAAAACGTAAAAATGACTACGAAAACGTAAATAAAATGGATGAGACCGTAAAAATGGACAAAAACATTAAAAATGGACGAAATCGATAAAACGGAAAAAACTCAAAATACGATAAAAACATAAAAAAACGGATAAAAAGCGATGAAACATATAAAAGTGGACTAAAACGATTTAAAACTGACAAAACGAAAAAAAAACTGGACGAAAGCGTAAAAAAACAGACGAAAGCATAAAAAAACGGACGAAAACGTAAAAATGACGGACAAAAACGTAAAAAAACGGACGAAAACGTAAAAAAAGGGATGAGACCGTAAAAAATGGACAAAAACATTAAAAAAATGGACGAAATCGTATAAAACGGAAAAAAAACTCAAAATACGGACGAAAACATAAAAAAGACGGATAAAAAGCAGATGAAACATATAAAATGGATCTAAAAACGATTTAAAACGGGCAAAAACGTAAAAGAACTGGACGAAAAGCATAAAAAACGGGCGAAAGTGTAAAAACGGACGAAAAATAAAAAATTTAAAAAAACGTAAAATGACGGAAGAAAACGCGAAAACGTAAAAAACCGGACGAAAACGTAAAAAAACAGACGAAAACATAAAAAACGGATAAAACGGATAAAAAGCGGACGAAAACGAGTAAAAACGGACAAAACGTAAAAAAGTGACGAAAACGTAAAATGAGGACTAACGGTGCAAAAAATATTAACGGAGGGACTAACGGGAAAATATTATTTAACACTTAACTGGTAAAACTAACGACGTTAGTGCTCAGGGATGATTATTGCTAAACGTTTGTGGACTTGGGGATGGTTAATGCTGAAGGTTTGAGATAGGGATGATTCTTGCAAAAATACACAAACCACAGGGATGATTTTTGCAGTTTACTCTTTTCCATATTTAAAACCCATGTTACCCATTGCCAATTATTTTGTCTGACATAGATACAATATAAATAAGCCAGCTAGGACACAACAAACAAACACCCAAAACACAAGGCTAAGAAAGTCTTTTCACAATACCTAGTCTATAACCCTCAACCCTTTACTCTGCACACACAATCTTTCATTTCATCACTCACCATTACACACACCCATACCACTCTCCACCACCATAAACCACCAATGCACTCCACTCAACAACCATAAAATAACAACTATACTGGAGGCACAGAATATGCGCGTGCATATATTTTCAACACTTTAGTACACATATATTTTCAAAATTTTAAGTGGTGTATTTTTTTTTTTTTTCCAAAGCAGTTTAACACTAAGTGCATACCCTTTTACGGATCCGGTATTAAAAGAAAAATGAAGATCACATCAAAATCAATCTTAAGCCCAGGCAGATCCAACAACTCAAGCTCACTCACAACTTCACTCAGCCGCAAGCTCAGAAACAGTGGCAGTATAAAAAAAGGTGGCGCATCTCCAGCCATGTTTCCCGCCAAAAAGAGAGGCACATTTGAAAACCAACAAGAACCATCTTCACCTAAAGTCACCTGCATTGGTCAAGTCAGAGTCAAATCCAAGAAAAAACAACACCAAAAAGCTTTATCAAGAAGACACAGCACAGGTGAAATCAGTTTCAAAAAACTTGACTCAAATAGTTCTAGCTTTAACCAAAGTTTGAATATTGGCCAAAAGGGTACTCAAATCTGTAATCAGAATCAAAATCCAGAGTGTTCGAGAAGCTGGGTGCATTTTCCAGTGACTGTTTGTGATGCTTTGAGGGCTTTTGGTTCTGAGTTTAGTTGCTTGTTTCCTTGTAGAACTGATAGAGATAGTAATAGTACTAATAAGGAAAAAATGGTAGTAGTTAATAATGGTGAAAATGAAGGTCAAGGGAGCTGTGGTGCTGTTTTTGCTAGGTGGTTAGTGGCAGTTGAAGGTGGCGAAAGAGATATCGAAATGGTAGTTGGAGATTGTGAAGATGATAGTTATCATGATGGTTATGAGGGTGAAGGTAGGAAAAGAAGGCATGTGTTTGAGGATTTAGAGATTGTGAATGATAGAGTTGAAGGTGTTAAAGATGGAGCTAGAGTTAGTATTTGTGTGCCACCTAAGAATGCTTTGTTGTTGATGAGATGTAGATCTGATCCTGTTATGATTGAGGCTTTGAATAATAGATCTTGGGAGCCTAGTGTTGGTGGTGGTAATGATGATGTTGAAGAAGATGAATTTGAAGATGCTGTTGGTAATGGTAATGATAATGATGATGAAATTAGAGATCTTGAAAATGTGGAACATAATAGAGTTATGGTCTTGGATCAAGATGATGAAGCTAATGATTATCAAGATTGTTATAATGTGCAACAAAATGAAGTGGGTCAAGATCAAGATTGTGATAATGTGCAAAAATGTGAAGTGGGTCAAGATCTAAATCAAGAAAATGTGCAACAAGCTGAGGTGGGTCTAAATCAGGATTATGATAGTGTGGAACAGAAAGTTATGATTTTGGATCAAGATCAAGAAAATGTGCAAAGATGTGAAGTGGGTCAAGATCAGAATCAAGAAAATGTGCAAAAAGATGATATGGGTCAAAATGAAGATCAAGAAAATGTGCAAAAAGATGATATGGGTCAAGGTGAAAATCAAGAAAATGTGGAAAAGAGTGATATGGGTCAAAATGAAGATCAAGAAAATATACAAAAAGATGATATGGGTCAAGGTCAAAATCAAGAAAATGTGCAAAAAAGTGATCTGGGTCAAGACCTAGATCAAGAAAAAGAGCCAATAGAAGAAGAAAGTTTGAATCTTGACTTATTATTTCAAGAAAATGTGGATCAAGATTATGAAAGTCAACAAACCCATGAAGAAAAAAGTGTGGAAGAACCAAAAGAATCCAATAATGAAGTTGTAGAGATAGAAAATGATGCAAAGGAAGTGAAAAAACCCGAGAAAACATTGCCAGAATGTTTACTAATGATGATGTATGAACCCAAGTTATCAATGGAAGTATCAAAAGAAACATGGGTTTGTAGTCAAGATTTCATTAGACGAAATCCTAGCCGGAAAAAGCCTCCTCCAGCGCCGGCACCGCCAACATTGACCGGCACAGAAAATGAGTCAAATAGTGGTGGTTTCACTACTATTAATGATGTTTTAAGGGTGGCTGACGGTGGTTTTCCAGCGGCGTTACCACAGCCGGCAAGGTCATCATGTTGTTTGCCGGCTGCGCCATCAATGGCGACAGTGTTAGGGCAGAAGCTAGCGGATGCGGTAGGGTATGAGCCGTTTGTTTTGACTAGGTGCAAGTCTGAGCCGATGAAGACGGCTGCAGCTAAGCTGTTACCGGAGAGTTGTGTTTGGGAGAATAGGAAGTTGGATCGGCTGAGCCGAGCTACGTTTGGTTTTGGCTCGGCTAGGTTAGGGTTTTGAGTTAGTGCTTTGGATGGTTGTACATTGTTTTATATGAGTATTGTTTAGTGGCATTTGGTAGTGGTAATGTACAACTTTGGAGTTAAGGTAGGGAATGAGATAGTATAAGTATGTGATGCATGCATTCTGTGTATGTGTTTACATGTTTTTTTTTCTTGAATTGTAACTTGGATTATTGCTGTCATTGTTATTATGAATGTGAGATTACTTCTTTGGTTAACAAATTGTAATCTGATGACTTCTGAAAAGCCCGACTTTGCCGATGCTTTTGCCATAATTTGGCACCCAAACTTTAAATTTCTGTGACTTGGCTAAGAAATTGGTCGATTTGTATGGTTTATGGCATCAAAGACACATGGTTATGTAATGGAGATGATGCAAAAGTGGTGATTCATGATGATCTCTTTGGTTTCACAAACCTTTAAGCCAGGTTTGCTTAAATCAAACAATTTTGATAGTTAGTTTGAAAACCAGAAGTCCATTACTATTTACTCAAGAGGTTATAATCATTTTTTTTCTGATGCAGTTTAACAGATCTTGATATAATGAACATGATTATATAGCTTCAAAAGCAATTTGGTCCCCGTGCATACATAAGATACTTTTGCACAATTTAATAGTCTCGAGCATTTTTGTGTTCATTTTGTATGCTTTTCACATTCCAAGAATCACATATTCGCTTTACAATCACTCTTTGCAAAAGGATAAACCCTATTTGGTTGATCTAAATACGAACAAATAACCATCCTTCATGGAGTCTTGCATTCAACCCTATCTTCTATAATTCCGTCTCTAGATCAAAATCACATTTTCCCCACACAATAATCTGATGGTAGTGCTAGGGGCGGAGCCAGAAAAGTTCTCGAGTAGGTCTATATCCAAAATTAGCAATATTTGTATACAATTCAGCAACTGAAATTATACTAGAATTACACTAATAAGCATACACCCAAAAAAAATTGCTCGGCGGGTTGAGCTAAAACTTCTAGGCTATATGTGGTGCATCCCAAATATGTTGGACTGGAACTACAATGATCATAAATCATCTTTATATGAACCACAATGATCAAACATTTGTATCAATGCTGTGAAAATGAATGGTATGTATTATATAACAAAAATATCATAGTATAGTCAGTATGCTACAAAAAGGATTCACAACATTGAAACCTGTTTTCTACAGTCCCCTTTCTCATCTATGTTACTGTTGCGTGTTATTTGAATCTTGATCTCCATCACTGATGTTCGTTTCAGATTCACTAGAGTTGAGTTGTGTTTCACCCTTGTTCTGCATTTCGTCACTCGCAGAATCTCCCATTATCGAGTTAAAACCAAGTTGGCCTGAGTAGAGTACTAACCCTACAGCATTGATGCCAAAAACAAATGTGGCAAGGTAGCATATCCCATTTATAATAGTCCTACAAGCGATGCATGCAAATGTATTCTCAGCAATTTGATCATCTTAACACTTAGATCACGGGATTATGTTAGAAAAATAAATCTCAAAGATGGCATGCTGTGATATCTAAGTTTACCTTATCGTTATTGTGATCTGTCGCACCTGCAACACAAAAGATGAGTAAAGATCTTGTTACAAAAAGTTGAGCTGAAAGAGCATAATAAATACAAACTAAAGATGCGATTGACAGCAAGATTATAACTGTTTCTTGATTGTGGCTATGATTACAACAGTGGGCTCAACATTACGGATCATACACAGTACAAAAAGCAATTGAACAATATCAAAATCTCCTACATATTTACCTTATAAACTTCAAACAAATTATATTCATAAAGCCGTGAAGGGTCAATTCATAAAACACATAAACCCTGGATTAAGGTGCAAAGTCTTGATTATAATTTGTGCACAAAAATTCGACTGTAAGATCAAGTTTGCAGATCATACACAATACAAACGGTAATTGAGAAGCATTAAAAGTTCATAAATTTACCCCTAATGAACATCAAACATTTTTAGAGTTATGAAGCCGTGAAGGGTCCATATATAAAACACATTTATTGATTGTGACTTTGTGAGCAATCTTATAACCATGAGATCGATTTTGCAGATCATATACAAAACAAAACAGATATTAGGTAGCATCCACATTTCTCACAATATCACCTTATGGACTGTGACACAATATAGAAAAACTTACCGAGAAATTATCTGAGATCGTTTGGCGATTCAAAGAAGCTTCAATGGTGGTGGTGAATTTATACAGAATAAGTGCAATAACTCCCGCAGATAAACCTCCCAACAACGCCTGAAGAGCCGATGGAGGAGCATTTTTATCAACAGGTGTCATTGCTTTCAAACTCTCAAGTGCTTCCTCCTTCAATGTCTTTTTAGCGCCTGTGGACCTAAATTGCTGATCCAATACACAATATTCCCAATTCAATCATTTCTAATACCCAAATTGGCAAATTTCAAAAAACACCTACATTACTCTCAAATTTGTCCTGGATTAGTCATTACCTAGTTTCGTCCCAAAATGAGGCATCGAAAGATGGTTTTGTGTTTTATTTTGGTCATTACGTAATCTGATCAAGTAACACATAACTGAGCACAAAGACTCACACAAGGCAAACGTGAAAGTAATTTGGTATTTTGTCAACATTTTAAAGGGGGAATTCGTGTAAGCTTATTTGAATCCACTTATTCAAAAAGCACTTTCCAGCCAGTTTTTTTAAACAATTAGATTCCAACCTTAGAAAACACAATAAGCAACCTCTATCCAAATACTACAAATGGCTTAGATGGTGTCCGGGATTGCATATGATAAGTGCTTATTGGCTGATTCCATCCTTGAAATAAATAAGCATTTTTTAAAAAGTAAATTACCAGACTGAACAAAAAATGCACTTATTTTACGAGAATGAACTCTTTCTTACCGTCTTACCAAAATAGCCCCTCGTGTAATGTGCCTAATGGTCAACCTGACACTCAGACTTAGCCACATGATACCCCTTTAGAGCACTTACAACAATAACACCATAACACCAATAACACCGTCCCACGTCGAGCCACATCAGCTTTACCAATTAACATTAACATCCTCAAAAAACACCCACAACAATAACATCCCAATAACACCACTAATACTTCATATTTTCAATTTCAACCCCTAAACTAAAACAAACACTTCATTTATTAAACTAAAACAAACATTTCATTAAAACTTAAAACATATTACAATACGAGACTAAAAAAAATACAACAAAATAAAAAGAAAAAAAAAAAAAAAAAAAAAAAAAAACATACAACGAAATAAAACGTTACAATAAATGGAAGGAAATGACGAGAATACGATCTACTGACGAGGTTTCAAGTTATATTTCGCGATGATTCGATCTTTTTAAATCATTGATCCTTTACGACCATTGGATCTCGCCCCTCGATGAAGCGTCATCAAAAACTTTATCTCTTCCAACCGGGTTATTGTGAGATCTTTTTCCTTGCCGGCCCGATACGCCGCTTCGGAGGAACTCTCGTTTCATACGAAACTTCGTTTGCCATAGTTTCGGTGAAATAAGTGCGAAGCTCGTTCCTCCGGTGCTTGTTCCCCGGTACTTGTTGTAGTCTCGGATCTTGCTTTCTTGGTAGCACGTTTCTTTCCCATAGGGCGAGGTTGTTCATCTTTACCAAACAAATCCTCGTTTGTTTCGCTGGACTTCCGGTTAAATCGACCGGTTCGGCGTGTTCCATTTCTTATAATGACGAAACCTCCCAGCGTCTTGAGACCAAAAGCGATCCCGGGTTTCCTCGCGATACCATTGCTTTGCCCGTCGCATCACATCCACTTTCACTTTCCCCGCCGTTGATCCCGTTTCGCACGTTTGTAATGAGAGTTGAACTTTGTGCATATACCGTTCAAAGTTTTCCACTTGCTTGACAAGCATGTCCTTGTTCTTGCCGTTGAAAGTTGTTTTATTGAACTCATTTCGCGATACCAAACGTATCCACAGGTTGGCACTTTCCAACTTTCGGATCCTCAAACAAGCTATGTAACATGTTGCAAGTAATGCTTCCTCTGCTGAGTCCAACGTCGTGTTACAACAACTTCGCCTTTAGGAATCAAGCTGGTTCGGGCTTCGGGGTCTTTGGATTTCTTTGATTTTCGCAATGCGACCTTTTCCTTTTGGAGGCGTGGGTGTGTTAGCAACATCATGTGTTTCAGTTTGTGATTGTTGTGTAAATTGTAGGTTTTGAAAGTTGGAGTTTAAGGTGTTTTGTTGGTTTTGTTGTTGCCAATACAGAAATGCTTGATGTTGTTGATACATTTCTTGGCTCGATAAGCCTAGTGGGTTGGGGATTGAAGATGAACCCGCGTTCGGGTTAGATGATGAACCCGGGTTTGAGGGATTCCACCCACTAGCAAGAAGATTGTAGAAAGTATCGTCGTTGCCTCCCGGAGCATTGTTTTTTTTTTGCAATTGATAGAAGTTGAAAGATTGAGAGAATGGAGAGGATTTAGTAGTGGAAGTGTGAAAAGAAATGGTGTTTTAATTGGGTATTTATAGTGGTAAAAAAAGATTTTTGAAATTTTTTTTGAAAAATAACGGCTAGTAGCCGGATTTAGGGTAGTTTTGAATTTTTTTTTTAAAAATAACGGCTAGTAGCATTTATAGGGTAGAAAATGTAAATTTTTTGATTTTTTTTTTTGCGCCTCCCCTTACTTGCGTTGCTTTGGCAACGTGGGCTTCATTTCTTCTCTTTAACGCCGAGCTCACAACAAGGTTAACGGCCATAACGCCGTTTTTTGTGCTATAACGCCGTTATGGCGTTATTAATGTAAGTGCTCTTATAATAAAAAGTACTCTCAATTATTACTCTCATCTTTCTTTTTCTTTTTTATAAAGTACACCATCTCCTTCTTCTATCTGAAAAAAAACCTCACTCACACAACCATTAATCATAACCACTGACTATAATAAACCATTGTCTTCCCTCACCAAGTCACCATTACCTCTACTGCCAAGCATCTTCTTCTTCGCTACCTCCGTCCTTCAACACCATGTCTTAACTGATGAACTCTGTGATAAGATCATCCGACACGTATATACCTACACCCCTGGCAGAGCAATCTCGCCTAGCCCACGCCCTCGGCCACGCCCAGCCTCTCGCCCAGGCACCAATCTTCCTCTCCCAAACCCACATCTCGCCCAGGCCACGCCTAGCCTCTCACCCAGGCACCAATCTTCCTCGCCCAAACCCACATCTCGCCCAGGCCACGCCTAGCCTCTCGCCCAGAACCTATAATACACGTGTAGTGTTGGGATTTTATGTTTGAATAGATCCAACGGATAACATTGGAAAGTTCATTTTCGTAAATACTCTGTGCGAGACTCTGTTTCGTAAACATGTATCAATTATAGTTCATTTTCGTAAAAACCTCTTTTTTAAATGTTCAGATTGCTAACTGCTTATTGGTTTATTTAATTATTTTGATCACTTTTAGAAAAATGCATTGGCATGGCAGGTGCTTATAAGCTAAATCCTGAACGACTCCCAAACTAAGTTCTTACTTTAAACCAATAAGCTCACTTGAGGATGATAATTAAGCTTTTTTATACTAACTAAACTCTAGCAATCAAATTAAGAATTACACTAACACACATTAAGGAAAACACATAGATATATTAAAGAAAGATAGAAAGAAAAGAACTACCAGTTGTTTAGCGCGCTTAGCACGGCGACGAAGAGAGCGAAAAAGGAAAACAGAAATAGCACCAGTAAGAAGCACACTGGTGGCCACTTGAATGGTAGAAGGGTCATCATCAGTAGATATAAACGAAGGCATGGAGAATGATGGTAGCTCAACTGGTCCATCACCAGGACCACCACCTGAATCCGGGAGCTGAGCTAGCAACCGAGGGTAATGTCTTGTGGGGAAATTGTGAGAGGGTTTGGTGGTGGGTGTTTTGAGAAAATGGATGGTGGGGAGGAAGGTGGTGGTGGTGGTGGTGGTGGAGTAGCGGAGTAACGGTGGTGAATGCAGCAACATTGGTGGTGGTGGTGGTTTGTGGTGGTGGTGGATTGAAGGGGGATATGTGAAGTAGGATAATTTTTTTTGAAAAAAAATCTTTTCTGTTTTAATATATTTTATTTTATTTTTTATTTTGAGTGAAAAAAAAAAATATACTCAACATATTTATTTAAAACAGATACTGTACGCAATAAACTTTGAAAATTATCATTCTACGCAAGATATTTTTAAATTTGGAATAATCTACGTAATATGACCGATAACTAGCATGTTACCAGGTTTCTAAGTTTGAAAATTGACATAATGGTCCTTGTGGCTTGCGTTGACTTTCACTTGTCATCCTTTGACTTTTTTCACATTTGCGCTAACTTTCACTTTTAATCCTTATATTTATTTTCACTTATAACTCTTTTTTTTTACTAACTGCTGATTTTAATTAACTAAAAATTTGGTTTCTTACATTTTTATACGTTTTCGTCCATTTTATACGATTTTCTTACGTTTTTATCTGTTTTCTTACGTTTACATATATTTTTATCAGTTTTTCGTCCGTTTTTATACGATTCATCCGTTCTTATATGCTTTCGTCCATTTTTCTTACGTTTTAATTCGTTTTTGTCCGTTTTCATTTGGCCGTTTTTATACGTTTTTATCTATTTTATACGATTTCGTTCATTTTTATACGTTTTCGTCCGTTTTTAAATGTTTTCTTAATTTTTCATACGAGTTTACGTTTTCGTCTGTTTATGTATGTTTTCTTACATTTGTGTATGTTTTTATACGTTTTCATCTGTTTTTATACGCTTTCGTTCATTTATCTTACATTTTTATACGTTTTCATCCGTTTTTATATGTTTTCTTAAGTTTTCATATGTTTTTACGTTTTCGTCTGTTTATGTATGTTTTCTTACATTTGTGTATGTTTCTATACGTTTTCATATGTTTTTATACGCTTTCGTTCGTTTATCTTACATTGTTATACGTTTACTTACGTTTCCATAGGATTTTATCCGTTTTTATACGTTTTCGTCTGTTTATGTACGTTTTCATCCATTTTATACGTTTTTGTCCGTTTTTATACGTTTATTTACATTTTCATACGATATTATACGTTTTCGTCTGTTTATGTACGTTTTCTTACATTTGTGTACGTTTTTATACGTTTTCATACGTATAAAAGTGGATAAAACCGTATAAAAACGCATAAAAACTTACAAAAACATATAAAAAGGTACTAAAAGGTACAAAAACATATAAAACCCTCCAAAAATGGATAAAAACGTACGAAAATTTAGAGAAAACGGATAAAAACGTATAAAAGCGGACGGATAAGTATAAAAACGGATAAAACGTATGAAAATGTAAGAAAAACAAACGAAAGCGTATAAAAAACAGATGAAAACGTATAAAAATGGTCGAAAACGTATAAAACGTATGAAAAAGTAAGAAACGTATAAAAACAGACAAAAACATATGAAAACATATAAAGGCATACGAAAAGGTATGAAAACGGATAAAAATGAATCAAAACGTATGAAAACTTAAGAAAAAAGAATAGTCATCCTGGGATTAGTAGGCTCGCAATGTCAAGTTAGAAACCCAGTTACACCACAAAAAAAAGGGTATAAAAACAAAAGAAAATGTATAAAAGCGTATGAAAAGGTATGGAAACGGATAAGAGCGAATAAAGGACGAAAACGTATAAAAATGTAAGAAAAACGAACGAAAGCGTATAAAATAGATGAAAACGTATAAAAGCGTATGAAAACGTAAGAAAAACAAACGGAAGCGTTTAAAAACGGATGAACACGTATAAAAGCGGACAAAAAGGTATAAAACTTATAAAACGAATAAACATGAATTAAAACGTATAAAAACGTAAGAAAAACGGACGAAAGCATATAAAACCGATGAAAAGGTATAAAATGGACGAAAAACTGATAAACATATGAAAACGTAAGAAAACAGATAAAAACGGATAAAAACGTATGAAAAACATATATAACGGATGAAAAAAATAAAAATGCATGAAAAACGTATAAAATGGATTAATGTAACACCCCCAAATTCGTGATACGCAGCGGAATTCAAACTGGGTGTTACTTCATGGCACAACAATCATAACAATAGAAAACGAACTCTAATGGAGTCGTTTTAAAAGATTTATCATTCGATTTATATAAATATCGAAGTTTACAAAAATGAGGTCCCAAATGGTTCCATGTTTACAAAATACATTAAATTGGTTTTCGAATGATAATAAAATTTATAGCCTTCTTGAGTATCCGTGCTCCTCCGTGCCAGCCTCGTACAATATGGACCTGAAATACATGCTTAAAACTGTCAACACAAAGGTTGAGTGAAATTCATAGAGTTTGTTAAATAGTTGAACACATTATGTTGGTAGTGTGAGTTAATTAAACTCACACCAAGGTTTTGAAAACAAAACCGATATTATTGCACTAAGCTCACGATAAAACCAAATTATGTTGGGTGCCACTACCCAAAGTTATGTTGGGTGCCTATTCCCAAAGATATGCTGGGTGCCTCAATACGTGATACTTGAGCCCGCTTTTGTTTGATACGGCTGCCTCAAGTATATGATACTCGAGTCCGCTTTGGTTTGATACAATTATATATGCACATAATTATATAAATGCAATTCACGTATAGCAGTATTGTTACTTAGCATAAATAAACATTCAGTTCAGATAAACATATAGTTTCAAAGCAATGTGTTCGGTTTAAAAATAACGCATGTATCTCCCCCAAGGGTTTGTAAAAAAATTAAGTAATAGAAAGTGGGGCTATGAACTCACCTCAAAGTAAATGATAGCAAATGTATAATGAGAATGATGGATATGCCGAGAGAACTTCTACGAGCAACCTAGAATAGAATGTCAACTCTTAGGTTCGGAATAATGATGCGAATTTATAAACATGCCTATATACGTCCTTATATTGATTGTGATGTAGTAATTGTATTTTTGTTTATAGAATTGGTTTTAGTTTGTATAACTCGTACTACCATTCGGGCCATCACAATTCAGAGGTCATGCAGTAAACGTTCGAGGAGCTAGGACACTTTAAATCGTAAATCCAGCAATTTGTCGATACATTTTATTCAAATGAAACCCCTCACATTAAGCTCCCTACTATTGTAGCACTTAATACGTAAAACATGTATTTTAATTACTTGATTATATGATATATTAATAGTTTATAAATACAATAAATAAACTAACAAAGTTTATAAGTATTTAAATAAGTTTGAGTTATATATACTTACCTTAAAATAGAATGCTTGAGTATTATGGAAAAATAAAATATTAACGGAGCTTCGACGTAGAATTTGCAATCTTCGAAAACCCACGGCTATTAGAAGATTATAACAACGCCTTCTTGAGAACCCGAAGAAGAAAATAAGATTATAACGACGTCTTTTTGGAGACTTGAAGATATTTGAAGATTATAACGACTTTTTCTTGAAAACTTCCAAGAACGAAGATCAAACGCTAGTTTTCTTCAAGAACACATGAATGTTCTTACAAAATCTATAAGAAATGCCTTAGGTTTAGGACTTTAGATGTTAAGAAGGGGTGGTGCAAGAAAAAATGAAGTGATTTGCTTGGTATTTATAGGCTAGAGATTTTGGTTAACTATATATTGGGTTAAAAACTAACCATGGTTAAATTTACACATGTAAATGATCTAAAGGAAGTATGCTTAGGATTTTGACACCAACATGATGAATCCCCCCCCCTAGAGGCTGTCACAATTGGTGACAAGGCTTAGATGATAAGTCTTGATCTTATCTTGGTTACGGAGTGAGTTTTGGTTATGTTAAATGCCAACCGAAGCCACAAACGTAAAACCGGTATCGTAAAATACGAAACTTGCAGGAATGATGAAACTCATCATTATACTCCATATAAAAATATAAAATGGGTGATAAGTCTCATTGGGTGAAAAAACGCTGCTTAAAGCTTAAAATACGGGTCAAAAACGCGTAATTCGCAGTTTATCGGAAAAGAACGAAATTTCGGAAACGACCGTGTAATTTATTTAGAGTAGACTAAAATTAGTCTAAAAGTGATATGAGATGTCAAACTTTGGTTTTAGTCGTACGTGGGATAACTTAACAGTTATACGTGAAGTTTAAAAGTTACGCGATTAAGCAAAAACGTAGAACGTACAAGCTTAATTTCTTTATGGTCAAAGGAGGAGGGAAATATGTTTGACTTTTCCAAATGTGTAAAAGTGTCAAAAAGATATTAGAAACACAGTGCAGGAATCGTTAAGTCTGGATGTAAGTAGATTTGTTTAAAACGTAAGTTTAGTTTTATCTTTGGGGCTTATTTGGTAACATAAAAATAAATCTTAAAAATTCTCTAATTAATCATGAGTGATCTAAAAATTTATCTGATGCGGGGAAAATTGTCATAGACGGTTTTCGTTATGCGCGGGATGTTAAAATGGTGTTCCGACCAAAATGAAACTTTAAGACGATGTTTTCTTAATAATTTTTGCAAAAATGATCTAACGATGGTCGAACTCTCAGGTTATTATTAAAATAATTTATCTTACGAGAATGTGGATTTAAAATTTTACGGGATGAAAAGTGAAAGTGAATAGTAAAAGTGAATAGTAACTTTTCAAAAATATGAAAAGTAACTCAAAAAATGCGGGTTGTTGATCTCACCACCTTAATGGGAATTCCGTCCGGAATTCAGGTGTGTTATCCTATGTTGAATTGTCTAGGAACGTGTGGGTATATGCGCCGAATTCTAATCTTTGCGTTCTTAAGTTTCTGGTCATAGAGCGTGTTATGCACCATTCTAAGTTTTTGGTCGTGGCTTAAGTTGATAATCTAAAGGTATAAGATGTTGTTGATGTGAAATGGTTTATAATGATGTGATAATTATCGTTTGTAGGAAAGTCTTGAGAAATGATGGAGAGATCATTGTGTAACTCATAATGTCTTGAGAAATGAATGAGACCACTGTAGGATTTACAGTGTCTGAGAATGTAATAGAGACCATTGTATCTCACAGTGTCTTGAAATATGAATGAGACCATTGTATCTCACAATGTCTGGGAAGTAGGAAAGACCATTGTAATCAGTTACAATGTCTTGGATAAAGTTTCGTAATCCTAAAATGCATGAGTAGAGGCATGATTGGGAGATTTAAGAAAATATGATTGTGCCGTAATGCCTTAGAATAGGCATACGCAGGTATGTTTAGTACATTGTTTAGCTAAAATGATTGAAAATATGTTGAGTGTATATATCAATATACTAGTATGTTTGTGTAGCATAAACTACCTAGAAGTCACATAATCGTCTGGAGGATGGAAGGCACGGAGAGCGAAAGGCTATAAAATGTTTTGTTTGTAAAAGTAGTTATAGTTTAAGTCTCAATTAGACCCGTTTCTCTATAACTGTGGCTCTGATACCAATCTGTAACACCCCGATTTATGTTCTGATACGCGAATTCAAGCTGGTGTTACTTCATGGTACAACAATCATAACAATAGAAAACGAACTCTAATGGAGTCGTTTTAAAAGATTTATCATTCGATTTATATAAATATCAGAGTTTACAAAAATGAGGTCCCAGTTGGTTTCATTGTTTACAAAATACATTAAATTGGTTTTCGAATGATAATAAAATTTATAGTCTTCTTGAGTATCCGTGCTCCTCCGTGCCAGCCTCGTACAATATGGACCTGAAATACATGCTTAAAACTGTCAACACAAAGGTTGAGTGAAATTCATAGAGTTTGTTAAATAGTTGAACACATTATGTTGGTAGTGTGAGTTAATTAGACTCACACCAAGGTCTTGAAAACAAAACAGATATTATTGCGCTAAGCTCATGATGAAACCAAATTATCTTTGGGTGCCACTACCCAAATTATGTTGGGTGCCTATTCCCAAAGATATGTTGGGTGCCTCAATACGTGATACTTGAGCCCGCTTTTGTTTGATAGGGCTGCCTCAATACGTTGTGATACTTGAGCTCGCTTTTGTTTGATACGGCTGCCTCAATACGTTGTGATACTTGAGCCCGCTTTTGTTTGATACGGCTGCCTCAAGTATATGATACTCGAGCCCGCTTTGGTGTGATACAATTATATATGCACATAATTATTGTAAAACCTGAATTTCAAAAATTCACAAAAAGACCAAAATACCCCTATGATCAAAAAGTATGAATAATTAATTTAAAGAATATCAAACAAGCTATGTAAATTCAGAAATTTTTTAAGAAATATCACATATGATCCAAATAAATTTTAAAGACTTTGTAAAGATTATTTTTATAGTTTATAATTTTATAAAATCAGTTTTGTGTTTTATAAATAGCCGAATATATTTATTTAGTTTTATAAAGAAATAAAATTATAAAAGCCCAATACAAATTTATAAATTAAGATCCCATTTATTATAAGTCCATTATAATATTAAGCCCACAAGAAAATTAGTAAATCATATATATACACATTATACGGTTTATTCTATCCCTAATAACCGATTATACTAAAACCGACCTAAGAAAACCCTAAATAATTCGACATTCGTTTTTCAAGGCTTAGAGCTATTTTTCTTGGACGAGTTTGAAGGTAAAGAAGGTGTTAAAAATCTGGTTCGAGGTCCTAAGGTGCTGGTTTGGTCGTGGTTATTTTCTGGGTCGATTAGGGTTTTACCGATTGGAATTTGTGTGTTCTTTTGTTCTAACGTCCAAATCTCATCAAGGGTATGTTTCCAATATTATTTTCAGTCCTACAAGTCATATAGAACCTGTAAAAATTAGTCATGCATATTTAACAAGTCGCATGGAATTGTTTTGGATTAAAAACCCTAAAAGCGTATAAATAATGAACGAGCAGTATAATAATTTTAGGACCATGACCTGATTTTTTTGGAAGCTCTTATATGTTATATGACCTGAATAAAATACATGTTCATGAATTCGAAGCTTGTGTGATTTGTCTTGGGTTTTATTGTTCAATAGCGTATGAAAAAGGAAAGAAAATAAAGAAGGACAATTAGGGTTTATAAAAATTAGGGCTTGCTTGTTATAATTAAGAGTAATTAATGCAGTAATAATGATGAACTAGTGATGGGTTAAACTTAGGTTTAGGGTTTGTACTTGAATTATGCATGATTCGGTTTTAAATAAAAGTTTTGGGTTGGTTTTGTAAATTATGAAACTTAAGGGTTATTTCAAACATGTATAAAATACATGTACTTAACGTATAAAATAAGTGTGGGGGTTAAACGTGTAATTTTGGATACTTAGAGGGCCATTTGATTTGTTATTAAATTGGAAAGGGTATGTTTTGTAAATTCTAAAACCTTTGGGCTAAAATGTAAAATCTGATAATATAAGGTTAGATCGTATAATTAAATATGTTAAGGGTGTAATATGTAATTCAGAGTAATTATGGGTTCGACAAGTGTGAGTTGATTTTGTAGAGGCATGCATGAGTTTTGAGATATCTTTGGTTTGTTTATCATATACGTTCTAGGTCAAAGTGGAAATCATTGAAAGAAGTAACATGTGAATTTAATGCGTATTTAGTAATATTAAAAGTATGGGAAACCCTAGGACGTAAATAGGAAGTTGATTAGGGTTAAAAGCTAAATGTGCAAATTAGTTATTTCATGTAAGTTATCAAGGCTTGTGTAAACTATTTTGAAAGAGAGTCCTAAAATCCGTCCTTGACATTTATAAACTTTATACTTTGAATGATGATCATATAAGTCCTCAAATAAGATATTTATCATATTAAACCCTTAAGTTTACCATTTATCATTTGTAACCCATAAGTTTGGCAAATTAATGATTAATACTCTAAAATGTTGGAATTCCGTCTGTCACTAAAAATGAGAATATTCTAACAACTCTAAAAGTATAAATGAGATTAATCCGTTATGACATTAATGATACTAATAAGTATTAAATCAATCATAATCCGTGTAGATTCGTTTGAAGGAGACGCGCGTTACATCTTCGTATTCCTACATTCGTTTGCTTTTCTCTCATTGCTTTAAGGTACAGATATTCTGACCTTTTTAGTAAAGGTTTCTTATAACGGTTTCTTTTCGTTAGCTTTTGTATTAGGATTTCCGATGCCATTGCTATGAACCCTTTCCTGATTGTGTGAACCGTTGCTTATCTGAACTTATGATTTATTGAATCATGCGATACCTGATTTGAACTTTATGATAGGAAGACTTTGATATGCATAATTGTTGAATCTTAGTATATTGAGTATGAACCTTATGATATGAGTTATTGATATGTATTTACTGAACCTTGTGTTTGATTAAGACTTGTGTCATAATTGAAATTCGGTTTGACCTAAGATAGTTTGACACCCGAGCCAATTATTAACTAGTCATGGGGGTTCCATGTCGTGTCGATAATGCACCGACATGACTCTAGGGCGATAGAGTGAAGTTACGCCACGTCCCTTATCTGATATTTGCTATGAGCTCAATTTGTATTATATTATCAATGTATGTTTGTGGGGCGTATGGGTGCATCCTAGATCGATCTGTTTATGCGATATGATTTGTTTAAGTGAATGATGTAGGTGTGCAATCGCATCTTCATAAAACTCTGGGAGCTAGCTACTCAGAATTATTTTGAGATTGTTTCTATATAGTTATGATGTTTTGATATGATATGTTCTGGGCTCGTGGTAGTTAACTAAATCTTTATCTGTTATTTCTATGTTAAGTATTCTGATTATGATTCGGTATGTTCAAGTGTTAATAATTATGTCTTTGGGTTTATTATATGTTATGATCTATGTGTATGCTTTTGTATGTTTATGTAACTACCGTCTACTATGCTAGGTTATGATTAATATGTTTTAATATGATTCGCATGTTGTTATCTGATGTCATGTTGGTTTATCGTTATGTGAATTGTTGATCTGTGGGATGAATGTGCTAATGTGAAAGTGAGTATTCTATAAATTTAGCATGTATAATTTGTTCAGTTAATTTTGTGAACTTTGATTATACGTTAATGTTTTATTTGCCTATGTGACTTGCCATGTTTTAACTCTGCTGATGTTAGGATTTGATCTGAGAACTGTTTTAGCTTATGATATCTTTTGATAATTGCTAATGGTTATGCTATGTTTTGTCCGGTCTATCTAATTATGGGTTGCTTAATATGTTTTCTATTTGCTTGTGAGACTGCCATGATTTGAATCTTTTCCGTTTAAGTTCTTTGATATTGTTTGAGTGTGTTGAGTGAAGGTTAATTAATTTGTTGAATGCCATGTTTATTTTCTAGAAAGTGTTTTCTGTTAGCCTTATACTTTTAGTTTGGTTTATATGTAATCTATTTATTTTTGATATGCTAAATGATTGGTTGTTCTGATGTGTTTGTGTTTGTGTCATTAATGTGCTATGAGATGTTTTAAATTGTTACGTGGTTGTTTGGATTTACGTATATTTGTGCTTCAGCAGATCCTAAAAAGATTCCTCATTATCATTTCATTTTGATTTCGTCATTTGTATATTTTGTTTTGTTTAGCTTTTGTTTTCGTTATATCATTCAGAGCTTTGTAAGCTCAGCCGCATTTTCTTTTCTGCGCAGGTATTTTAAGCATTCAAGATGAGCTTATGGGATAGCTGATGCGGGTTGAGAGTAGAGAAGAGAGCAAGATTCGATTATAGAGATCTTAGATTTATTTTGAAGTTTAGTTATTTATGTTTTCTTTTGAGTATTTTTGTAAGGCTTTCGCTATTGTATATTATTTAGAGTTCTGATATGAAACCGTATTGTGATATCTTTACCCTTGTCGGGTTGGGGTGTTACAATTTATGGTATCAGAGCCCTAGGTTTTAGGACCCTTAGAGCTTAGGCTATGACCTGTGAGAAGTGGGTAGATTTAGGATTTTCCTTTCTGCGTACTTTTCTTGCGTCCACCATCGTACTTAGACTTTGCTAATAGTTGGTTGTTCTTTTAGATGGTGATCCCTCGTCGTTCTAGTTCACCTGATAGGAGCAATCAAGGACCTGCTAGACAACCTAAGGAGGAAATGAGGTGGGCCGTCGTTATTGCTAAAGGCTGCAAGAGGTTTGGTAGAGTGAAGCGGACCAACAAGAGGATACGAGTTCCGGCCTATATGTGGCCATGCACGCGATCGAGGAGGACTGACCTTGAAGGACGTGAGCGGAAAAGTGGTAGAGGAGTACGAAACTAGAGTTGTTGACAACCAAGGTTTCACCACTAAGTATCATGATAGATGTCCAAAGTTCGTTGAAGATGGAGAAGTGGGTTGGACTAGGAGTCGCGATTTGTATGCTTTCGTGGACCGTGTGCCGGAAGAGGAGGAGAGGAATCGGAGAAACGATTTTGCTAGTTAAACACTACCGGCGTGAAGGAAATAAGAACGGATGGATAAGTGAGGAAGAAGAGGAGGAAGAAGATGAGGAAGAATACGAGGTGGACTCGGATCTAGAATCTACGGCTTCTAGTAGGTTCAATCCGACACAAGGATAGAAATTGGCGCTCCTGATTAGTTGCCCTCGTTATGAGAAATTTCTGACATTGGATTTCGGGTTTAGGTCCTTTTGTTTCATTTAGATGATTGAGTCTTGGATTATTAAGTTTGCTTTGGAAATTCATCTTATGACAATTCTGCAATTTTGTTTGATTAGTGGCAATAAAACAACATTTTGAAAGTATAGTTCCTGTTGTTCTTTCGATAGATTCGTTAAGTTCCGTTAGTCCTCATAAGTTCGTGCGCTATTTATCTTCTTAATGATGTTGTTTTATTACCGTTTGAATGAAGTATGGCCATCATGATGGTATACTCATGCGGATCTGGTTTGTTATAGTATGTTACTTGCTATCCGTATGTTATCGTATGTGGTATGTTTTGTTATGATATTAGTTATGTGTTTTGTCATGACTCGAGACCGAATATAGTGACAATAAGAACTTGTTATGTGATGCAAGTATTATGACGCCTGATCAACGTGATAATACCTAGATCATATAATTTGAACTTATTGAAATTATATGACGTCAGGAAATGCACGTGGTTGATATGTGAATGAAATTTGCCTTGTATCCGTTATTTGGTACTTTTCATATTGGGTTGAAACTCTGTACTTAATTGTGACATTTTCATCGATATCTATTACATATAAGTTTTGTACCATTGGGATCCGAAATCGCTATGATCCGTGTAAACCTATAGATTGTTATGTCTGCCTTAGATTTGTATGTCTCCATGTACTTCTACGATTAGTAAGACCTTTAGGATTCGGTCCGTCTATGCATATGATAGTTTTCATCATTAGATACCTGTATAAGTTAGAGTGTGTTTTGAATTTTCCTTATCTCATCTTTTCTTGCTAATACTTTATAAGTATATGATTAGCATTCGTCATATATTCCTTGAAGTTCAGAAATCCACATTTGTCGCCGTCTTGTCTGTCTTGTTCAATTTAGAGGAGCGAAATTTTCTTTTAGAGGGGAAGAAATTGTAATACCTGAATTTCTAAAATTCACCAAAAAGACCAAAATACCCTTATGATCAAAAAGTATGAATAATTAATTTAAAGAATACCAAACAAGCTATGTAAATTCAGAAAATTTTTAAGAAATATCACATATGATCCAAATAAATTTTAAAGACTTTGTAAAGATTATTTTTATAGTTTATAATTTTATAAAATCAGTTTTGTGTTTTATAAATAGCCGAATATATTTATTTAGTTTTATAAAGAAATAAAATTATAAAAGCCCAATACAAATTTATAAATTAAGATCCCATTTATTATAAGTCCATTATAATATTAAGCCCACAAGAAAATTAGTAAATCATATATATACACATTATACGGTTTATTCTATCCCTAATAACCGATTATACTAAAACCGACCTAAGAAAACCCTAAATAATTCGACATTCGTTTTTCAAGGCTTAGAGCTATTTTTCTTGGACGAGTTTGAAGGTAAAGAAGGTGTTAAAAATCTGGTTCGAGGTCCTAAGGTGCTGGTTTGGTCGTGGTTATTTTCTGGGTCGATTAGGGTTTTACCGATTGGAATTTGTGTGTTCTTTTGTTCTAACGTCCAAATCTCATCAAGGGTATGTTTCCAATATTATTTTCAGTCCTACAAGTCATATAGAACCTGTAAAAATTAGTCATGCATATTTAACAAGTCGCATGGAATTGTTTTGGATTAAAACCCTAAAGCGTATAAATAATGAGCAGTATAATAATTTTTAGGACCATGACCTGATTTTCTGGAAGCTCTTATATGTTATATGACCTGAATAAAATACATGTTCATGAATTTGAAGCTTGTGTGATTTGTCTTGGGTTTTATTGTTCAATAGCGTATGAAAAAGGAAAGAAAATAAAGGAGGACGATTAGGGTTTATAAAAATTAGGGCTTGCTTGTTATAATTAAGAGTAATTAATGCAGTAATAATGATGAACTAGTGATGGGTTAAACTTAGGTTTAGGGTTTGTACTTGAATTATGCATGATTCGGTTTTAAATAAAAGTTTTGGGTTGGTTTTGTAAATTATGAAACTTAAGGGTTATTTCTGTAAACAGTAAAATACATGTACTAAACGTATAAAATAAGTGTGGGGGTTAAACGTGTAATTTTGGATACTTAGAGGGCCATTTGATTTGTTATTAAATTGGAAAGGGTATGTTTTGTAAATTCTAAAACCTTTGGGCTAAAAATGTAAAATCTGATAATATAAGGTTAGATCGTATAATTAAATATGTTAAGGGTGTAATATGTAATTCAGAGTAATTATGGGTTCGACAAGTGTGAGTTGATTTTGTAGAGGCATGCATGAGTTTTGAGATATCTTTGGTTTGTTTATCATATACGTTCTAGGTCAAAGTGGAAATCATTGAAAGAAGTAACATGTGAATTTAATGCGTATTTAGTAATATTAAAGAGTATGGGAAACCCTAGAACCTAAATAGGAAGTTGATTAGGGTTAAAAGCTAAATGTGCAAATTCGTTATTTCATGTAAGTTATCAAGGCTTGTGTAAACTATTTTGAAAGAGAGTCCTAAAATCCGTTCTTGACATTTATAAACCTTATACTTTGAATGATGATCATATAAGTCCTCAAATAAGATATTTATCATATTAAACCCTTAAGTTTACCATTTATCATTTGTAACCCATAAGTTTGGCAAATTAATGATTAATACTCTAAAATGTTGGAATTCCGTCTGTCACTAAAAATGAGAATATTCTAACAACTCTAAAAGTATAAATGAGATTAATCCGTTATGACATTAATGATACTAATAAGTATTAAATCAATCATAATCCGTGTAGATTCGTTGAAGGAGACGCGACGTTACATCTTCGTATTCCTACATTCGTTTGCTTTTCTCTCATTGCTTTAAGGTACAGATATTCTGACCTTTTTAGTAAAGGTTTCTTATAACGGTTTCTTTTCGTTAGCTTTTGTATTAGGATTTCCGATGCCATTGCTATGAACCCTTTCCTGATTGTGTGAACCGTTGCTTATCTGAACTTATGATTTATTGAATCATGCGATACCTGATTTGAACTTTATGATAGGAAGACTTTGATATGCATAATTGTTGAATCTTAGTATATTGAGTATGAACCTTATGATATGAGTTATTGATATGTATTTGCTGAACCCTGTGTTTGATTAAGACTTGTGTCATAATTGAAATTCGGTTTGACCTAAGATAGTTTGACACCCGAGCCAATTATTAACTAGTCATGGGGTTCCATGTCCGTGTCAGTAATGCACTTCTGACATGACTCTAGGGCGATAGAGTGAAGTTACGCCACGTCCCTTATCTGATATTTGTTATGAGCTCAATTTATATTATATTATCAATGTATGTTTGTGGGGCGTATGGGTGCATCCTAGATCGATCTGTTGTGCGATATGATTTGTTTAAGTGAATGATGTCGTGTGCAATACGCATCTTCATAAAACTCTGGGAGCTAGCTACTCAGAATTATTTTGAGATTGTTTCTATATAGTTATGATGTTTTTGATATGATATGTTCTGGGCTCGTGGTAGTTAACTAAATCTTTATCTGTTATTTCTATGTTAAGTATTCTGATTATGATTCGGTATGTTCAAGTGTTAATAATTATGTGCTTGGTTTATTATATGTTATTATCTATGTGTATGCTTTTGTATGTTTATGTAACTACCGTCTACTATGCTAGGTTATGATTAATATGTTTTAATATGATTCGCATGTTGTTATCTGATGTCATGTTGGTTTATCGTTATGTGAATTGTTGATCTGTGGGATGAATGTGCTAATGTGAAAGTGAGTATTCTATAAATTTAGCATGTATAATTTGTTCAGTTAATTTTGTGAACTTTGATTATACGTTAATGTTTTATTTGCCTATGTGACCTGCCATGTTTTAACTCTGCTGATGTTAGGATTTGATCTGAGAACTGTTTTAGCTTATGATATCTGTTTTGATAATTGCTAATGGTTATGCTATGTTTTGTCTGGTCTATCTAATTATGGGTTGCTTAATATGTTT
The DNA here is from genome assembly GCA_910596185.1 of Chrysanthemum makinoi. Taxonomy (NCBI): domain Eukaryota; kingdom Viridiplantae; phylum Streptophyta; class Magnoliopsida; order Asterales; family Asteraceae; genus Chrysanthemum; species Chrysanthemum makinoi. Next base: position 250,800,234 of record OU343221.1, read on the forward strand.
TCTATTTGCTTGTGAGACTGCCATGATTTGAATGCTGTTTCCGTTGCTGCGATATTGTTTGAGTGTGTTAAGTGAAGGTTAATTAATTTGTTGAATGCCATGTTTATTTTCTAGAAAGTGTTTTCTGTTAGCCTTATACTTTTAGTTTGGTTTATATGTAATCTATTTATTTTTGATATGCTAAATGATTGGTTGTTCTGATGTGTTTGTGTTTGTGTCATTAATGTGCTATGAGATGTTTTAAATTGTTACGTGGTTGTTTGGATTTCTGTATATTTGTGCTTCCGTAGAATCCTAAAAGATTCCTCATTATCATTTTCATTTTGATTTCGTCATTTGTATATTTTGTTTTGTTTAGCTTTTGTTTTCGTTATATCTGTTCACTGAGCTTTGTAAGCTCACCGCATTCTTTTCCTGCTTGGCGGGTATTTTAAGCATTCAAGATGAGCTTATGGGATAGATGATCTGGGTTGAGAGTAGAGACGAGAGCAAGATTCGATTATAGAGATCTTAGATTTATTTTGAAGTTTAGGTATTTATGTTTTCTTTTGAGTATTTTTGTAAGGCTTTCGCTATTGTATATTATTTAGAGTTCTGATATGAAACCGTATTGTGATATCTTTACCCTTGTCGGGTTGGGGTGTTACAATTATATAAATGCAATTCACGTATAACAATCTTTGTTACTTAGCATAAATAAACATTATTGAATAAACATATAGTTTCAAAGCAATGTGTTCGGTTTAAAACTAAAGCATGTATCTCCCCCAAGGGTTTGTAAAAAAATTAAGTAATAGAAAGTGGGGCTATGAACTCACCTCAAAGTAAATGATAGCAAATGTATAATGAGAATGATGGATATGCCGAGAGAACTTCTATGAGCAACCTAGAATAGAATGTCAACTCTTAGGTTCGGAATAACGACGCGAATTTATAAACATGCCTATATACGTCCTTATATTGATTGTGATGTAGTATTTGTATGTTTGTTTATAGATATGGTTTTAGTTTGTATATCTCGTACTACCGTTCGGGCCATCACAATTCAGAGGTCATGCAGTAAATGTTCGAGGAGCTAGGACACTTTAAATCGTAAATCCAACAACTCGTCGATACATTTTACTCAAATGAAACCCCTCACATGAAGCTCCTTACTATTGTAGCACTTATCATTAAAACATGTATTTTAATTACTTGATTATATGATATATTAATAGTTTATAAATACAATAAATAAACTAACAAAGTTTATAAGTATTTAAATAAGTTTGAGTTATATATACTTACCTTAAAATAGAATGCTTGAGTATTATGGAAAAATAAAATATTAACGGAGCTTTGACGTAGAATTTGCAATCTTCAAAAACCCACGGCTATTAGAAGATTATAACAACGCCTTCTTGAGAACCGAAGAAGAAAAATAAGATTATAACAACGGCTTTTTGGAGACTTGAAGATATTTGAAGATTATAACGACTTTTTCTTGAAAACTTTCAAGAACGAAGATCAAACGCTAGTTTTCTTCAAGAACACATGAATGTTCTTACAAGATATATAAGAAATGCCTTAGTTTTAGGACTTTAGATGTTAAGAAGGGGTGGTGCAAGAAAAAATGAAGTGATTTTCTTGGTATTTATAGGCTAGAGATTTTGGTTAACTATATATTGGGTTAAAAACTAACCATGGTTAAATTTACACATGTAAATGATCTAAAGGAAGTATGCTTAGGATTTTGACACCAACATGATGAATCCCCCCTAGAGGCTTTCACAATTGGTGACAAGGCTTAGATGATAAGTCTTGATCTTATCTTGGTTACGGAGTGAGTTTTGGTTCCGTTAAACGCCAACCGAAGCCATAAAACGTAAAACCGGGTATCGTAAAAATACGAAATTTGTAGGAATGATGAAACTCATCATTATACTCCATATAAAAATATAAAATGGGTGATAAGTCTCATTGGGTGAAAAAACGCCGCTTAAAGTGAAAATACGGGTCAAAAGCGCGTAATTGCAGGTTTATCGAAAAGAACGAAATTTCCAGGAAGCGACCGTGAATTTATGTAGAGTAGACTAAAATTAGTCTAAAAGTGATATGAGATGTCAAACTTTGGTTTTAGTCGATGCGTGGGATAACTTACAGTTATACGTGAAGTTTAAAAGTTCGCGATTAAGCAAAAGCATTAGAACGATAAGCTTAATTTCTTTATGGTCAAGGAGGAGGAAATATGTTTGACTTTTCCAAATGTGTAAAAGTGTCAAAAACATATTAGAAACAGATGCAGAATCGTTAAGTCCGGATGTAAGTAGAATTGTTTAAAACGTAAGTTTAGTTTTGTACTGCGCTGGGCTTATTTGGTAACATAAAAATAAATCTTAAAAATTCTCTAATTAATCATGAGTGATCTAAAAATTTATCTGGTGCGGGGAAAATTGTCATAGACGGTTTTCGTTATGCGCGGGATGTTAAAATGGTGTTCCGACCAAAATGAAACTTTAAGACGATGTTTTCTTAATAATTTTTGCAAAAATGATCTAACGATGGTCGAACTCTCAGGTTATTACTAAAATAATTTATCTTACGAGAATGTGGATTTAAAATTTTACGGGATGAAAAGTGAAAGTGAATAGTAAAAGTGAATAGTAACTTTTCAAAAATATGAAAAGTAACTCGAAAAATGCGGGTTGTTACAGTCTCACCACCTTAATGGAATTCCGTCCCGGAATTCAGTGTGTGTTATCCTACGTTGAATTGTCTAGGAAAGTGTGGGTATATGCGCCGAATTCTAATCTTTGCGTTCTTAAGTTTCTGGTCATAGAGCGTGTTATGCACCATTCTAAGTTTTTGGTCGTGGCTTAAGTTGATAATCTAAAGGTATAAGATGTTGTTGATGTGAAATGGTTTATAATGATGTGATAATTATCGTTTATAGGAAAGTCTTGAGAAATGATGGAGAGATCATTGTGTAACTCACAATGTCTTGAGAAATGAATGAGACCACTGTAGGATTTCTGATTAATGCGAGAATGTAATAGAGACTAATGTATCTCACAGTGTCTTGAAATATGAATGAGACCATTGTATCTCACAATGTCTGGGAAGTAGGAAAGACCATTGTAATCAGTTACAATGTCTTGGATAAAGTTTCGTAATCCTAAAATGCATGAGTAGAGGCATGATTGGGAGATTTAAGAAAATATGATTGTCCGTGTGCCTTAGAATAGGCATACGCAGGTATGTTTAGTACATTGTTTAGCTAAAATGATTGAAAATATGTTGAGTGTATATATCAATATACTAGTATGTTTGTGTAGCATAAACTACCTAGAAGTCACATAATCGTCTGGAGGATGGAAGGCACGGAGAGCGAAAGGCTATAAAATGTTTTGTTTGTAAAAGTAGTTATAGTTTAAGTCTCAATTAGACCCGTTTCTCTATAATCGTGGCTCACGATACCAATCTGTAACACCCCCATTTCATTGTCAGTTGAATTCAAACTGGGTTTTACTTCATGGCACAACAGTCATAACAATAGAAAACGAACTCTAATGGAGTCGTTTTAAAAGATTTATCATTCGATTTATATAAATATCAGAGTTTACAAAAATGAGGTCCCAGTTGGTTTCATTGTTTACAAAATACATTAAATTGGTTTTCGAATGATAATAAAATTTATAGTCTTCTTGAGTATCCGTGCTCCTCCGTCCCGACCTCATAATATGGACCGAAATACATGCTTAAAATCCAACACAAAGGTTGAGTGAAATTCATAGAGTTTGTTAAATAGTTGAACACATTATGTTGGTAGTGTGAGTTAATTAGACTCACACCAAGGTCTTGAAAACAAAACAGATATTATTGCACTAAGCTCATGATGAAACCAAATTATCTTTGGGTGCCACTACCCAAAGTTATGTTGGGTGCCTATTCCCAAAGATATCTTTGGGTGCCTCAATACGTGATACTTGAGCCCGCTTTTGTTTGATATGGCTGCCTCAATACGTTGTGATACTTGAGCCCGCTTTTGTTTGATCTGGCTGCCTCAATGCGTTGTGATACTTGAGCCGCTTTTGTTTGATCTGGTACCTCAAGTATATGATACTCGAGCCCGCTTTGGTTTGATACAATTATATATGCACATAATTATATAAATGCAATTCACGTATAACAATACTGTTACTTAGCATAAATAAACATTCAGTTCAGATAAACATATAGTTTCAAAGCAATGTGTTCGGTTTAAAACTAAAGCATGTATCTCCCCCAAGGGTTTGTAAAAAAATTAAGTAATAGAAAGTGGGGCTATGAACTCACCTCAAAGTAAATGATAGCAAATGTATAATGAGAATGATGGATATGCCGAGAGAACTTCTACGAGCAACCTAGAATAGAATGTCAACTCTTAGGTTCGGAATAACGACGTGAATTTATAAACATGCCTATATACGTCCTTATATTGATTGTGATGTAGTATTTGTATGTTTGTTTATACAATTGGTTTTAGTTTGTATAACTCGTACTACCGTTCGGGCCATCACAATTCAGAGGTCATGCAGTAAATGTTCGAGGAGCTAGGACACTTTAAATCGTAAATCCAGCAACTCGTCGATACATTTTACTCAAATGAAACCCCTCACATGAAGCTCCCTACTATTGTAGCACTTAATACGTAAAACATGTATTTTAATTACTTGATTATATGATATATTAATAGTTTATAAATACAATAAATAAACTAACATAGTTTATAAGTATTTAAATAAGTTTGAGTTATATATACTTACCTTAAAATAGAATGCTTGAGAATTGACGTAGAATTTGCAATCTTCGAAAACCCACGGCTATTAGAAGATTATAACAACGCCTTCTTGAAAACCCGAAGAAGAAAATAAGATTATAACGACTTTTTCTTGAAAACTTCCAAGAACGAAAATCAAACGCTAGTTTTCTTCAAGAACACATGAATGTTCTTACAAGATCTATAAGAAATGCCTTAGGTTTAGGACTTTAGATGTTAAGAAGGGGTGGTGCAAGAAAAAATGAAGTGATTTGCTTGGTATATATAGGCTAGAGATTTTGGTTAACTATATATTGGGTTAAAAACTAACCATGGTTAAATTTACACATGTAAATGATCTAAAGGAAGTATGCTAAGGATTTTGACACCAACATGATGACTCCCCCCCCTAGAGGCTGTCACAATTGGTGACAAGGCTTAGATGATAAGTCTTGATCTTATCTTGGTTACGGAGTGAGTTTTGGTTCCGTTAAATGCCAACCGAAAGCCATAAAACGTAAAACCGGGTATCGTAAAAATACGAAATTTGTAGGAATGATGAAACTCATCATTATACTCTATATACAAATATAAAATGGGTGATAAGTCTCATTGGGTGCAAAAACGCTGCTTAAAGCTGGAAATACGGGTCAAAAAGGCGTAATTCGCAGTTTATCGGAAAAGAACGAAATTTCAGGGAAACGACCGTGAATTTATTTAGAGTAGACTAAAATTAGTCTAAAAGTGATATGAGATGTCAAACTTTGGTTTTTGTCGTACGTGGGATAACTTAATAGTAATACGTGAAGTTTAAAAGTTACGCGATTTAAGCAAAAACGTAGAACGTACAAGCTTAATTTCTTTATGGTCAAAGGAGGGGGGAAATATGTTTGACTTTTCCAAAAATGTAAAAGTGTCAAAAACATATTAGAAACACAGTCACGAGGAATCGTTAAGTCTGGATGTAAGTAGATTTGTTTAAAACGTAAGTTTAGTTTTGTATTGGGCTGGGCTTATTTGGTAACATAAAAATAAATCTTAAAAATTCTATAATTAATCATGAGTGATCTAAAAATTTATCTGATGCGGGGAAAATTGTCAGAGACGGTTTTCCTTATGCGCGGGATGTTAAAATGGTGTTCCGACCAAAATGAAACTTTAAGACGATGTTTTCTTAATAACTTTTGCGAAAATGATCTAACGATGGTCGAACTCTCTGGTTATTACTAAAATAATTTATCTTACGAGAATGTGGATTTAAAATTTTACGGGATGAATAGTAACTTTTCAAAAATATGAAAAGTAACTCGAAAAATGCGGGTTGTTACAATTAAAACGTATAGAAACGGACAAAAACGTAAGAAACCAAATTTTTAGTTAATTAAAATCGGTTGTTAGTAAAAAAAAGAGTTATACGCGGAAAAAAAAGGACTAAAAGTGAAAGTCAATGCAAACTATATGGACAATTACTGTAACTTTTCTAAGTGAAAAAAAGTCAAAGGATGGCCGGTGAAAGTCAACGCAATCCCACATGGACCATTCATGTCAAATTTCAAACTTGGAACCTGGTAACCTGCTAATTACCGGTCATATAACGTAGATTGTTCCAAATTTGAAAATATCTTGCGTAGAATGGTAATTTTCAAATTTTATTGCGTAGATTGTCTTTTTTGAATGAATATGTTGCGTATCTTTAACTTTCATTCTTTTTTTTTCTTCAAAATTAGTCTTACAAAACTTAAAAGAAAATTTTATGTAGTAATTAATTTGTTAAGAGTAAAATTGTCAGAGTAAATACTTTGTAAAAGAAAAAGAAAAAGGAACAATTACGCTTTACATCAACCAAAATGTCATATTCTTGTTTGAAAACATTAAACAGACCATTACTCGTGCATAACAACGAGATTTTATAGCAGCGAATATTTTTCTTCAAAAAATAAAGAACGATGGGATCACTTTGGTCCCACGCATCCTACTAATAGTTTTATAAACTCAACAATAATATTTCCTTGATCGTTCATTTCCATTTCCATAAAATTAACTATAAATTAAGACAAGAGTAAAAAGAAATGTATGGTGTTTGTATATTAGGGATTAGTATGATTGTTTGAAAACAATTATTAATTAAATTTGTGCTAACTTGCCATTTATAATAAGGGAATGGATCAATTAAAAAGAAAAGTAAAAATAACAAGAATGAGAAATGTTTTCAATCATACATTTCAAATGTAAAAGGAGAATTTCATAGAAGATACATATCTTTTTGTAGATGCATTTGAAATGTGCGGCTGTAGTTATTCCTAATCTTTATTATTTTACTTTTATTTCTTATTTGATCCTTACTGGGGCTTGCTCCAGTAGTATCAGTCCCCCACTGCAAACTCTCGGTTGACCTGTCAAAGAGGGCCTCTTTGAGAAAATGGCATGAGTTCAATCTCAACTCCGGACTAATTAGATTAATAAAAACATGAGAAAATGGCCGGAGTTCAATCCTAACTCTTAAAAAATTTGTAAATATGATATGAATAGTAACTGTATTAAAAAATTAGCAATTTTTTTATGTTTACCGACTTTGGATTGCGTAGGGTTATCTTTTAACGAATGAACATGAACACAAACAAATGTTATTTAAAGTGTTCGTATTAGATCTTTGTTTGATTTTTTTTAACATTGTTTTTTTTTTTATCTTTTGACGTCTCATTCATACGGTTTTTAGAGCTTTACTTCAATTATCGATACAACAAAGTTTAATCGTCTCTCTTTCTCATTTTCCCAATCTTCAATAAACTTTTGATTTCTCAAAGTTTAATTAGTTTCAGAGTGCAATACGCACAAATGTGCCTTCAAAAAGCCTGAGCCGCCCATTGCTAGCAATGATAGAAGATACTTTCTCAAACTTTATGAGGACACAAATATAATATTTGGAACATGCAAACACATGCCAAAAATGTTAGGGAGTATATGTTTTTTCGTAGAATATTCTTTATTCTTGAAAAAAAAAATCAAGTTTATATACTCCATAAGTAAGGTCAACAACTGTCTTACTATTAAAAGGGCTGTAAACCAGGTGAAAATTTGCATTAACTAAAAATGCATATCTATCCACTTACGAAAACAATGACCCTGCAAGTATGCATTAGTCATGTTTTAGTCTGTGCAGTGATCGATCTCAACTCTCCTTGTTCATATATCTATAACGTTTATAAGAGGTTGCGTGTTTAACTTTCGATAATGATTATGAAAGCACACTATTTATAGTGTCTCTTCTTTAAGATGAACTCTACACATGATAGTAACAGAGGCGGACCTAAGCTATTCTTAGGTGGTGCCCGGGAACCACCTTGCACACAAAATTTGTTTAGAAGCGATGTAGAGAATAATTTTATGACCTACCTTGGAAGTATACCGGGAACCACCTTAGATGCAGAAAAAGAAGAAGGAAAGGAAGAAAGTTAATTAATAAAGAAAAAAATGACGGAGAAATCACCATAGATTATCGCCGGAGATAGCAACTAGTCTAAGAAGATGAAGTTTATTGACTTTATTGTATGGCTGAAAAAATGCTCACGTGACAATAGTCTTATGACATAAAGGTAGCGTCAAAAGCTTTTTTGTTTGCTTTTTTTTTTTTCTAATATTTTTTGATAATGAGTTACTAAGAGTGCTAGGTACCATAACAAGGCATTACTTAAATGCGTCATGCACCATTGTAGCGTCGGTATCTTTTTCACGTTTATTACTTGAATGGCCATCACCACTCATAACAAGTCAACCTTGCTCTCATTTGGTACGCACTAAACCACTTTATTTTTTTATTCAATTTTCACTTCAAATAAAACTAAATAAATTCATTTCATTCAAATTAAAAATACAATACATAACACAATAATAAAAAACAACACGATACGGAAAAAAACAACACGATCACGGAATAAAAACAACACGATTAAGAAAAAACAACACATACTACTTTGGAATTAATCTTGACATCCCAATTTGGGCAATTTTCAAAATCTCCACGGCGTGACATATTTGAACTCATTTCTACCAAATTGTTCTTTGGAAGCTTAGTTTAGCATTTTCGAGATGAGATTGGTCATTTTGAGCACCGCCAACTGTTTGTAAATTGCGTTGAACCTTCTGCAATCGACGTTAATCCTCGTCCATTTACCCGTGATTGAATTTTTTATACGATGGTCATCGGTTGTCTGATTATTGAACATATGCATAACGTCATTCCAAAAATATTTTTCCGAGCGGTTATTTTGCATATCCATAGCTGCGAAATTTGTATCCAAACTTTGCAGCAAATTTCTTCAGAACTTGTTCCACTTCAAATTTTGAGACATTTGTGTGTGTGTTTTTTGGATTGATGTAGATGTGAAATAAAATGGTGGTTGATGTTATTTATAAAGGTGGTTTTCAACGTTAAATTGAATTCAAAACCGGGTCTGTTAGAAGGGGTAATTCAATTTAAGCGTTAAATTGAATTCAAAAGCCATTTGTTGGGCGGGTTAAATTCAAATTTTAAATTTTAAATTCAAATTCAAACGGTTAAGTTTTCTATATATACTATCATACGGTACATTAGTTTGACACCAAAATAACACATTCACACACAAAAGAATGTCTACGCAAAAGACTTTTCTCGACAATTCCCAGGCCAGAGAAGTTGGGAAACCGACTTTCAGGCACGGATCACTTGCAGGAAACCAACTTTCCAACTCGCGGAGTTTGAAGTTTACTCAACACCACCGGAAAATGTCTTCCGGTGGGGTTTGAAAACATCCGTGCCTCCCGATTGTTCCAAGTCCACCGTGAGCGGTCCACAGGTGGATTTTCAAAACCACCAAGCGGGTTAAGTGGGGAGCTTCCCTCCGGCGGTTTGAACAAGATGAAGAAAGCGTCGGGGAGATACTGCAAGAGCCGCGTGAAGAGGTTCGCCGTGAGCAAGCTTACACGGGAGGCTCAGTACCTCCAAGACAACTTTTTCGACATAATGAAGAGTCGATACATTAATGGGGAGTTTTATTCTCCGCCAACAAGTGATGATGGTTTGGACTCGGATGACTCGTTTTTTAAGTGTTTAGTAGTTTTATTATGTATTTCATGTTTTTATGTTGTTTTTAGGGATCCATCTGTAGTTTTAATGTTTAAGGTTACTATGTATTTCATGTTTTCAGTTAATCTTTAAAGTTTCAGTTTTTTCTGTTTAACCACGAGAAGCTCAGTACCTCTACGAAACTTTCGAAATCAACTTCACCTTCACCTTATTCCATAAAACTTTACAAATCTTAAAAAAAAAAAAAAAAAAAAAGAAAGAAAGAGAAAAAAAAAGAAAATCTCTTGTCGAGAGTTAAGCTTGTCGTCCACGACTTCACCCGACCGGCAGCACAACGAGTGGAGGCGGTGTGACGGCGAGCCCACGGCGAGCCCACACCGTCCACTCTAAATACCTAAAAAACCGTGAGGTATTTTATATGGAATTGAAAGAAAATACATAAAGCTGAACTAACGCTATATACGTATTGTGTTGGATAACATAAATGTTTAGAAATCAGAGTCACAGGCGAACTAACTTGGAAGGAAGTGTTACGAGTGATAAATTTTTAGTGATAATTTTTTAGTGTTAAACGACTTAAATCGTAAAAAAAAAAAATAAAAAAAAATAAATAAAAAAATAAAACTTGTTATTATCAAAGTTTCATGTTAATGGACTTGTGTTGGATTGGACCCGACCCGATCCGATCCACAACTTTTAACTTGTCGATTTTTTCTTTTTAACAAGGAACTACCTTAGATTTTCGGCTGGGTCCGCCAACAGTTTTATTCTCAGCATCCTCAGATAATTAACTTGAGTTTGGCAATGAACCTTAGTTAAATCGCAGAGTTGACAAGAAACTTTACATGGTAATAGTCCTGAGTAAGACGCAAACATGGAAACACACATGTATCACACGACTCGTAGTCCATGCTTTCATATCATCATACTTGAAGTATGTGCACGTACTAGTATGTGTTGGAAAATTTAGTGCACTTGTGGGAATAGTTCACACCTTGTAATGGGTTAGGAGGTACGGAGTGTACAACCACAAGGTCCATGAACACCCTGACTCTTGCAGTGGTTTGTATTGGTAGTGCTTGGTGAAAGTAATTGTTGTGGTTACCAGCGATTATCGGTGTTTCCAGGCGGTACTTCCATTGGATCGATGTTTCCACGAAGTGGTGTTTCCAATGTGGTGTTTCTTAAGTAGTGTTTACTGAAGCGGTGGTGTTTCCAGGCGGTGTAACCACCGATAGCACTATGAAAGTCTTGATGAAAGTGCTTGTAACGGTTTTGATCTATTCAAGTGGCGGTTTCAACTGCTTAATGACCACGTTTAATTGGTCATGTAACCACTAACGGCTATAATGGGGATAATTATGAGGCTATTAATGGGCCGATTAATACTCATAATTCCATTGAATTAGCCAAGAGTATTATCCTATAAATAGGATATCGATAATGCATGAAGGAGAGAAAAAACATAAAACACTTATTAGCGCAAGGGTTATTGAATTGTGCCTAATTCCATAACTGCATTTGGTCTTATCCCAAGTAGATATTCGTGCAACCCGGGCATTAGGGTCGAATAGTTTACTTTGGAAAGTGATCACACGATTCCAAGTGATATCCGGTAACCACCAAGTGGTATTTGTTGTTACTGCTGACCCTCTGTTTGTTTCTGCGAGCAGTTGAGCATTTCTGCTGAAGTTGATTATCTTAACCCTGTTGCTGGGAGAATAACCGCCAATAATCAAAGTAAACTATTTTGTGATAATCAATGGCAACTGCTGCAATGAAACACATGGCTTCAAACTTTGCTAAGCTGGACAAGTTTGAAGGGGTGGACTTTAGGAGGTGGCAGAAGAAGATGCACTTCTTGCTGTCAAGTATGAGTGTGGTGTATGTGACCACTCCAATTCCGATGATGGGGATGATGCTACGGTTGAAGCGGTCGGGAGGAGGAGCAAATGAGAGGATGATGACTACATATGCAGAGGTCTTATTCTCAATGGTATGTCTGATTCTCTGTTTGATATTTATCGGAACTTTGAATCTTCCAAAGAACTGTGGGATTCCTTGGATGCCAAATATATGGTTGAGGATGCATCAAGTAAGAAGTTTCTTGTTAGTAATTTCACAAATTACAAAATGACCGATTCAAGACCAGTCATGGAACAATACAATGAACTTCTTGGAATACTTGGAAGGTTTACACAACACAATATGAACATGGATGAGGCTATTAAAGTCTCATGTGTCATTGACAAACTCCATCCTTCTTGGAAAGATTTCAAGCATACCTTGAAACATAAGAAAGAGGAGTTAACTCTGGTTGAGTTGGGTCATCAGCATTGAGGAATCTCTCAAGATGCAGGGATAATGACAAGCCAAAAGAGCGCAATCTTCTGGTGCATCGGTTGTTAATATGGTGGAGCATAACAACTCCACCAGGTACAATGACAACAAAGGCAAACGCGAATTTCATGATAACACAAGGGCAGATCCCAACAAGAAGGCAACACCTACTTGTTGGAAATGTGGCAAGACTGGTCACATTAAAGGGGACTGCAAGGGTGTTAAAGTTGGTGGTAAAGCCAATGGATCAGGCACTAATGGTTCGGGGAGTGGTGGTTCAGCCAACTCACTGAAAGGTCAGAAGATGTTTAATAAGTCTTTTCAGATTTATTATGTTACATATGTATCTGAATCTTTTTTATGTGCGGGATGATGATGTTGCGTGGTGGGTTGACTCTGGTGCAACAGTTCATGTGTGTAAAGATAGAAGCTGGTTCAAGACTTATGAGTCACTGAATGATGGTTCTATTCTTCACATGGGAAATGAGTCAACAGCCTTGGTGCATGGTCGTGGTTGTGTAGATCTTAATTTTAGTTCGGGAAAGATTGTAACTTTGTTTAATGTTATTCATGTTCCTGATATAAGGAAGAACTTGGTTTCAAGTAGTGTATTGAATAATCATGGATATAAACAAGTTATTGAGTCGGATAAATTTGTGCTTTCTAAGCATGGTGTTTTTATTGGTTTTGGTTATTTATGTAATCAAATGTTCGGGCTTAATATTTCTACTAACAGATATTAATTCAACTTTTGTGACCACCACTGACCAGACTGACTCTACCCTATGGCATGCAAGACTTGGCCATGTACACTATAAAAGAATGCAAGATATGTCTAAGGATGGGTTGATCCCAGCTTTTGACATGGACACTGAAAAATGTAAAACTTGCATGTTGACCAAGATAACCAAGAAACCCTTTCAGGGTGTTAGTCGTGAGACTAAGGTCTTGAGCTAATTCACAGTGACCTGTGTGATTTGCATGCCACTCCTTCTTTGGGGAATAAGAAGTACTTTGTGACGTTTATTGATGATGCTTCTAGATTTTGTTATGTCTATTTGTTACATACCAAGGATGAAGCATTAGATAAATTCAAAGTGTTTAAAACGGAAGTTGAATTACAACTTGGGTCTTTGATCAAAAGATTAAGGACTGATAGGGGAGGTGAGTACATGGATACTCAAGGTACTTTCAGATGTTGGAATAATCCATGAAACGACTGTCCCTTATACTCCTCAGCAAAATGGTATTTCCGAAAGGAAAACAGGTGTTGAAGGAGATGGTTAATTCCATGTTGTCCTATTAGGACTGAGTCAAGGGTTCGGGGTGAAGCTATGTTAACGACTTGCTATTTATTAAATAGGGTTCCAACAAAAGGAACAAGGTTACCCCTTATGAACTCTGGACTAAAAGGAAACCCAACCTGAACTATCTCAGAGTCTGGGGGTTGTAGGGTTGTAAGACTCCCTGTTCCAAAGCAAAAGACTTTGGGTGAAAGAGGCATTGATTGCATCTTTGTTGGATATGCTGAGCATTCCAAGGCTTTTAGGTTCTATGTTATTGAACCTAATAAATATGTTTCAGTTAACTCTATAATTGAATCAAGGGATGCAAACTTTGATGAGAATAGATTCTCATCATCCCAAGACCAAGTCAGAGGATTCCTAATGGAACTCTTGACACTGGTGTATCAGAGGTCCCTAATGATGAACCATCAGTGGTCCCTGATGAGGTTGTGGTTCAACAACTGAACCTGCTCAGGAAGAGCAAAAGGTCAGAATCCAAAGTCATTTGGACCTAAGTTTAAACTATACTTAGTTGAAGGAACAAGGGATGAGGTCTCAGACCAATACTCCTATTGCTTCATTGTTGAGGATGATCCTAAGACATTTGAAGAAGCAATGAAGTCCCAGGATATTGCTTTCTGGAAAGAAGCAATCAATGATGAGATGGATTCCATCATGGGGAACAACACTTGGGTGTTGGTTGATCTACCTCCTGGTTGCAAACCTCTAGGTTGCAAATGGATTTTCAAGAAGAAAATGAAGGTAGATGGAACTATTGAAAAGTTCAAGGCTAGATTAGTTATTCAGGGCTTTAAACAAAAGTCGGGGATAGACTATTTTGATACTTATGCCCCTGTGGCTCGTATCGTACCATAAGCTGCGATTGCTATGGCATCAATTCACAATCTGATTATTCATCAGATGGATGTGAAGACAGCTTTCTTGAATGGTAAATTGGAAGAGGAGGTTTATATGAACCAACCTCAGGGCTTCATTTTGCCTAGCAATGAAAACAAGGTGTGTAAACTGATTAAGTCTCTTTATGGACTTAAGCAGGCACCTAAGCAATGGCATCAAAAAATTTGATGAAGTGGTTTTGTCTAGTGGTTATGTTCTTAACCAGGCTGACAAATGTGTGTATAGCAAATTTGATGAATCTGGTAAAGGAGTCATCATTTGTCTATATGTTGATGACATGTTGATCTTTGGCACTGACCAAAATCAGGTTGACCTGACAAAGGAATTTTTGTCATCAAGGTTCTCCATGAAGGACATGGGGGAGGCTGATGTTATCCTTGGTATAAGGATTAAACATGAAAGTAATAGAATTTCTATCTCTCAGTCTCATTATATTGAGAAGGTGCTGAGGAAATTCAATTACTTTGATTGTACTCCAGTGAGTACTCCTATGGATACTTGTGAAAAGCTGATGCCTAATCATGGCAAGGTTGTATCTCAACTTGAGTATTCTAGGGTAATTGGTTGCCTGATGTATGCCATGACTTGTACAAGACCTGATATTGGTTTTGCAGTGGGAAAATTGAGCAGGTATACTAGTAATCCTAGTGCTCATCACCGGCAAGCAGTTCAAAGGGTACTGAAGTATTTGAAGAGAACTATGGATTATAGTCTCTCAGATACTGGTTACCCATCAGTGTTGGAAGGTTACACCGATGCAAGTTGGATCAGTAACACTGAAGACAATTCGTCTACTAGTGGCTGGGTATTCCTACTTGGTGGAGGTGCAATTTCTTGGGCATCCAAGAAACAAACTTGCATCACCAGTTCAACAATGGAATCTGAATTTGTGGCCTTAGCAGCTGCTGGTAAAGAAGCTAAATGGTTGAAAAACTTGCTCCTTGAGATTCCATTGTGGCCTAAACCTATAGCACCTATTTCTATCCGGTGTGATAGTGCAGGTACATTGGCTAAGGCTTATAGCCAGATGTACAATGGTAAGTCTAGACACTTAGGTGTCAGGAATAGCATGATTCGTGAGCTTATCATGAATGGGGTGGTATCTATAGAGTTGTGAGATCTCAACAGAACTTAGCTGATCACTTGACGAAGGGTCCGGCTAGAGACTTGGTTATAAAGTCTGCTAAAGGGATGGGTTTAAGTCCAACTTAGTCACTTAATGCTAGGACACCCAACTCCCTCCTGAGGAAACTTAGGAGCTGAGTTCAATGTGGAAAGTTGAACATTCAGTGGACTGGAGCACATGTTTATTTACATCCCAAGGTTGTGCTCGGAACCTGCTGAAAAGGAGGATGAAGTCTTTACTTCTTAATGGTTATTTTTCTTTGAAAAAGTGCTTGGCAGAGCATGAATAAAGAGGAACCACCTATGTAAATGTTGAAGTTTTGCCGCCGGGAAGCTTTGGACTTTAGATTTTACAACATTTATGAATTTGGATATGGACACATGGCTTGTATAGTGTCAGGAGCTTTTAAGTGTTTGAAAACTTGTGTGTATTTTATCTTCAGGTATTCAAATGGGTTAAAGGGTTCAATTCTTAGAACACCTCGATTCTCGAATATTTGAACGTGTAATTTACTAAGATGGAAATTCAATCTCGTGGACATTTTCATTTATACACATGTTTTGCTTGATGTTTAATTTTCATGCAAAGGAAGTGAACTAAATTTGGGGAGGATTGTTGGAAAATTTAGTGCACTTGTGGGAATAGTTCACACCTTGTAATGGGTTAGGAGGTATGGAGTGTACACCCATAAGGTCCATGAACACCCTGACTCTTGTAGTGGTTTGTATTGGTAGTGCTTGGTGAAAGTACTGTTGTGGTTACCACTCGATTATCATGTTTCCACGAAGCAGTACTTCCACTGGATCGATGTTTCCACCGAGTGGTGTTTATTGAAGTAGTGTTTACACGAAGCGTGGGTGTTTCCACGAGGCAGTGTAACCACCTGATAGCACTATGAAAGTACTTGATGAAAGTACGCTTGTAACGGTTTTTGACCTATTCAAGTGGCAGTTTCAACTGCTTAATGACCACGTTTAATTGGTCATGTAACCACTAACGGCTATAATGGGGATAATTATGAGGCTATTAATGGGCCGATTAATACTCATAATTCCATTGAATTAGCCAAGAGTATTATCCTATAAATAGGATATCTGATAATGCATGAAGGAGAGACAGAAAACACAAAACACTTATAAGCGCAAGGGTTATTGAATTGTGCCTAATTCCATAACTGCATTTGGTCTTATCCCAAGTAGATATTCGTGCAACCCAGACATTAGGGTCGAATAGTTTACTTTGGAAAGTGATCACACGATTCCAAGTGATATCCGGTAACCACCAAGTGGTATTTGTTACTGCTGACCCTCTGTTTGTTTCTGCTGAACAGTTGAGCATTTCTGCTGAAGTTGATTATCTTAACCCTGTTGCTGGGAGAATAACCGCCAACAGTATGTGCACGTACATAAACAGAAGCAATATAATAGATCACGGTACAAGGTTTTCTTATTTAGAAGAGGAACATAAATGTGTCTATTAAGTTTAAACATGAAGATTCACAGTATTAAATGCACAGTATGTGAAGCTTGTCCCTTCAATCTTACTGATGTAGCATTGTCGCCATCGCGCTTCAGATTCTAGATTTAATTTACAGAAGAGGCCAGGAACCAAATTAGTACTTTCATTAAAACATTTATGAATCTCAGAAGAGACAAAAATATACAACCAATCTTACATGAATGAGACATACAATGAATCTCTAAACAAAGTTTTTAAACTTATTTGTGTCATAATCCAGATGTATTAATTAACTTATTCTCAATAAAAACATATAACTTACTAGTTAATATCATGAACACTCTTGGCGCACATTAGAGGCAACGGTTCTAGCCCAAAACTTGAGATGTGCTTTCATATCTTCTGATAAATTCTTATGATCAACTAATCCTCCTGGAATTAATGGTGCTCCGCCATTTTTGTTCTTTGTGCTTTTGCTTCTGTTTCTGTCCATCTTTCTCACATCATTAATCTTTTCTTGATATGATTCAGGTCTCTTTTGCATGTTTTCCGTCACTGCAGCCTGCAAAACTTAACTCTAGTTATACCTATAAATCTTGATATTCAATACAAAATTACAAATATACAATCTTATGCACAAGTATGATGGATTGTTATGTGTACCTTAGATGTTTGTTTAGGTGGAGTTGATGTATGTGGAGTGTTCATGGATGCTTGCCTTATCAGTCTACCTAAACTAAACTCACGTTCTTGATCTTCTTCATCTTCTAGATCACTTAAAGAAGTTGTTGACTTGGATGATGTTCGGCTCAAATCATGACTTGTGTTCGGGTCTTTTGTTAGGACAGATTTTTGTTCTATTGAATTTGGCAAAGATGGTCTCCTAGTTAGACTTGGAGGTGTAACATGCGGTTGCTTTCTTGAAGAAACGTGTGAGTTTTTATGCTCATTCTTCATGATGGCTTTTTCTTGATCGTTAGGACTTGGGTTAGGATCTTTCATAAGAAATGTTGGCAAAGAGGGTGTTCGGGTTAGACTTGGAGTGATAGGAGGTTGCTTTCTTGATTTAAAGCTTGAGTTTTTGTCCTCATTCTTGAGAACGTGTTCTTGAGTTGAGCGTAAGGGAGGGTGAGGATAAGATTCAATAGGAGAACAAGAACTAGAAGCAAGATCAGAATAACATCTTGATATACTTCTTGGTCTAGTGTCAAGCAAGTTTCCAAAGAACCAACTATCTTCCAACAGGTCACTAGCTTCTTCCATACCTTCAAACGCACAAAATTGACCAATCGTTATGAATAGTGATCTCAAATGAAATTTATGTTTTGATGCTGGAATAAGCTGTCCAGATAGATGGGTATGATTGGAGAGCTGAAGTGGGATACACTCATGTGGTTTTGAGATTGATGCAAATTTAAATAAATGATTCCGAATCTGTCAAGACCCCGCCTTTTTTAATACAAATAAGCGCGCAATGAACGTAAGACCAAAAGCGACATTATTTTTGTTTACAAGTATACATGACAATGTGCATGAATATATATGGATGGGTGATTGTTTATTAACTTATGGAGGTTGGGAGATGAATATGAAAATGTATAATGCCAGCAACTACCCATGTGCAGATTCTTTGTTTATGGACTACTACAGTACCACAATCATATTATATCCATATGAATAAAAGACTTCATATGGGTTCTCCCATTCTCATAAATGGTTTTTTTGTCACCATTTGCATTATTCAATGGTGTTATGGATACTTGAGGGTCGGTGCAACATACCTGAATATTTACATAATAATTTTTTTGTATATACCATGGGCTTATTGGCTTGAGGGGTGTTTGGATAAACTTATTTAAGAAGCTTATTGACTTACTGTATTTTACAAAAGTACGAAACACAGCTCAAGTAAACTATTGGATTACTTATTGCCTTCTTTAGAAGGAAACTATTTGTCTACGCTTTTTAGAAAAGTTGTTTTAGATAAGCTAAATCCAAACAGCCCTTAGGGAGTTACCGTGACTCCAAACCCAAGCATTACCTAATAGAAAAACGAGGATTACAACCGGTTTATGATCTTCAATGTGCGTATTTATGCTAGTAGTTTTTTTTAGAAAAAACGACAGATGCACAGAAATTCAGATGGATAAAATGCCGTAGGATAGGTCCAAAAAGAAGTGCCTTGGAAGTTTGTTACAATCCCTCCAAAATTGTGTTCTCGGAAAAAACATACACCATCTTCATGTTAGATGCCTTTTTTATCCAGCAAGACGACACATCAGAAGTACCCCACAAGAACATAAAAAGATCCACATTTTTATACATCCAAACAACTATAGTCAAGATTAACGGCCTACGAGTCATGTGATTGCATAATAGTTTGTTGCTTAATCTTCTTCATCTGAATCCAATGTGAAATCCTCTACGATATTTGGCCGTTCAGTTTGCTCAGTCATAGTGCGAAATTCCCCAATTTCAATAATTAACAAGGGGTCACATACTACTTTTTCTGCAATAAGGATTTTAGGGCATGCTGAAAGAAGAGAAAAAAAAATGGTAAGGAATGGAGGCGAAATCTTATATATTATAAATTATAACAAGGTGTAGAATAAATGTACCTGCCACTGGACATACCACAGGCTGGCCATGTTTAGACCTTATGTATTGCATGATAACCGCCTTCTCATATATATGCTTGCAGTCAATACTGTAAGATCATACCATTGTGAGATCGATATAACAAACATAGAGCTGCATTTTTTAAAATGTTTTCATTTTTATCCTATATAATATGATAAGAAATGCAGATATGATTGTGTGTTATAAAATATAGAAAAAGATAAATGATTCGAAAAGGTGGTATTTATTGCCTAGTTCTTAATTCACATTTTGTTGTAGATGTACATATGCAAAAAATTGCATGTAGAATATTAGCAATACAAAAGGGTTCATGCATCCATCACATGAGACGAAATACGTCTGCAATTATAAAACTATCCACTATAAGATGAGATAATAGACAGCTTCTGATCTAACCAGCAACTGAACAAAGTATGAACATATGAGCACCGCACCAATAATTTGAAAAATAACAAATGCAAACTACACAAGATCTTGGCAGTGTTATAGATGAAAAGCAAAATCTTTTTGGAGCAAATGATCTTTATAGCAGATAAGATAGGGTGCGACAGGTACAATGGGTAGTGGGTCAAAACGAGTTCGGATTCAGTTTGGGCGGGTTGACCCGCATACACCTTTTTCACCCTTTTTAAAAAGAATTATAGATACTAAATGTATCAACTATGATTACAAAAACCATAAATCTGTAATACAGCTTAGACCGGGACGGAACCAGGGGGTTCCCGCGGGGTCCCAGGACCCCATGGATTTTGTTGATGTAGTGTTAATTTTTTTAAAAAACATCAATTTTTCCTAAATGCATCTTAAATGCACCCGGTCCATCGAAATGTGTTTCTATATTACAATTCAAAAAAAATTGTGCACCCGGTCATATTTGGTACTGGTTCCGTCCGTGAGCTTACAAGGTAATATGCATAAATATAGACTGTAATTTTTTTTTAATTTTATCTGTTTGACATAATACTCGAATGAAATTGACCTATTCATAAGTAACTTAATGTAAATGTGAGCATTGGTACCTCTACAAATTATCAAACTCAGGACAAGATTGTGCTCATGAGATGAAAACATGGTAAAAAATGCTGCTTTGCAGAATGAAAAAATTGTTGTATCTACCGGTTAAAAAATACACATGCCAAGTGGCGTACCATATATAAACTTATAATTTAAAAACCTAAAGAGATTTGCTTGTGGTATCAGAGCGACACAGATTTTGAGCTTATATGTGATACTTAATTGAGACGCTTGTATATGTGTTACTCTTTACTTTATACTTTTAATATATATAATATGCAAACGCATAAATAAATGTTAAAATATCACGTCTATAAAAAAATACTAGAAGTGAATAGAGTGAAAGAGATCAAACCTGCGAACAGGTTCTGAGAGTTCAGTAACAGGTTTTCCACTTAGCGGACAAGTATTATTCAAAAGGATGTTTTGTGTACTAGTCATTACAATATCTTCCTGTTCTTCACCAGGCATTGGTTGTCCAGAATTATGCACATTCTGTATTAAAGGAAACGAGTCAAACGACAACTTAACATTAAAAAAAACTTCAACATACTGAAGAAAGAAGATCTGGTAATTATGTTTTATTAAAAATGGGCCAATTCGGTTATTTGTTCACCTAAATTTGTGCTTCAGTGCCCTTTTTTTCCAGATGAGGTGTACCAAACTAGTCTATCTTAATAAAAGGATAATTACCAAACTAGTTAATTTCAGAAAAGTGATATTACCAATATAACCCATTTCTAGAGAAGTGTAGTTACTAGGTCGGTGCGAAAACAAACCACCAACCTAAGCATGCTACTATACTATACATTAGACGGCAAGAAAAAAATACATTGATACATGACTTGCCACTTAAACAGCAATAACTAAATTTATATGAAAAGTCAAATGCATCAATTAATCATGTAACAAGAGCAATCAGGGCCCGGGTACATGGATTAAAACTTCAACAGCACTATTTAATACTCCCTCCGTCTCAAATTAATAGTCCATATTTCCTTTTTGGGTTGTCTCAAAAAAATTGTCCACTTTCCATTTTTAGTAATAAATATGGAATTTAGTGAGGGAATATTCCTTATGAGTGGTAGAAAATTGCCATGGTCCCACTTTTATTAAACTTGATGAATTTTGTCTCCTGACAATAATTTTGAGACGGAGGGAGTACATTTTTAACTCTTGATGAACAGTACATACGAAACCCCAAAAGGCTAATAGTGTGTCACATGAAGTGACATCATTTTTAAATTACTGGAATTTATAGTATTTCTAGAATAAGAAATTCAAAAACCTTTGTAAAAGTATAGAAACTTTACCCATATAGCTTCTCTGAATTGGCGTAATAACTGATTAACTTGTGAAGAAGCTGGTGAACGGCGTTTTATTTTTGCCATCTCATTGTCTATCAGTTTCTTGAAATCAGTCGGCTGCAATTTGTAGTATATAATAAACAAAATCCAACCAAAAAGCAGCAAAATTTTGGAACTAAGAAGCAAGTAAATAAGTTGCAAATGGGCAACAATGAACAATTCCCAATACCTGTTCAGTAAGCTGATACGTGTTTCCAACAGAATCAATTGCAGAAGACAGATTAGCACAATCCTCATAAGACTTCAGTAATTCCATAAACTCACCTTCAAGGTCCTTCACCTGTAACCGTTACACATTTAGGTATAGCTTACTATTCAACTCTCCCATATAGCAAGATGTGATGTTATTGTATTCGCATGGAGTGACAATTTTGGGGTAATTGCACAAAAATGTAACAAATTTTCACAAATTTGACACTAACGATACAATTTTTTCCATTGTATGCAAGTAATGTAACATACTTAACTTACATATACATGCAACTATATGTGATTATATAACGTGTAATAACAAATGTTGTATGTTAAGGGGTGTTTGCGATTGCTTATTAAAATAGCTAATTTGTTTTCAAGTAATAATAAAATGTAATAAAATATAAAAAATAATATTGCTCTCAAATGATCAGATAAGCAGTTCGAATAAGCTACCTTCAAACACGCTGAATATTGCTAATGTCATGTATCAAAAACATAATAAGCAAATACACATTTTTAGAGGCTTAGGGAGCGTTTGGGATTGGTTATCTGAAGTGTTTATCTGATTACTGCAAGTTTCTAAAGCTAGTGTCAAGCCAGTTTTTAGTGTATGGATGTAATCTGATTATCTTCTCAGTTAAAGTAAATAAGCACTTAAAGGGTGTGGATAGCTTATTTTTTTCTGCTTAGCTGCTTTAAGTGTTTGTTTCATCCAAATTGCTACTTATTTCATAGTACTTATTTAACCTTTTGTTTTGATGGATTTGATTGAAAAGTTCTAATTAGTATTCTTTCTTTTTTTTACAAGATAAGGCTAAACGTAATGGTTACCCTCCTTCCACATCCGCCTCAATCATCCCCCATTCCCACCTCCATCCCACGTATACCCCCATAACAATCACTCACCCTTCAGGCCTTCACCACATAACTATACCCCACTAAACACGTACATCACACTTAGACACACACCATTACAGGATTTGCAGCAATTCTAAGCAAATCTAGACACAACAATCCCAAACACCCTCTTAAAGTAAGCAGTCACAAAAGCCCCTAAAATGCAACAATTTTACATACAACAATAGCAATAAATTGACAACACAATAAAACCACCACAAAAACAACAATATTCAATCCTGCCGGAACGAGGTATATAATTAAACTATGTACATATTGATGCAACTAATAATATAACAAACATAAGTTAAAAAGTAAAACCCTAAAAAAACAAAAAATTAGATAGTAATACCATTTGGGTATTACGTTGTCTCTCCAAACTAACTCCAGTCTCCTTCATAACAACCATAGCTCTTCTAATATCCTATTATAAAAAACCCAACAATAAATAAATCATTTATTCAATATATGAAACTATATAAAAAAAGGGAATAAAAAAAAGTTACAGCCAGGAGAGTTTGGTTATCGGAAGAGAGGTTTTTAGCGGCTACTTTCATCCTGGATAAACCTGCATCACTGGTTCGAGGTGCTGCTGATGTCGATGCCATGAATGATCGATTGATGATGTGTGTGGATATTACGGCGGGAAATTGTGGAGGGAAATATGAGTTTTCTTTATAAACCTAGAAGATTAATGAATGAGGGGTGTATCTTCTTCATTTTTTTTAAGGGCTTGTTTGGTATGAACTTTTAGAATGGGTTTAGGATTGATGTGAGACTTAACAATTGTTTTGTTGCATATTTTGGGAGGTGGAATGGATTCATCAATCCAAATCCAATCCGAATCCTAAATCTACCTACCAACCAAACGGGTCTTTAGTAAATTGCAAAATCACGTAAGTTTAGCCTTTTTTATTAAATAAATGATTGATATGATAAGAGAACAAAGAATCATCTTGCAAGTACATTGAGGGCCCGCTTGGTTCAAAGTGAGGAAAGGGAAAAGGAAAGGGAAAGGAATGCAAAGGAATGAGTGAGGTGAGTAATCAATCCCTTACCCCTCAATTTATTCTATAATGGTTCATTACCCATTACGGGGTAATCAATCCCTTACCCCTCCTTTACCAAGCACTATATAATGAGAAAGGTGGGCCCTTTTGAATACCTTACCCATTCCCCACCCCCCTTATCCCCTTAACCAAGCATGCCCTGAAGGTTTGAAAAAAGCAAACCAATTGAAAATAAAAACCTAGCAACTTGAAAGTGAAACAACCAACAATTGATTACTTGAAATTCGACTATTGAATATAACCACAATTAGACCTTCAATCTTCGTCATCAATATAAGACACAAATGCTTTTGTTGACTTGACTTGATGGCTAGAACATAGATCCAAAATGGATATAATGAACTTCCCTACAAGAAACTAAACAAACACAATCTCCTATACAAAAGCCACCGAACACAAATACCATATAATACTACCACATACGACATGGAAATGGTTTGACAAGAATCTTGAATTGTTACACCCAAAAACTGGTTGTTATGTATATTATTAGTTAAAGTGCTTGTAATAGCTTGACTATGACATTTATAAGTTTGAAGACATTATGTGATCACATAAGGGCTAGTCAAAGGTTTAAGTTTGAAGTAAAAAAATGGTCAAATTATAAGTCAAATTGGTTGGTTAATGTAGCCAAATTATGATGAAAGAGGACTTAAGGGACTATTTATGTTATAGTAACAAACCTTCACCGAATTTATAACTAACTTTCACCCAACATTCCAGACATTTCTAGTCTTGGTCTTGTGTGTACGAGCCAAACAAGAAAAGAAAGGAAAAAGATGAGATAATTTATTGATGAATTGATGGTGAATTAAGGGTTCTAACGCAAGAATAAGCCCTTAGCAATCAATGCCCACAAGGTATGATGTTCAATTCAAGTTTTATTGGTATTTTAAGAATACGGTTTTTATTTTACCGAGATAATCTCCTTTACCAAAAAAAAATAATAATAAAAAAAAAATAATAATAAAAAAAAAAAAATTAGGGTTCTTGGGGAAAATTGGGGGTTTGGGTAAAGATGGTTTTAAGCTAATATAATGATGTTATAGTGTTAATGGGTCAAGTCTTTTTAAAGGTGAATGAATAAGTAGTGATTTTTGAGGATTTTATAATATGATCATATTAATGATCATATGCATGTTAGATATGAGATGGGCAGTATTAGAAACTCATTTTTTTATTTTTATTTTTATGCATTAAGAAGCGCTAAGTATTTATGTTAATACAAATAAGCCATAAAAACGTTTATTTATATTTTACGATCTTCTAATGTTTTGTCGATAACAAACGTAAAATCATTTTAACGAAACAAATAAAATACGTAAATTGTTTGAGCCAATAGTTTACTAACACACTTATACTAAACATATTAAAACCATATCAAAACATGTTTAGTAAATAAGTTATATAAAACCAAAGACATTTTCATATAAACACTAAACAAGTAATATTGTTTACATCTTATAGAAATGCATATGTATAACAACTAGTGTTTCATAATATGGAAATGTACATATATACTCTTTTAAAAACTAAATATAAAATTTTATTGATGCCAAAGTGTAATAATTGTACTTTGTTTTGAAATTGTATGTTTATCTTTGTGATAAACAATTTTTCTGACAAAGTAGTAGGAAAAAGAAGAGTAAATTGCATGACAATTGTCCATGTGATTTAACCAAATACATACAACTTTTAAAGTGTATGCGTAATTTTCGTAAGAAATTTTGTTGTGTAGTTATCGTCCTCACATGAGAACATAAGAGCTTTCAAGATGCAGACGCAGTCCTTATCAAAGACAATAATTGCACGTTAAGGTTGTGTAAGTTCTCTCTAAAAACCTTCCTCGTTTCTTCTAACCCTAGATCTCACCTAACTTATTCACAACCGTCGCCGCCTCTGGCCACCGACTATATGTCGGTGGTCTGGATAACTCACCAACAAACCTAGCTTCTTTCAACTCTCAATTTCAACTTTCAATTTTAGCTCTCAAGTGGTTTTCACAAAATAACCAAAGCTTCTCTCAAATTTGACATCTTTTCAACAATGGTGTATCATCTAGCAAGCTTCTCGACTACAAGTACATCTTCATTTCCGTTCCTATATCTCGCGAAACCACCACTTACTTGGGTTGCGTCGTTGTTACAACTCACAAGTTGACTTCGGCACTCGGTATTCATGAAACTCCCCATTCTAGACTCGATAAAATTTTATTTTCCTTTAAAGGCTTTACGACGTAGAGGTCATCAAGCCTCTACGCCATATAAGCTTTATGTGATAAAAGCTTCAAAATCATAAGCTATCTACGCCGTAAAGCCTTATGTGATAAAAGCTTTATGTGATAAAAGCTTCAAAACCATAGGCAACCTCCTTGTAGGGAAACTGTGAGTTTGTTTTCGTCCTTTACCAAAGTGAAATGACTATTATGCTTTTGTCTTCATCCTCTTTGATTTTTCTTTTTATAAAAATAAAATTCAATATCTTCTTCCCGTTTACCTAGAAATGCAAACTTTAAAGTTATAGCTAATCATCTTCATCCTCGTCTAAATTATATACAACATTGAATCCTCAAAATAAAGAATGTACTCTTGTTAAAAACCAAAATCCGTTTAAAACCCTATAATTCGACATCCATTTTGAAACCTAAATATGGATTTTGTTCAAAATAAAGCTCTAAAACTCGAAACCCAGTCGCCTTCGCTACACCACCAACGAACCCTAACCTTAATTCATCGTGTGTTCCTGGTTTTTCTGACCCATTGCTTTTTCCGTGACTAATTTAGAGGTGTTGCGTGTGTTTGTGTGTTTATATCTTTGTTTTAAGGTGTCATCGTGTGCGCTTGGGATGTTGAGATGATTGAATATGTGGTAGTAGATGTCTGGATCTTGGTGCTTTCTTTTTGGAGAGTAAACAAATCACCTACTAGGTCATGGATGATTATCCATTTTAAACAAGTATGTCTACAACTTAAAAATAAAGTGACCTAAAATTGATGCTTCATTGATATTCACATCATTAGGTTTTCTGACCGAACCTCGTATAACATTATCTTGTGATGCTACTACAATCGTTGTGGCAAAACTCTCATGGCTTGCATTTTCCAGATTTTGGCCTAAATATGAAGGATAACTAGCAAAGAATTCATCACTCCTAAGGTAGTCTGCACTTCGGGTGGTGAGGAGCGGAGCCGATCATCCTCTTATTTAATATCAACCGTACTCGAAGAAGTAAGTGATAGCATAGGCGGATTTGCTCCATGGCTCAATGAAATAGGTCATTGTAGAGAAAGATCTAAAAGTCTAGAAGGTTGCTCAATATTTGAAAGAAGCAAAAAGATTAAAATAATGCTATTAGAAGTTTGATTATTTTGGAACAAAAAGACAAAATAGAAGTTCGCTCAAATTTTTAAAAGTCGCTAGTGATAAGTAGGTCAAAAGGTACCCCTAATTGTACCTTACAACAAATGATTAGACGCAACTTTTTTAAGTGTCACATGTCGCATTTGTATTAAATTCGCTAATCGCTTGGTCCATTTCAAGAAACCAACCAAAGTGGGTCTAAAAAAACCTACAAACCTGAGCGACTATGCCGGTCTCAAAGTTACCCCTAAATTTTATTATGCATTATAAAAATTTATACTTCATTAATATCTTTACAAGTTGAAATATATTTTAAAATACTTTCTTATTAGGAAGATTTCATGATTTTCTTTAGCCATGATCATGTACAATTTGTGAAAACAAATTTAACAAAGCTATATCTTAAAATTCCGTGCGTAAACGATGATCTAAAACTAGTTTGCTTTAATAGTATTAATAGAGTTGTGTTTGACTCGTTAGAAAACTGCTTTTATTATATACCTGTATTTGTGAATGATAAAAACATGTCAGATATATTGTTGTCCTATCAGATAAGAACAAAAAAAATTTATAACATCTTTTTGACTAGAGAAATTCAAAAGATTAGATGTTGAATGCCACCGATGGCCATGACCAGGGCAGGGACCAAGTTGGTTTTCAAAACTTGAACCATGACCACCTGCGATCACTTTCAACATGTTACAAAGTCAAGCAAGTTACAAAATGTTATTGTCGTCTAGATACAGGTTTATACAACCTTACATTAACAAAAGCATATGTTATAGTTATAAATGTTCAATTCCAGTCCTTAATTGTTTTGAATTAACATCACATATTTTTCCATAAATTTAGATCGTTGGGAAACTCTGACGAGCGTTCATTTTAGGTCCCGACTAACCATTTTTAAAAGATTTAGCCTCATATAATAACCACATATCTCAGTGACTTATTATCATAGTTAAAATTCAATCTATCATCTATTTCTTCAGATTTTGATTGATAAACTAGACATTTGCGATCAGAGTATGATACTGTTATGTCAATACGCCAAGGGCAATCAACATACTTGGTAATTTGTGTGCTTAACTCCCTAAATAGAATTTACGTACTGGAAATTCTCGAAAAACCGCTAAAAAGCGAAGGAGAGACAAGCCATTATGAAAACAAGTTAACAAATTAAAGCTAGTAACTTGAGCTAAAGGTGGAGAGTTAAACAACGACAAAGTAATACAGTCCGGTATGGAATTGGCTTCATAGATCTTCACACATAAAGTGTTGTCGACTAACTCCATAATTGATTTAATATCGTTAGTAACTATTAAGCTTTTTAGTGACTTTTACCAATAATACAAGCATCATAAAACGAAGCTTAAAGGCTAAAGTGTGATATCTAGGCTTAGGATGCGTCCTTGCCTCCCACCCACGCGTCTCTCTTAAAAAACCAATCCTTACTCACGCGTCTTTGGTGGTGGGAGAAAAGGAGATGTTGGTATATCGTCGACTGACTTGTGTGTTGATTGTGTGTGTGATATATTTATGTTTAAATGAAGTATATCTGATATTTGATAATGATATTGATTGTCTTATTAAACTATGTTTGGGATAGGACACTAATTTGATCTTAGAGCATCCGCAATGGGTAAACTACATAATACTCCCTCCGTCTCAAAATAATTGTCCATATTTCCTTTTTTGGGTGTCTCAAAATAATTGTTCACCTTCTATTTTAGGTAATAAAAAGAGAATTTAGTGAAGGAATATTTTATTTGAGTGGTTGAAATTTGTAGGGGTCCCACTTTTATTAAACTATGTGCTTCTTGTCTCCTGACAATAATTTTGAGACGGAGGTAGTAGCTTTTTACTATTTCAAAAAGCTATTTGAAAGGGTTTTTAGCATTGCATACAAGACTTTTTGAAAAAACTTTTAACAAAGATTCGGTAAACTTTAAGCTTTTCCTAAAAGCTCTAGTCATTAAATATGCTATGCATTTAATGCATTAAATGCATCAAGTCTTTAATGACTTGATGCATTGTGGATACTCTTAGTAATAACGATTACCATTACACCCAATCCAAAAATGGAAGGACTGGTGTGCGAATATATCGAAAAGGACTGCACTCTTGTCCGCTAGAACCCCACACAGGCCCACAAAAGTCCAAAATAAGATTTAAACCCAAAATTTTAGTCAAAAGTCAAAACAAAATTTATTGTGCATTTACCTAAGATTTTTTGGTTTTTTCCAGCCACTTACAAGGACGAAGGTTTTTTTCTACCTTTGGTAAAATCGGAAGCAACATCTTTATCTTAGGTAGTGGTATGGTTGTCTACGTCTTAACCTACCCATACATCATGAAAGACAATATTAAGACCTATAACCTGTGGAAGACGATATTAAAAGTTACTTTACTTTACTTTTTTTACATAAGCTTTTACTTAACATTTATCTTTCAAAACAATTCTGGCTCGAAAAAACCTTAAAAGCTTTTATAATTATATTTTATACATAGTTTTTCTCTAACCAAACCTCAAAAAATCATTATCTCATAGTTTCTCCAAGTCGTTGCAGTTGTCTTTCATTTACACTATGTACTCAAGATTTATGTTGATAAAAAAATAAAGTAAAATTGAGTGAAATAAAAATTTGTGTAAAATTGAGTGAAATAAAAATTTGTGGTGTTTGTTGAGTTTTTTTTTAAAAAAAGTAAAGAAAGTGGGATGAAAGGGGAAGACGATTAAAGTGCTTGCATTTTTAGTTTAAAATATTTCACTCTATTATTATATAATATATAAATTAACAGAAAAAACGATGTCGTTTCGACTCTACTTTTCCCGCCTTTTTTTACCGGGCTTAGTTATTAGCCCAACATGGCCCAGGTCTACTACCAATAGATATTCAAGGAAATGAAAATAATTTTGGAAAAATGGAGGGTAATAGTCCATGGACAATGGCATATATAAGACAAAGTATTGACCCACGTGTGAGTGTAACGTTGCACCAACTAATAGTGTCAAATAGGACGCATGGATCTAGCAGTAGTGCATATTTCAACTCGTATATATAATTTGACGGCAATTCCCTAACATATTATTGGTTGCTTATTGGTTGCCAACTGTTGCTTTTATGGGCCGAGATTTTTGGGCTGTGTTGGTACTGTGCCGGTGTCCAAACATATGCCGCCTTATTTGGGCCTTTACCCATAACAACAGAAGCCCAAATTTCAGTACTTGATAACTTGATTCATAACCCTACTTTAATTATGCCAGAATTTGTATACAATCTTCGATGCCCCGCCGCAACGCGGTGGACCGATGCCCGACTCGTTAGGGTGAAAGTGAAGGGCTCACATTTTTTTTACCATTTTCTTTAAGTTATTTTTTTCTTTTAAGCAACTTTAGAACACAGTATATTTTAGTTACAATGAGACAGTCGTACACTACATAAAATTGTCGTCTAGTAGCGACACATAAAAATATTGTCAAAGTAAAAAAAAAAACATCGCTAAAAGTAGAAAGTATAACCAAAAGTATAAAATAACTGTTGCTAAAAATTTTAAATATTTCTCACACACTTAAGCTAATGTAAGTAGAAGTTCGGTAGTTAAAAATCTATTTATAGTAATGCGAAAAAGCATGGGTGCATATCTTTTGACTTTGTTACATATTTTTCTTATAAAAATTGTTATTAGATCTTAAAATACCAAGCTTTTACTCACACATTTTAAAAAGGGCCACTACTAGGTACATTGAAGAAGAAGCTCTTGGTAAAATCATGTATTATTCAGACTTGTAAAAAGACTTGGTAATACTAGTAGGGGCGGCAATTCTTGACACGACATGTTAAACGACACGAACACGACATGCAGTTAAATGGGTTTGTGTTGAGGATAAACAAGTTTGGGTCAAAAATAGGTCAACCCGTCTAACCCGTTTAATAAATGGGTAGTGTTTGGGTTGAGTAAATATTAAACAGGTCAACCCGTGAACCTGTTTAAGCATACAAGACTCAAAAAATAAAAAATATAACATAGTTTTTTATGTTAGATGTGGATTAAATGTATTTTGTTTTATGTACTTAATATGAGTGAATTACGATTATACCTCAAATATCATTGAAATTGACACTTATAAGTTATAAATCTCAAAATTGTCGTATAGTTATTTGTATGTTATTTTTATTATATTTTAGATCCTTATATCATTTTCGCATTTAAACTAGTTAAAATAAAAAATCACCAACCTTATTCACTGCTTGACCTATTTAGTTAAACAGGTTAAACGGGTCATAAACGGGTTACACGTATTATGCAGGTCTGGGTTAGGGTTGAGTTTCTTGACACGATTAATAAATGAGTCGTGTTTGGTTAGAGGTTATACTAACCCGCCAACACGCTAACCCGAATAGGTTAACACGAACACGACTCGATTGCCACCCCTAAATACTAGGCTAAATTAGTTGCCACTACTACTCACCTTATACACCAGCATCACCTTAATTTTTTATCTTCTCTCACTTCCTTTCACTTTCTCTCACCTTTTACCCGTATTAGTCATCTTCCCTTTACCTTTATACCCATATTCTTTTATTTAAATACTTTGATTCATAAACTAAAAACGTAAATATTAATGTAAATGTAAACGTACGAAATTAAAGACTTTTATACATAAATTTAAAACATTACATAAACTTCGAATATTAAAAATGTTACATTTAAAACTGAAATTAAAAATTACAAGACAAATGTTCGACCAAATCAGCATGAAGGTTTTGATGCACTTGTGACGATTTGATTTGCCTCATAACTCGTCGCACTTGTTCATCGGATCATGAGAGGTCGTCCGGTTGATATGCTTTCTCCGGGTACCAATCGAGAGATATCACTTTTCCTTTGTCTTTTCGAACCATATTATATTATATGATGCATGTATACATCATATTCATTATTCTTTCTTTTTTCATCACTCGTGCGAGATTAGCTAGTATAGCTCATTTCTTCTTCAGAAAAGCAAATGCTCGTTCCACATCTTTCCTTATTGATTCCTGCATTTGCTTATACCTTATTCGCTTGTAGTCATCATCAGATGGTTTTAGAATCGTCTTATCGAGTGTCGCCAATTCCAGATATATCCCGTCAACAAGATCGTATCCCCATGGGTAAGTTTCGCCATTAGCCACAAACAAAATCTCTGGTGCTATTCTTTCTTTGAGATCTTAAATAAAGGGGATTGTTGTATAGCGTTGATGTCGTTGTTTGACCCAGAAACACTAAAGAAAGCATGTCATATCCATAAGTCTTGTAATGCAACAACTTCCAGCAAAATGAATTGATTCAGACCATGATCGCGTCTACAATATGATCCTTTATATGCGTTTGGACAACCAAACCTCTCAATCTGTACAATTAAGGCTTCCTAACATCTCTGGAAACCCGTGCATTTCTTCGTGATACCGATAAAGCTTTACAACATCAGTAATAGTGGGTTTTCTCAAATACTCTGGTCCAAAAATTTGCATAAAAGAATCACAAAAATGATCAAAAGATAGACGAGAAGTTTCTCACTCATTTGCAAATATTCTTCTAAAGCATCAGGAACCGTGCCAAACGCCAATTGACGAATTGTGGCGGTGCACTTTATCAATATGAAAATGCCTTCTCTTCCGGCACAATCAATTTTATTACGAAAGAATGGACAACGAATAGTTACCTCCCGACCTATCTAGTTGAAAAGGGGCGCAACTCATTTGGAACCCCTTCTGGAATGTATATGCATTGTACATCGGGTTCACACTAAAATAGGTGGTGACTGAACAGTCATGAGACCATAACGATCTCGCGCTATCATGTATCTTTGGTCAATTTTCTCATTGTAAATTCTTAATAAACGACACCGTTCTTCTAATAAAATTCAAGTCCCCGGCTAACAACTTCTTGATCTTCTTCTGAGTCGGTAAACAAAAATGTTCGAAATACATTCGGATAATGATGAATGAGACATATATTGTTTGAGTAACAATATAAGAAGATGCGTATAAAGATAGTGAAGTTTTAAAGTATATATAATTGAAAATTGGGGGTAGCATAATATTTATTTATTTATTTATTTTAAGTATTAACATATAGTGGTGGATAAGGGGCTCAATTTTTAACGTAATCAAAGGTGAGCTACTCACCTTTTCATTTTCTTTTTGCGCTTCCTCGCTCGTGAGTTGTCTGGAATGAGGCTCGCGCGTGACTCACGCTACACTCGGTAAGGGCTCACGCCTACTCCTGTTGTTCCCCGTTCACTATCGTTTAAAACAGTTTAAATATATAAAACAAGTTAATAGTGAACTATGACTGAAATTAACATAAGTAAAACACACAAAGTAATTTTCAACATCATATTCTTATTAGAAATAAATCAACAAAGAATACGTTACCCAAGTACTTGCGGAATAGTACTTGGGATTGAAATGACAAAGTTGGGTGACTCCTCTCTAAGCTCAGGCTAAGTCTGAGCACAACTCTTAGAGCTCACTAAGTTATCTCAGGAACTAAGTTGTATTTGGAGGAGTGAAAAGATGGCTTGTGTGTGTGTGTGTTTTTACAATTCACAAGCTTAACATTTTCACTCCATCTCTTATGCTATTTATACATGTATGAGTTTTAACTCTTTCCTAAGTGACAAACTGACATCATACAGAAGACAAAATACTGATGTATTTTGTCTCTGTTACAAAGACTATTCTAGGTAAGAGACAAGACTACTTTCCTAAGTTCGTGATGACACCAGCCTGATCTTTTGCCTTTCAGGGAAAGTTGACTTTGGTTGATAAGGACGTTGTCTTATCTGATTCAAACTTATCCCGCCTTGTCCCGCTCTTTCTCCGTCTTTTCATCCTTCGTCTTCTACTTCAGTTTGTCTTCAGTGTAAGCAGTTGGAGAGGAGTCTTAGGGATTCAGTGAGTTATTGTCATCACTCACTGAATCCATCATCTTCTTCTTGACTCAGTCTTCACCCTTTAAGTTCCTCCTTACTGAGTGGAGAGACTTCTTCTATGCCTCGTCTTGAGTATCCGAAGATGACTCACTGAGAGGCTATGCACTCAGTGACCTGTTAGAGTTTAACGGACTAAATACTTGGGCTATTTTCTATTCAAATCCTAGAATAAGGGGTTTGGGTATTTACTGAACCCAACAGTCTCCCCTATTTGGATATACAAATAGCCTAAGTGTGTGATCAGTGTAAGTGAGCAAATGGCTTCTTCTTACACTGAATGTACTAATGAATACAATAAGGAACACTGAGTAATTTAACAAAACATATATCTTTTATTGATCAGATTACATAGTTCCTATCACTAGTACACAAGATAAAGTAAAATGATGTCAGTTGAGATGGATCCCCATTGCTTCAAGCTTAGGCTTCTTTTTGAGGAGTGCTTCTTTGTTAGGGTGCTCTCTTATCTTGGCATTCAGGTCTTGGCAGAACTTGATGTTTGCTGGGGTTTGGATTTGAGAGGCCACTGGTATGTAGCTCAGCATTGCAGCCACACCAGCCTGATCAATATCACTCCATCTTTGAATTGATGGGTTTCCATAGACATCAATGTGGAATAGCCCTCTTTCAGGCTTCTCAGTCACTAAACATTTCACAAACTTAACACCTTCTGGCATTTCCCTGTTGCATTCGTGACCAGGCACTTTTATCTCAGGCTGGAACTCAACCCTCTTTCTTTTGCCAGTAGATGATTGTGGTTGAGATCCTTGAGGTGCTGTTAAGGCAGGGTGAATTCCTAGTTGAGCTGGTGCATCCCTCAGCCTTTCATATCTTTTGCTGAGCATCTTCATCAGCTCCTTAACCACCTTGTTCTGCTTTTTTCAATAATTGGACCAAGCTCATCGAGTTCAGTGATCCCAAAGTCAGTGAATTTGAGGGGACCATGAACCTCGAAGTGTCTTTTATCAACCCCTCTGTAAACGTTCATGGCCAGTGGTTTGGTATTGGGGATGATTCTGACATCTTTGATCTTTTCAGGAAGCCTTCGGCTTGTCATTGTCCAGTTGTAATGCTCAATTCGCTTTGCCGAGAGCTTCAGTTTTCTTTTTCTTTTCTTCCAACTGTTTTCTCATTTCAGCCATCTGAGCAGCTTGAGCTTCCTTGAACTTTTGTCATGCCTGACCCTTTTTTAGCTTCTTAGCATCTATTCCAACGTTTTCAGCTTCTTCAGCGACCACCTTTACCAGTGACTCTCTGCTTTTCGTTTCTTCCTCAGCAAGTTTCTGTTTCCTTTCTTCTTTTGCAAGATAGGCACTCAGCTGTTGTGGTGTGAGCAGGTATTCAGTGTCGCCGATCTTAAAGGGAATCTTCTCAGGCTCAGGAGGTGTTGTCATTTTGCCTTTTCCTTTGTCCTGGCCTGAAGAAGAAGATGCTACCAGGGGTGGTGTTGTTGTTATAGGTGTAATCACTGTCAGTGTTGTTGTTGATGTTGGTGGGATTGATGAGATGGGTATTGCTGAGACTGGTGGTGATGATGAGATTGGAGCTGCAGATACTGGTGGTGTTGTCTCCCCCTCAGTGTGAAGAGGAGTTTCTTCAGATTCTCCCCTCAACTGTTGCGGAGCGTCAGTGAGGGCAAGAGTTGGTGTTGGTGCTGAGAGGGACTGAGCAGCTTGACCCTTGAAGGCCTGATAAATTTCTGAGATCATAGCCTTGATGTCTGAAGTGTCAGATTGAATACCAGTGACTTTAGCTTCCAAATTAGCCTGAGAAACTTCCAAATCAGTCATTATGGACCCAAGATTCCAGGCCAGAGATGAGGATGCTTCAGCCAAAGTAGCCACCTGTGTATTCAAAGAGTCCAATGTAGCTTGAAGAGACTGGACGGAGGATGGAAGACCCTGAACATTAGCAGACTTGAGCATATCGAGCAATTCAGTGAGGCTTGAGGATTGTTTCAAGTACGCCTCAGTAGCCTTTAGCACTTTAGAGTTCGATCTGGGTCTTCTTTGACAAATTCCCTGATTTCATCAATCTTTGTACCTACACCTTGAAGGTGCCTGAGGAATTTAGCCAAGTTGTCATCCAGTCGGTGGAGGTTATCATACATCAGATCCCTGTGCTCATGAACATTTTCATCAAAGATGTGTACCTCAGCCTTTAGATCAGCATAACTTGCAGCAGCCTCAGTGTGTTGTTCCCACAGAGTTTTAGTGACCCCATAGTATAACCTTCGAGACGCTTTAGTGATCCACTGAACAAGCTGTCTTTCAGTGAGTGGGAGAACATTATCAAATCTTTCAAATACATCAGTGGAGGAAGAGGAGTCATCATTGTCGCTTGATGGTGATTCAAGATGCTCTGTGGATCAGGTGAGGTTCTTGTTCAACTTGAACCTCAGCGTCCATTTCTTCTCCAGTGATAAAACTTCATCATCGGTTTCAGCCAAGCTCATCTTCAGAAAAGAGTATGCCAAGTAACATCAGCAACAGTTAACGGGGTTGGTGATGGGTTCCATATCGCGGGTGGTATGTTTCCCTCGAGTCTTTGTCCCCCATTGACCCCTCGGACACTGGTGGGCGTTTCCCAGTGCCTTCGCTGGAGTCGGGATTGGTTGTGGGTTCCGTATCGGCGGGTTGTTCCTTTCCTCCGAAGTCTTTGTCCCCAATGACCCCTGAGACACCGTGGGCGTTCCAGTGCCTTTAGCAGAGTCGAGTGATAGTTGTATCCCTATCAGCGGGTTGTTTGATTCCCTCTGAGTCTTTGGGATCGATCAGTGTGCCCTCAGACAAAGGTTGTGATTTGCTAATGTCATCCTTGGGCATTGTGGAAGGTGCTCCCCTACCAGCGGGTTGTATGTTTCCCTCTGGATCTTGGGGAGTAGTGGTTGTGACCAAGGGCACTGACCGTGATGTATCGTGTCCTTCGTTGTCACATGGGTGGATGTTGCCTGGTCAGTGGGTGTCTTTTTAGTCTCGGGCCTTTTGTGCCTTTTAGGCTGTGTTCCTGAAGCCTCGGGCCCTAGGACTTGGGTTTAGTCTTAGTCCCAGTCTGATACTTCTCATTTCTCTTTTTAGGAGCAGGGTTTGGAGACACTAAGTCCCTCTGGTTGTTTACAACAACCATATGGGCCCTCAATTCAATAGGAGTGACAAGGGATGGGTCTTTTGAAAATTTGATTGGCTCAAGATGCCCGGTAAAGCACCAAATTTTTCTTCCTGAGGATAATTTGAACCCAGTAACACTTGCAAATCGCAAGAGACAAACCTAGGATACGAAACGTATTTCGTCCTAGTTTTGCTCTGTAGCTTGGTTACGAGATCACTGTAAATGATCTCCCTTATGTCGACAGTGACCCCATTCATCAAGCAATATGCCATCATCAACTGAATAGAGTTAACTTGTTCAGTGGATGAGTAGTTCCCGCCGAGGACCTGAATCACAAAGGTGAATAGGATCCTCCAAGCCACGGGAAATGAGCTTTTGGTGACTGGGGTCCTGTCCAAAAATGTTGGATCTAAAACGATTTGTTTTAACCCATCCTTCACTGTGGAGGGTTCAGGATGGGCGACATAAACTCCTTTGTTATAATCCAACCCTGTTGAAGTGCAAAACGTTTTATAATCCAGGGTGAATTGTTGTTGCCCCCGTGAAGACTGAATCGATGAGATATTCCCGAGAGGTCCGAGGTTGTTCTCATCAGCGAGGGTGTCGGGTCATAGGCCTTGGCTGTTGCCCAAAACTCCATGAGGAGATTTTTGTAAACAATGGAGGACACCAACAAAGGCCGTTTTCAGTTGGCAATTAAACAAAAATTTCATAATGTCTTTGTAGGTGGGACAGTTTAGGGGTAATCAAAGTTGCCTATGACATTATTAGTTTTAAATTCAACATTTGTAAGATCCCCTACCCATTGAGAAGCAAACTGGAGAGATTGTGTTCTAGCCATTTCCATTAAATATTTTTAGGGTTTTTGAAAATACTTTCTTTTGACTAGAACAATCAAGGTTTTTAGATCTCTCAAGTTTTGTGATGAAAAACTTTTGTAAATGTTTACAAGAAGGGTTTTCCAAAGTAGGTTTGAAGCGTTTTTGAGCACACACAAATATTTTTGGGTTTTAGAAATGATTTTGGCAGAGTTTTGTTGCAGAAAATAATTTGTGTGTGTTTGTTAGTTTTGGAAGAGGGTATTTATAGAGTGGTGAGAAGGGTGGTTTGTGCACAAATGGGAATATTAAGAGTCGGTTTTTGAAAAACGTTTGAATTTCCACATTTAATGCTACCACTCCATTACCCGCAGTAAAATCCCGTTTTTCAAGGGAACAGTTGCAGTGCACAGTAAAAGTGCACTTTTGCAAAGATAAAATATCAATTTGATATTTTTGTGATAGGAGGCATTAAATGCCAAGTGGGATGACAGTAAGACAAAGAGACATATATTCCTATATTAAATTGGCATAGTTACCAACCTAGGACATTTAAGTAACTGATACTTGGATCATTTAGTTACTCATTCAATGCTCTTTGTCATATGTCAGGGACCCTGAATGAGTCTTACTCATTCAGTGAGAGGTTTATTTTGGGTGTTCGGGGAGGATGAACCATTTTAGAGAACTTATCGAGATTGGTTTTAGATACCGACTTTCAATGTCAAGCATTCCCAATTCACTTTCAGTCTCGAAGATAGGTTCATCCAAGGGTTTGGTGAAGATATCAGCCAGATATTCAGAGGGATGAAATGAAGCTCAATGTCTCCCTTCATTATGTGATCCCTGATGAAGTGATATCTGATATCAATGTGTTTGGTTCTTTGGTGGAGGATAGGATTGTTGGAGATTGCAATAGCACTGGTGTTATCACATAAGATGGGCACCATTTTGTAATGGATGTTATAGTCACCGAGTTGACTTTTCATCCATAATACATTGGCACAACATCCTGCTGCAGCTACATATTCAGCTTCAAATGAGGACATAGCCACCGATTGTTGCTTTTAGCACTCCAACAAACCGCTTTTCCTCCAAGAAATTGACAGGATCCTTAGGTACTTTTATGTCCATGTTGCACCAACATAATCGAATCAAAGTAACCCTTGAGATCAAACCCTGAGCATTTTGGATAATAGAGTCCAAGATTTGGGGTTCTCTTCGTGTACCGAGTATTCTTTAGGCTGCAGTGAGATGGGATTCTTTAGGATTGGACTGATATCTTGCTATTAGACAGACCGAGAATTGGATGTCTGGTCTAGAAGCAGTTAGATACATCGTAAGCCTACAATCCCTCAGAAATGAGTTTGATTGACTGATTTGCCAGTGAGATCAGGTCCAAGGTTGTTAGGTGGGTCCATTGGAGTCTTCTGAGGCAGTCAGATATCTCATATTTCTTCAAGAGATTTCTGGTGTATTTCTCTTGACTGATGGATATTCCTTTATCAGTTTGCCAAACTTCTTTGTCATCAGTTTTTCAAACTGTTTGCAAAGTTTGTAGTTTGTTGAGCCAAAGATGATGTCATCAACATACACTTGTACTAGTATCACATCCTGTTGAGTTCTATAGACAAACAGTGTGTTGTCTATCTTTCCTCGGACAAACTTGTTTTGTATCAGGAAGGCTGAGAGAGTTTCATACCATGCCCTTGGAGCTTGTTTAAGTCCATAAAGGGCTTTGTCAAGCTTGCGACATAGTCGGGAATTCACTACTCTCAAAACCTGGGGGTTGTTGAACATACACATCTTCCTTGAGATCACCATTTAAGAATGCACTTTTAACATCCATTTGGTAGACCCGGAAGTTCATGTATGTTGCATATGCAAGGAAGATCCCGATGGCTTCCATTCTTGCAACAGGAGCAAATGTCTCATCATAGTCAATGCCTTCTTCTTGATCAGTAACCTTTGGCTACAAGTCTGGCTTTATTTTTAATGACAGTGCCATTTTCATCAATTTTGTTTCGAAACCCACTTCATTCCTATGACTACTACATCCTGAGGACATTTGATTAAGGTCATGACATTGTTTTTATCAAATTGTTGCAGTTCTTCTTGCATAGCCTGAACCCAGCTTGGGTGTTTTAGAGCCTCAGTGACACTTTTGGGTTCTA
The DNA here is from genome assembly GCA_910596185.1 of Chrysanthemum makinoi. NCBI lineage: Eukaryota > Viridiplantae > Streptophyta > Magnoliopsida > Asterales > Asteraceae > Chrysanthemum > Chrysanthemum makinoi. The sequence goes on from OU343221.1 coordinate 250,840,823, forward strand.
TATCTGAGAGGTAATCAGCATATAGACATTCATTGGCTGAGGCTGCAGTTAAATTAGCAGCCATGCTTCTAGTGAGCATGGCCTCATTGGGTTCACCAATGATGTTTACAAGCTCAATGTCCTGAGATCTTGTCCACTTACTTTGTGGTCTGGGATCGGAGCTTGAAGATGTCACTGGGAGTTCAGATGTGAGTTCAGGTGCAAGAGCCACATAATCATTTAGAGCATCTGTAGAGGTGTCTTGTTCAGGTTGGGGTTCATGAGTTACGGTTCCGATCATTTGGATCGTGTTTCCTATCCCGGGGACTGACCGATTATCAATGAACTCACTGATAGTAGGTTGGGGAAGGTTGTGAGGTAAGACATAATATGAGATGTCAAGATCACTTGATATGAGGAATTAAGTTCAGTGTTGTACTCATCAGGAGGATATCTTGATGAGTTATCAATTCCTATTTCCTCCATAGAGGTGTTGGTGAACCTGATGCTTTCAGAACTTTCATCAAAGGTGACATGAAAGGTTTCCTCAACTTGTTGTCTCCTTGTGTTAAAACCCCTGAAGGCTTTGGAGATCAGTGAGTAGCCTAAGAAGTATCCATCATCAGCTTTTGCATCAAACTTGCCTAAATGATCCTTGTGGTTATGAATGAACACATGACATCCAAACACATGAAAATAGTGATGTCGGAAGTCTACCTTTGAGGATCTCATTATGGGGTTTTATTATGTCTTTTGACAATGATTGACATGTTTTGATGTAACAGGCTTTGACTACTTCAGTCCCGAAATGCTTTGAGAGGGCTGAGCCATTTAACATGGTTCTAGCAGCCTTAATGAGAGTTCTGTTTTCCTTTCAAAGCAACCCCATTTTGTTCGGGGTATATGGAGATGAGAAATTTTGAGAAATTCCTTTTCATCACGAAACTCTCAAGCTCTTGATTTCTGAACTCAGTACCATTGTCATTCGATTTGTTTAACAGTAATGTCATTCTGGTTTTCAATTTTTCTTATGAATGACATTATTGTATCAGCTGCCTGACTCTTTTGGAAAGAAAGTATACCCAAGTGTATCTTGAGAACTCATCAGCAATGACAAGTGTATACTTCTCATGCTGGATTGATCTGGGACTGACAGGTCCAAAGAGATCCATGTGCGGGAGGTGAAGGCAGCTTTTGATGGAGAAATTTTGTTTGGTTTTGAATGATGCTCTGTGGTGTTTACCTTTTCACAGGCAGAGCATGGTTTGTCTTTGTAAAACCAGTGATGGTAAGCTAAGGACCTTGTTTTGTTTTGCCAAGTTGTTGAGATTTTTGAAGTTTAAGTGTGAGAGTCTCTTATGCCACAGCCAATTGATAGTTTCAGTGGCTTTAGCAAAGAGACAAGTTCCATCTTAGGAGAGTGTTGACATGTCTAACACATAAACATCATCTCTCCTTGGAGCTATCAACACCACTTCCTTGTTGGCATTGAAGATGGTGCCTTGTTTGTCATTGAATTGCACAATGTACTTAGCATCACATAGTTGACTGACACTGATGAGATTGTATTTTAGACCATTGACATAAGCAATTTTAGAGAAAACTATTCCATTGCAGTTTACTGAACCATAACCTTCAGTAGGACATGATGAATTATCACCAAACACTACTTTGGGTCCTGGTTCCTCTATATACTTGTGCAGATATTCCTTTACACCAGTCATGCTTCTTGAGCATCCACTATCTAGATGCCAAATAGGCTCCTGGCGTGTCTCTGCACAAGTAGTAAACTGAATTAGTTTCTCTTAGTGACCCACTTACTAGTGGGCTTGGGTCTCAAGGTCTCTTTGAATTTGGTAATTGACTCATGGTCAGTGGTTGAGTGCATTGTGCTACCACATGTTTTGCATTTAGAGACTGAGGATGACTCGGTGATTTTGGGTTGTTTTGTACCTCTCCTTGCATGAATGACACTGTCATGTTGGGATGTCTCATGAGTTGGATTACCGCATATATCACAACATGTGTTCATGAGACAATCATCCTGATGATGATCATTAAACCCACAGTGAGGGCACAAGGGAAAAGGTTTTGCTCTATTCTTGGGAGCTGTTTTGGAGGATGAAGCATACCGATGACCAACTTTGGTATAGTTTGCTTGACTGACATACTGTAGGTGGTCAGCAGTCCTGTGATCATCCTTTTTCGGATCATGCAAAAAGGATTCTATAGCAGTTGTCGAGTGGTATGGTGGTGTAATGACACAGCTCACACCTTTGCTTGGGTTTGTTGGTGGATTTTGACTTTGATGAGCTAGATGAGGCTGACTTGGTATCCTTGATTGAGTCGGGACCTTTTCTATGGATTCCATCTTTTCGTCCTTCCTCACAAGCTCGTTAGTTGTTGAATTTGGTCACCAGTGGGAATAGAGGATGATGAAGTCTCAGTAGGAGTAGACTCTTGTTGAGTTGGTTTTGTTGGTCTTTTCATGATGGTTCTACCAAGTCCAGACCTTTCTTTTGGTGAGTGAGGATTGAATTGTAGTGGAGTAAGCTCAGAGCTTGGTGCAGCACCAAGAGGTTTCAGTGGTGGAAGCGGTGCTTGAGATTCCGCTTCGACTCGAGATGTGTTCAGTACCACTGGGTACATCAGGGAGTCCAAGCATGCTCTTTAGAGCTTGGCTTTCAGCTCTAGAATCCTTCCGAATTGAAATTTGGAAGCTTACTCTCGGATTAACCCGCTCAATCCAATCACTGGAATTTGGAGTTGTCAGCATATTGATAATCATACCACCAGACACAAATGGTTTTGAACTTTGGTTTTGTTGCGAGTCGGGAGATGATCTTCACCCATGACTCTCTTTTTGCTACTTGGGGCACCCACAGCATCAAAGACCCAGGATTCTTAGCATCCAACTATCAAGAATATCTTGTTCCTTTTAAGTTCATCTTGAAGAGCCTGATTTCTCTTAACTAGTTCAGTGTTTTGCATTTGCAAAGTGACAGCCTCAAGCTTGGCTTGTTTTAAAATAAGCGCTCATCTATACACTTGTTTAATTCAAAACTTAACTTGTTGTATTTTAAAAAAGATTTAATCTTTGCTCTTCTACAAACTTAAGGTCAACATTAAGATAATTCATATAAGACGCCAATCGAGTCATCATCCATAGAAAGTAAGATGTTTACCTTCTTCATAGTGATGTTGACCCATTCCGTGTTTCTGGCATGATTCTTTCCAACAGCTAGCTTTTCCTCTTCTGAGAGGGCCACCAGTGCTTGACATGCACCATTTCATCATCTGATGACGCCGCTCTTCATCCCGGTCGAAGGTCTCAAAGAACAAGGCTTTTGTTTTTACCCCCGCACATTGAACACTTTTTGATGTTTCTGAGGGACTGGCCTCGAGCAATGCAAGCTTAGCTTTGACTTTCTTATATTTTGCTTCAAAATCAACAGTTTTGTTTTGATCATATTTGTTTTGAAGGTTTTGATGAGACTGATAGATTTTTGGTTGAAATTTGCTAAAGCCCGAGGACCGATTTGACCCGATGGTTTATAAGAGGGTTCAAAAATTGTTTTTGAAAAACAATCTTTTGCAAAATGACCTCTTTTGTGACACTTAAAGCATTCAGTGTCCTCATTTTCTTTGGCATTTGAAAAACCTTTGTTTCTTTTTATAAACCTTCGAGAGTTAGCAAGGAGTGCTCTTTCTTGGAATTCAGTGTTCAGGTCATTTAGGTACTCCCCACTTGATCTCTCATCGGCTCATCATCGAATTTTCCTGAAAATATTGAACAACATTGTTAGAGTAGAAAGCAGTTGATATTGGTGATGAGGTGGTGGTCATGGACTTCTTGACTTCCTGAGACTTCTATAAGTCAGGGTATCGTCTGTTGATGAGGTTTTCCTCATAGACAAATTTCTCATAAATTTCAGGAAGCTCAAGATTTTGGATATGATTAGCATTCCTAAGTCCCCGAGAGAAATTCAACCACTTCTCAGGGAGACTGTTGACAAAACCAACATTGATTTCATGTTTGGACAACTTAACACCATCATTTGACAGTTCATTTAAAAGAGTTTTGTACCTAGTGTAAGTTTGAGAGAGAGTTTCAGAGTCCTTAGCCCTGAAGGTGTTATACTCAAGTTTCAGGTCCATTATCCTATTTTCCTTGGTATCAGATGGTCCTTCATGACTATGAACTAGGTCATCCCAGGTTTGCTTAGCTGTACTATAGCTTATAACAGACTCCATAATATCGTCAGGAAGACAAGATATTATGATACTTTTGAGTCTTTGGTCCTGGTTGATGTCACACCCCCAAATTACCTGTTTTGCAGCGGAATGGAATTCCTGGGGGATGACTGTCATAGCATCAAAGTTACAGTTATATCGAACGACCTAAAGTGTCGTTTTGAAAGTATCGTTTGATTAAGTAAAATAATCAGAGTTTACAAAACATAGGTCCCCAAAATATTTCCAATATACCAAAATGAGTTTGTTACAATCAAACGATAATTAAGTGCATAAAATATATATGAGACACGTCGACACCGCGACTCTATGATAAGTCCACATGCATGCCATGAAGTGAATGCCTTAGATACTTGAGATAAAACATGCTAAAAGTGTCAACACAATGGTTGAGTGAGTTCATAGAGTTTGGTTAACAAGTAAAGCTTTTAAAGAGCGTTCATGCAACAAAGGCAAAGTTTTTGGTCATTTAGAATAGTCCACAAAGCAAAGGCATTGTAAATCCACTCAGTTTCAAGTTCCGCCCATACAAAACTTGCAACCTGTGTGTTCACAACCCACTGCCAAAATATGTCTAGTTTATGTTCAAGCACACGTGGTCAAATGAGTTCTCAAAGCAAAGGCATTGTAAATCCACTAAGTTCCAAGTTCCGCCCATACAAAACTTGCAACCTGTGTGTTCACAACCCACTGCCAAAATATGCATGTCTAATAGTTAAGTGTACGATGTCATAATAGTTCACAATATAGCACCACGTATATAATAATTCAGGGATGCTCCGAACATGGGAGACTTTGCAATGCTCCAACAAGGGAGACTCCTTTGTCACTCGACCACCTAGGCGAGAATTATTGAGAACACTCCACCATTAAGGCTAGAATTATTGAGAACACTCCACCAACAGGGCGAGAATTATTGTGAACACTCCACCGACAAGGCGAGAATTATAGTGATGCTCCGAACAAGGGAGACTTTATAGTGATGCTCCGAACAAGGGAGACTTTATAGTGATGCTTCGAACATGGGAGACTTTAGGTCAAGGTCATAGCACGTACGGTTCAATAAGTTCAAACAAGTCATAAGTTTGTATTTAAGTTCAAGGGTTCCATTCAAAAGTTCGTAATTAAGTTCAAGTGTTTAAGTCGAGTTCAAAAGTTCAAAACAGTCAAAGAGCTCAAAACATGTCAAAAGGTTCAAAATAGTCAAAGTGTTCAATATTATGTCAAACAAGTTCAAAATAGTCAAAGGGTTCATTATAAAGTCAAACAAGTTCAAAATGGTCAAAGGGTTCAATATTACGTCAAACATGTTCAAAATAGTCAAAATGTTTTAAATCAAGTTAAAGTGTTCAAATCTATGCCAATATGTTCCTATCAAGTTAAAAGAGTTCAAATATATATGTCGAAGGGCTCAAAATCACGGAAAGTGGTTCAAATAATAGTGTTCATAACATAGTGATCAATTTAGTTCGGGCACAATCTACTTACTAGCATAAGTAGTGAAACAAAAGGGTAACAAGTTCATGATAGTTCAAACAATATAGTTTAAGTTCATATAAGTGTAAAGTAAAAGCATGAAGTTGAGCATGTATCTCCCCCGAAGAGTTTATAAAACAATTAAACGATTAAAAGTGGGGCTACGAACTCACCTGATGCAATGTTTATGATGACAAAAGTAGATACACTGAAATGAGGTGCGATCTCTATCCGCAACCTAATATGAATGATATGCTCTAATATAAGTCATGAAACAATGTCGTGCATGCAAACTCATATGATATCCATACCACTTTTACATTTTTGAAAATAAAGTTTATCGCCGAAAATAAGTTTATAACGTCGTATCAAGTTATAAATTACTTTACAAGTACTTACGTTGAAATGATATCCTATGATAGTCATTTAGTGATTTATTAAGAAATTTATAGCTTTTCGTCGCAAAATAATATAATTTGACAATTCATGAAAGTGACTAAATGGCCTCGAAAAGCTAGTCGTAAAATAGTGAATATCGAGTGTTAGAAAACAAACTCAACGGTTTTGGAAAGCTTGTAGCATTATCTCAAAGTTTTAGCTTTTAAGTTTTTATCATAGAGGTCTCGATCATGGAGAAAAACATAGGTAAAGTAGGGTACTTGTACTAAAAATACTGTTTAAGGGTAACTTTCGGCTAAGTTTGAGTGACCGTATTTTATTCGTTACAACTCCGTTTGACAAACGGTTGGACATTTTGGAAAATAGGCTAGGCGAACTTACTTTTACTAGAAGACATCATTTTATAAAAAGTACTACATCAATGTTAAAAACGACCCTCAACATGGTCATTCGCGGCCGACATCTTTGGCTATTAGAAAATATATTAATTATGCTTATATGAAATAGTTACGACAACCTTGTTTAAACGCGTGTAATTTAATCGTTACAAGTCCGTTTTCTACGTTTTATATGTCCTTAGCTTCGTATTAAAGTATACTAATATATTTTTTATAAGTCGACTCACTTAATAACGCTTAAGACTCATTTTTTGACTCGTAAAAGTTTGGGACAACACGCTGAATTTTCTGAAAATATAGTTTTCGTCGTTAAACTTGAAAATGGCATAACTTCTTCGTTATAACTCCGTTTTAACTCATTCAAGCGGCCACGTTTTCGTTTTAAAGTATATTTTCTGAATATCTAGCCCAAAATATTTTTCAAACTGTCGAAATTTCCAGATTTCCCAAATAAGATCAGACCACTATTTATTGTTGTCGAAATGGATTTTTCTCGCGTAAAACTTATTCTAACCACTTCAAACCAACGCCAAAGCTATTATAAACCTACCATACACCTTCTTAGGGTGTCATGGGTTCCTAGACATCATCAAAAATGATATGTTTCAAGGGATAATTATAGGATGATATATATTCATTAATAGTACTTAAAAACAAATAAAGTGGTATAGATAATCATATAACTTGCATGTTTTTCTCAAGCATGATAAAATGACCAAAGTATGAATATGAAAGATTGAAAATTATCATGAAATGCTTACTAGTGAAGTGATGAGGTTTAAAGAAACATGGTTTTTACTAATTACCCTAGGTTTTTATTTCAAAACCTTGATTAAGAGTATACTGGAGTTGTATAAATAACTTGCTCTTGCAAAAATATGGATTCCTTCTTGATGCTTCTCTATGGCCGGTTATGCAAGAAAAAAATGGAGAGAATATATTCTTTTACACCTTAGGATAATGTTATGTATGTGTTAGTTTGTAGAATAATATTAATTATGCAAGTATTATGGTAAATTGTAGATATTTTGCATCCAAAGGTGTTGTGTCATACCTTGTATATCGACAAAGGCATGACAAGGTAAGTTTTAGTGTATTTTGCTTAAATATATAAGTGTATAAATAAAAGTGTAGTTGTTTAAATTTAGTTGGTGAATTGTATATATAATTAAGTGTTTAGGGTAGCGTTAGCTAAAAATAAATTTTAACAGAACAAAATAAAATAGATCAAAGCCATAAAAATTATAAAAATACATTTCTTAAAAAAATTGAGTGAAATAATAATTATCGAGTAGTATTTACGAAAACCGTCGTAATTATATAAATATAACAATTTATATACGAAATAAATTTAAAATACCGGGTAAACTAATAATATTATTTTTATGATCTCAATATGAGTATAAAAATACATCGGGATAATTTTTGGAAGTGTTGGATCAAATGTTCAAATAAATGATTACGCGATAGCGTTTATTTAATAGAAAATATACGTTTTATGAAAAATGCAAAACCATGCATGAATTAATATGATAATGATATTGCTAATGATATGTAGACTAAACCTAGTCTACATGAAATATCCTCGATGATATGTCCATGAATTCACAGCTAAACCATTAAGGTTACGCGAATTTGATACTCGTAAACCTAGTTTACGATAAATGATGAATAGTGAATCATGAATAGTGATTTTTCTCCGGGAATGAATAGTGTTTCGTGAATAGTAAAATTTTGAAATACGTTCTCAGAATATCAAATCGACTTCAAAAACGATGAATAGTAAAATGATAAATAGTAAATTCCCGAGATGAATAGTAAATTTGAAAAATGACCGGAAATTGAGAATTGTGACAGTTGACCACTCTCCTTTCATCCTGGGTCCACTGAGCTTCAGGTTTGGGCAACCCTTCAGCAGTCTTTGGGACAAATGGACCTTCATTTATACACTTGATATAATAAGGTTCCATCCCAATCAAATAGCAAAACATTCGCTTTTCCCATTTGTTGAATTTGCCAACTTCAAGTCTAGGGGCAACAGCTGAATAAGCTCCACCCTTTTTATCGACTAGTTTGGGTACATCAATTTCAGCCATTTAGGATCCTAATTTAAAACTTTTAGAGCGGCCTAAAAACGAGTTTTATAATTAGCCTTGCTCTGATACCACTTGTTGTTCCCGTTCACTATCGTTTAAAACGGTTTAAATATATAAAACAAGTTAATAGTGAACTATGACTGAAATTAACATAAGTAAAACACACAAAGTAATTTTCAACATCATATTCTTATTAGAAATAAATCAACAAAGAATACATTACCCAAGTACTTGCGGAATAGTACTTGGGATTGAAATGACAAAGTTGGGTGACTCCTCTCTAAGCTCAGGCTAAGTATGAGCACAACTCTTAGAGCTCACTGAGTTATCTCAGGAACTAAGTTGTATTTGGAGAAGTGAAAAGATGGCTTGTGTGTGTGTGTGTTTTTACAATTCACAAGCTTAACATTTTCACTCTACCTCTTATGCTATTTATACATGTATGAGTTTTAACTCTTTCCTAAGTGACAAACTGACATCATACGAAGACAAAATACGATGTATTTTGTCTCTGCATTCAAAAGACTATTCTAGGTAAGAGACAAGACTACTTTCCTAAGTTCAGTGATGACACTGAGCCCGATCTTTTGCCATTCAGGGAAAGTTGACTTTGGTTGATAAGGACGTTGTCTTATCTGATTCAAACTTATCCCGCCTTGTCCCGCTCTTTCTCCAGTCTTTTCATCCTTCAGTCTTCTACTTCAGTTTGTCTTGATGTAGCAGTTGGAGAGGAGTCTTGGGAATTCAATGAGTTATTGTCATCACTCACTGAATCCATCATCTTCTTCTTGACTCAGTCTTCACCCTTTAAGTTCCGTCTTACTAAGTGGAGAGACTTCTTCTATGCCTCGTACTGAGTATCCCGAAGATGACTCACTGAGAGGCTATGCACTCAGTGACCTGTTAGAGTTTAACGGACTAAACACTTGGGCTATTTTCTATTCAAATCCTAGATTAAGAGATTTGGGTATTTACTGAACCCAACAACTCCGCCCAGCATAAGTATATGATACGACATGAAAACAAAATTTAGAACACAATAGTTGTTTTTATTATTTTGGATAGACTTGTTGTGAATTCTCATTTTGATAAGTAAACAAGATAAAAAAAAATGCGTTTGGTTTGTTGCTATAAATCGTAATGAGTATGGGTATTGGTATATGGTGGAATGGTAATGAAAGGTATGATAGAAACCACTTACACACGTAAAATATGAAAAAACTTTCACATTTGAGTATCTTCAATCCATTGTGATGAACATCATAACCAACCAAACAACATTAATAACTTTCAGAGTAATAAACTCATACCCATACAACCTAGCCAAACGGTCACTAAGTCTTCTTTAATTTATTGCGATACCAGAAGGTCATCAATTGAATGCGACAGTTAAAAATGCCATTAAAATACTAATATTCATAATTAAAGAACGTTTGACTTTAGTTCGGAGTATATGGGAGATGGATTATTTATTCATGTGGAGGGACATTAATATATTTTTGCATGATTGAGACTAAACGCCAAAAACAGTCCATAAATTTTTTAAATTTGTTTCGTAATCAAGAACAAAACCAAAACAAAAATTAATCACTTGCTTAGAAAAGAGTCATACTACCCAAACACCCCGTAGGGGGTGTTTGAGTTTTATCTCTTTCACATCAAATCAATTCGTCCTTATGATCATAATAAATTTCGTCCTATGTGGGTTTTATCTCTCCCACATTAAATCAATTCGTCCTTGTGCTCATAACAAATTTCGTATTATATGGTGATAAAAAAAGAAGTGCTGCACTATTGTTGTTTGTGTGGACCCATATACATTTAATACATTAACAATTTTATTTTAATAAAGAATTGGTAGACTTTGTCTTTTGTCTAATGGTGTCAGCTACGTGTTCCCGCAGCTAAGTTTTTTGTAAAATTTATAAATATTTTTTTTATATAAATTTATAAGTAATTTTTTCAAATATAAATTTATAAATATTTTTTCATTTTTTAATTATAAATTTCATAAATATTTTATTTAAAAGTTTATAAAAATTTTTATAAAAAAGGTTTATGAAAAATTTATAAAAAAAGTTTATAAAAAATTTATAAGAAATTTATAAAAAATTTATAAAAAAGGTTTATAAAATTTTTATAAAAAAGGTTTATAAAAAATTTTATAAAAAAGGTTTATAAAAAATTTATAAAAAAAGTTTATAAAAAATTTATAAAAAATTTATAAGAAATTTATAAAAAATTTATAAAAAATTTATAAAAAAGGTTTATAAAAAATTTGTAAAAAAAAGTTTAAAAAAAGTTTATAAAAAATTTATAAGAAATTTATAAAAATAAGTTTATAAAAAGTTTATAAAAAATTTATAAGAAATTTATAAAAAATTTATAAAAAAGGTTTATAAAAAATTTATAAAAAAAGTTTATAAAAAATTTATAAAAAAAGTTTACAAAAAATTTATAAAAAAAGTGTATAAAAAAAGTTTATAAAACACAAATAAATATACTTTTACATATAAAACACTATACAAATAAATACACACTATATATATACATTACAGAAATAAAGAGTAAATTGCAAAAATCGTCCTCGTGGTTTAGCCAAATTGCAGATTTCGTCCGTACTGTTCATTAAGTGCAAAAACAGTCCTTATTTGACATTGTTTTTACGTCAGTTTTGGTCCCGAAACTAACACCGTTAGTTTTCGTCCAGTTTTGAACAAAGACGGACGAAATCTGCAATTTGGCTAAACCACGAGGACGATTTTTGCAATTTACTCGTTTTTATATAAAATGTTTTATATAAAAACGTTTTATAAAAAAGTTTTTATATAAAACGTTTTTATATAAAGTTTTTTTATATAAAAATGTTTTTATGTAAGAATATTAAAAAAGTTTTTTTATATAAAAACGTTTCATATAAAACAATATTTTTATATAAAAACTTTTTTATATAAAAAACATTTTCGAAAAAAAAGTTACTTGACGATAAAAATTATTCAAAAACGTTATTTTTTTCCCGTTTTCATTTTTTTTTCCATTTTCATCCGATTTTATCTGTTTTCATCTATTTTGTTTGTTTTCTTTTTACTTTTTATCATTTTTCTTACGATTTTGTTTGTTTTATCCGTTTTGGTTTGTTTTGCCCGTTTTTTTTTGTTATTTATATAAATGGGAAAGAAATTACGCTTTTGTTCGAGTTTTTATATAATAATTTTTTATATAAACAGATAAAATCGGATGAAAATGGACAAAAATGAAAACGGGAAAAAATTACGTTTTTGTCCGTTTTTATCCGTTTGGCTTAGTAGTTTGATTAGATTGTACATTGTGGTTAAATTTTTGTATATTTTAGTGAAGGGGTAAATTAAATAGTGTATTAATTGTATGTCTTGAATAGTGTTTTTTAGTTGTATTTGTGCTTCAAATAGTTTGTACATTGTGTTTTATAAATTATATTTTTTTTATCAAATGGGTGTTTTAAATACGACATTAATTACAAATGTTGACCAATCAATATGTGTAGGTGTTTATGCATAAAGTAATTATACATATAGCTTAAGTAGTTGTATTTTTTTATCAAATGGGTGTTTTAAATTGGCATAGTCTAAAAAATCGGCTAAATCGAGTATAAATCGAACAAAAAATGACTAAATCCGCCAACTCGGTTAATGCGGGTCAACTTTTTCCAAAAATTAAAATTGAGATTTTTATTTGAGTAAATTGCAAAAATCGTCCTCGTGGTTTAGCCAAATTGCAGATTTCGTCCGTCTTTCAAAACGGACGAAAACTAACGGTGTTAGTTTCAGGGGACCAAAACTGGACGAAACAGTGTCAAATAAGGACTGTTTTTGCACTTAATGAACAGTACGGACGAAATCTGCAATTTGGCTAAACCACGAGGACGATTTTTGCAATTTACTCCACAAATAAATAATAAAACAATCAAAAAAAAAATAAAAATAAATAAATAAATAAATCCAATCATTGGCTTATCATTAGCCCAATGATTGGTGTATGGAGTGTTGAGAAAGGAAATCATGGGGTGTTGGAGTAAGATGTGCCCTTAGAAAATTTTACAAAAACAGGAAACACAACTTTTTTGAAATTCAACGGATTTGAAAAGAATCAATATATTTTACAAAATATAGCAACACAACATAAAATTTATAGGTGTTTTTTAATTGCGTTCCTGCGTGCAGCAAACCAATGTCATTGTGCTTCTTTAAGAATATAGATGTTGAACGTCGTGATGAAGTCTCGATTTATATCGAACTAAATTTTCGAATGCGTGCATTCATGTTTGCTAATTTTTGAACTGAGCCAAAAGTTCGAAACAGCGATAGGAAAACTTGAAGACTCGGACAAATTTCATATGTTATACCATTATTGCTTTTGATGTTCCAACTTGAGTATTTGGTGATGGGATGTATTATTCCTGCCCTCTCTGCCCTCTCTACTAGAGATGGTTTGTACTTTTGATTCCTTTTGTCCCTCAATTATTTCAGTACAACACATTTTTTGTCAGTTTCTGTTCCGTATTTTTGACAGTTTTAAGCGTTTTACTTATTAAACTTTATATTTCGTGTTCCGCATTTTCAGGTTTATAGTTTTTTATATAAACAAAATTATAAAAAAAAAAAATAAATAAATAAATAAAATAAAAAAAAATAAAGAGGGAGGGAATATAAAAAATGGGTTTTTTCTAACTTGTGCCATAGGGGCACAAGTTAAGCACACAATAAGTACACAAAAAGTACACAGGAATCCACATAAAAGTACACTTGTCTGTACTTTTATGGGAATCCCTGTGTACTTTTACGTGGGCCCCTCTATACTTATTGTGTGCTTAACTTGTGCCCCTATGGCACAAGTTAGAAAAACCCATAAAAAATAAGTGGTAGGAATATTTTTTCCCTCTGGTGATTTTAAGTAGCAATCAAATGTCATGTCATTAGCATTTCTTTACAATATATTCACGTACAAATAACTTGATCAATAAGTTATAAGATTGTGCCTAGCTTTAGACATGACTAGCTACAGAAAGCTAAATATATATACTCGATATCAAGATATGATATGAAATATTAGATGCAAATTAACAAGCACAAAAATAAGAAATTTGACCATCATGAACTTTAAAAAACGAAAGATCGAGTAGCATTCTTTTGGTCCCATGGGCGAATGGCGATGGCTTTCAACTCATAGTAATGTTAACCTAACATTGGACCACAAAATAGTAACACTAACAATAAAGACGATTTAATTGTTCTATTAGTAGGTCTAGCTTACGTTTGGCAGAGTACGACAATAAAATTTTCTCATATAACTAACTAGCTATGAGAATTTAAGATCATCAGATTCAAGAACCACAACACACATGATATCAAAATTTGGACATCTGCATTGTGTCAACAAGCATTAACGTAATAACTCAAAGAAATTTTTTAATATGATAAGAAGATAATTTTTACATGATACAACTATTCATGCAATATTTCAAAATAACTTTTTTTGTGACGCGAAAAGTCCAAGATCAGAACCCATCAAAGAAGCAGTTGCATACATCTCCTCGACTTCGAAAACTTGTTGCCCAAAGCAATAGATGTTGTTGTTCATATCGTCTTCTAAGCTTCTTGATGAACTTCCACCTTCTTGATCACCACATATTGAGAATGAAGAATCCATAAGTGACCTAAGGTTGTTGTTGTTGTTGTTGTAATACTTATGGTATCTTGCTTGTTCTGCTTTAACTTTATTGAGCTCTGCTCGAAGCTGATCAACTTCCTTTTGAAGTTGTCTAGTCTCGAACAGTGTGGCCTCCAACCGGAGCTGGAGCATGTGGTAATCATGCTCCAGACTCTGGTTCTTCCAACGGGCCCGCTTGTTTTGATACCATATTGCTATTTGTCTAGGAGGGATACCAAGTTGGCGCGAGAGCTGATGTTTCAGCTCTGGGTCAAGTTTTTTGCTGGAGTCGAAACTCGACTCCAGCAATCTCACTTGCTCTTCCGTTAGTCTCTTGGAAGTGTGTTTACGTTGGGAGGGTTTTTGGTTATGGTAAGTTGAATGGTTCATGATTGGAGTTTTATGATTGTTATTGTTTAGAGACGACAAAGGGGTAGTGTGTGTTACTTGATGGTGGCTATGAGTGTGAAGAGAGTCGTTTCTATTTATGGAAAGAGGGCTGGGTCCTACAAGTTGAAATATTTGGAACACCATGGAAATTATGCCAAAAGAAAGAGAGAAAAAAACAATAGACAAGTTACAAGTAGGTGCTTACTAATTTGACAATTGGCGGTGCATTGTGAATTTAATTGTTGCTCCATGCATTTCAAACAAGCAAAAATTTTAAGTTATTATTTTAGTGATCGTTGTAACAAAGATATTGGATAGATGGTCTACGTACTTTGACATGTTTTCAATTATTTTCCTAGTAAAAAGGCTTTATATTATGGATAAATTAGTGAAATGCTTTTATTAACTATCAAGTAATTGTATGCTACATCGATTTTAGTTTGATATACATGCAATATATGCCAACGCCACGTCAGAGGTTAGAAATTATTTTGAGAAATGGGAATCACGTTACCTGTATTCTTTAAG